>BLSH010029916.1:3745483-3756431 GCA_018402905.1 Glandirana rugosa
AAATCAAAGGTCCACAACCTTATATCATAGGATAAACCCTTGCAGTCACAGTAACAATACCCCGCTACTAGCCTCTACTTGTAACCAAAATAGCAGCGAAGACTATCATCGCTATCCGGAAAAATACACTACTTTTCCATTAGCTAAGACCTTATAAAAACATTTTACACATCAGAAAATGAGGACCCACATTTCATGCGGTCCTTAGTACATCCTCGTTCAGTACGTTAACTTCAAATTAAACAAACTCACGAGACATCCCATCCCTTCTACGCGAGCTCCTGCATAGGAGGTTACCCAACTCTACTTGCTCCTACATGATTCCTGGCGTACTTTACACCCAGGAGTAAAAGACTACACATTTTACAAAAATATTCCAGAATCGATTACCTTTTCATCACATAAAAAGGCCTATCGCTACTATCAGAAGCGACGATAAAACCAATGTTCATCTCCGATCATCGCCCCATAACAATGACACTGACGTTCCCAAATAGGATACTATATTCCAACACCTGGAAACTAAATACCTCCCCTCTCTCGGATCTCTCACGCACCTCCAAAGTCCATAAATCAATCACTGACTTTTTTGCCTTAAACGACACTTCAGACACAAGTCCCCTGACACAATGGGAAGCCCACAAATGTGTCACTAGAGGGGTACTAATTAAGCTAGCCTCTACACGCAAGCGAGCCAAACAAGAAACTATTAAAACTCTCCTCAAATTCAAAGACTAGGAAGGACTCACAAATTGACGTGGGCACAACATACCCAAATTGAACTAAACCAGCCACGCACAACTTTACGGGAGGAATTAGGCAAAACCATAAGGAAAAAAAATTGCTCTCTCGCAAAAGCTCTTCTATGAGCACAGTAACAAATGTAGAAAACTCTTGGCAAAAGCCTTACAAGCAAAGAAAGTGCAGAACACTATATGGACCATACGCACGCAAAAAGGAACGCCTCTACACAAAAGCAAAGACATTGCCAAGCATTTTGCACAATACTACACCAAACTATATAACCTCTCGCCAGAACGTAAACCCCCTAACGATAACAGACCATGCAAAGCCATTATTGAAGAATTTTTCTCCAAACACAGCCCAAACCCTATCTTGTCAGACCAAGCACAAGAAATAGAAGGTCCGCTAACACCCTCCGAATTCCTAACTGCTATTAAATCAATGAAAATGGGTAAAAGCCCAGGACCAGATGGTTTCTGCATGACTTACTACAAAACTTTTTCGAATATCCTCATCACCCCCTTTTTAAAAGCCTTCAATCTACTGTCAACACCAGCCCAGTATCCCAACAGCTTATTTGAAGCATACATTTCTGTCATACCCAAACCCCATAAAGACAAAGAACAAGCTTCCAACTGTCGCCCCATATTACTGCTCAACGCGGACCTAAAAATATTTTCAAAAATCATAGCCAACTGTATACTCCCCTTGCTCCCAAATCTAATCTCAAAAGACCAAGTAGGCTTTGTCCCAGGAAGGGAAGCAAGGGACAATACCCTCAAAGCAATATTCATCACTGGCTGACCAATCCTAACACCCCAGGCTTCTTCCTCTCTCTTGATGCGGAGAAGACGTTCGACAGGCTGGCCTGGGATTATCTGAAAGCAGTACTGCACTCAATAGGTCTCGGAGACCGTTTGATCCATTTAAACACATCCCTGTACCCCTCCCCTTCAGCTAAAATATGTGTAAATGGCCTACTGTCGGACGCCTTCCCCATCAACAACGTAACTTGCCAGGGATGCCCTCTATCCCCTATCTTGTTCATCCCCACCCTAGAACCATTCCTCAGAAGCATAAGAGAGAATGTCGACATCAAAGGAGTCTCATTGGCTGGTAAACAACACAAGGTGGCCGCCTTTGCTGATGACATTCTACTCTTTCTCACAGAACCCCATCTGACACTACCTAACCTCCTAAGAGAACTCAGTCTGTTTCAATTCATCTCTTACTTTAAGATAAACTACGCTAAATCACAGGCATTAAATATCTCATTAAAGAATCCCAAGTCTCTGACTGCAAACGTAACTTCCCTCTCTCTTGGCAAAAGGAGGATATAACCTATCTGGGCATCAAACTCCCTACAAAACTCTCAGATCTCTTTTCCAAAAACTACACACCAGCCCTGAAAAACATCTCAGACGATCTAACCAAATGGAACAAGTCACACTTCTCTTGGTTTGGCAGAGAAGCCATAATAAAATATAAATATGAATATCCTCCTCCGCATAGTATACCTCCTCCAAACAGTACCTATCAAACTCCCCAATACATTTCTACTTGCAGTCAAGAAAGCATGCAGAACCCTCCTCTGGAACCACAGACACACGAGAATTAACTTCACACAGCTCGCAAAACCCAAACCCAAAGGGTATATAGGGCTACCCGATATTCAATTCTACTACAGAGCCTGCCACCTACAGAGAGTGGTAGATTGGCATATCCATCACCAATTAAAGGACTGGATAACCATAGAAAACTCATTCTCCAACCAACCCTTGGCGCAGACCCCATGGATAAGCCCTAACAAAATCCCAAAAGTCCTGATGGAACACCCTACTATAGGGCCCACTCTGCAATGCCTCTCAGAAACAAACCGAAAAGTTTCTTTAACCAAAACATATATCCACTATCAAAAAACCCAGACTTCCCACCAGGAATGGACACCCTCTTGCAAATATCCAGCCAGAAATTGGCATCTACATAAAAAACATCACAAGAAGCGCAAAAACTTCTTACTCGAGATGAGCTCAATGAACTTGAAGCAGACCCACCACTAAACCTTTTCCAATATAATCAAATTTAACACCTTCATTCAACTATTAAACGTGCAACTGATCTGAACGAAGTTCTAACCCCCTTTGAAACACTATGCTTAAACCAAACACCCCAATGCCATCTTATCTCAGCACTGCACATCATGCTATGGGACAAGGTACAGGCTGCAGAGGGGAAATTTTGCAGAGCATGAGCACGCGACCTACATATGGACCCTACAAATAAAGACTTGGAAAAAATAAACAAACATATCCATAAAGGATCCATCAATATCTTCATTCAGGAGAACAACTACAAACTCGCTTCCAGGTGGTATAAAACCCCTAATATCTTACACAAATATGACCCGAAAACATCAAATCAATGCTGGATATGCAAACAAGAGATTGACACCCTCTTCCATATTTGGTGGGAATGCCCTAGCATTCAACAATTCTGGAGAGAGATTCATGAGCAAATCCATAATATCACCACCCAAACATTACAATTCTCACCCGCCCAATACCTCTTGCACCACAGCACATCGGAAGACATACCCTACCACAAATCACTAGCCATGATGCTGATAAACGCAGCCAAAATGTGCATTTCCACATACTGGTGCTCCACCTCCACCCCATCATTACACAATTGGTACAAGTGAGTCGATAAGATAGCTGAAATGGAGGAACGGTTGTGATAAAGCACGTTTATCGTGTGAAACGCGTCACCATGCCTGTGCCTTTGTAAGTTGTATTTATGACCTCCTATTAATAAATTTTCATTGCATTGAGTTTGGGTTTGCAGCCCTTCCTCCTTTTTCTCCATGAACTATGCTGCTGCAATGACAGGACGAGCACCCCACTCAATTCCTTCATTAAGCTCACCTGGTACGTCCTGGAGCAGCCCTTCCTTTGGATTGTTGGTTTGGTTTGGACTGAAATGGAGGAACTCATCTCAATTTCACGCGATTCCCCTTACAAATTCTCCAAATTATGAGCATGTTGGACGCAGTTCAAAACCACCGACGAGTATAAACAAGTGATGCATATACCCCCTGTGAGATCAACCTAAACCCAGAACCCTCTTGAACAATATCACCATGACTGTAATATTCACCAAACTCTCATCCTACACACCCTCTGACCTCAAACATACTGCACCACAAGGGCAATTAACTGTATTCACCACCACCCCTTGTCCCCATTCCTTCCCTAAACCAACAGCAACTGTTTAGATTGATAGTCTAAAACCGCACACAACCAAGAAAATCGAATAAGCCTGACTCCCACACCCCAAAACCATAACTCTCCTACACTTCAATCAGAGTAAATAAGCAGACGAAAATAGCCACACCTACCGATGCACGTTTAGACTGTTTTTAACTATGCTTTCTTTATAACAAGACAACTGTTTCAACACTTTGTTAGACAATTATCTGTCAATGTACAACATAATATTCCACCTATATTCGGAATAATCATTTGACTATTGTAAAATGCCGATAACCTGTATGTTCTTATACTTCAATAAAAATCTTTTCCCTCTTTGGGAAAAAAAAAAGAATCTGTATACACCCCCACTTTTGTGATGTAAAATCAATGTGACCTGAAAAACTCAACTGAAACAGGAAATCTCCAACACAGCATAAGAGACTGAACAGAACATGTGCAAACTTACAATCCTGCCTGCGTGTAGTATGGCCTTACACACCGACAGTGCAAGCAGGAAGTATCTGGTCATAAAAGATCAAAGAGCCTTTTTACACAATGCATAGGATTAACCCCTTAAATTCCACAGTGAGTATAACAAGCCAGCTATTCTGCATATACAGACTGAATTTACTTTTGTGGGTTTAGTAACACTTTAAGTTGTGGGATGAACTTAGGGTCAGGCACTACAACTAGTAAATTCTAAAATGAGAAAAAGCCAAAACAGAAATTAGAGTCAAAGCAGAATACTTTATATGTTGTCAGAGAGGGAAAATAAGATGATCACTATGGCTGTCCATCTGATCATAGGAGCTAGAGTATGTAGAGTATGGGATTACAATACATGGAATGCAAGGGATATCAAAACAAAATAAGGAAAACAGAATTTAGGGAGGTAAAACTAATTTAAGCAGGGAAATAGTAAAGAGAGTTAAAAGAAAGTGAGAGAACTATATGTATGTGATACAAAAATACTAAGCAATAAGCACTACCTGAACCACTCGCAAAGATATGAATGAGTACTGCTAGCTGAACATCAGGGTAGTCACAAAGCCCAGAAAAACAATATAACATCTAAGGATGCAGCACAGTGACAAGTAATTCAAACAATTAGACATGAAAGTAGTCCTAAAAAGTCCATGGATAAATAAAATGCATGCAGACAGCACCAAGAAGTGCATATGGTCCACACAAGTCGTGAGCAATCCCTCCACCAACTAGCGTGCTCGCTCACCTTACTGTATGACTCCAGTTCTACTAGAGGGTCAAATATAATGTAATCCTGCTGTTGTAGGGATTGAGATAACCTGGAAACGGTCAGAACACTCCTCCAACTTCCCCTGGCATCTCAGTTTACCATTCAGCGGAATAGGATACACCATAAACAGCCAGAGAGGGGGAAGTGCACACTGTAGGATTCCGTAAGAATTTATTGATAAAATACTATTTACAAAAAACGATCTTGTGCAATGCATAATACTCAGAGACATTAAGTCTCGGAGAGGGGTAGCGAGTGACGTCACGGTAGGTGCCTCCTCCCATATGCGTTATGGCAATCAAGTACCTTTGTCAGCGGGGCCTACCACGTCACCCATTGTACTTATACCTGTCAGTTACCAAGGGAACCAGAACGCTCCTCGTGACACATTACCCGTAGTAGGTGTAAACCCGTCCCATATACTCACTACTGAGTGACCTTTGGGACTCGCAAAGGCATTAATGGAATCCAGAGACCAATTCTGAGGGTTACCATCCTTTCTGGTCATATCAGTCGGGGGTTTGAGCAGAGACGAGAAAAAATACACTTCCGATAATAGACGAAAACATTGCAGTGGACGTAAACCCATGGGTCAGGGGCACTGTAGAATGGCCGAAAGTTTCTCTGGGTCCATCGAAAAACCAGCAGTGGAAATGACATAACCCAGGAATTTAACCTGTTCATGCTGGAACTCTCACTTCTCCAATTTACAATACAGGTTATCTCTCAGCCTCTGAAGCACATCTGTGTGGTGGCTCTCTAGGTGTTCTGCCCATATTGTTCATAGTAAATGTGTGCAATGTGCTGTTACAGATTATACTGCAATGTTAGTTTGACATTGCTGCCATCTAGTGGTCAGAGTTAGTTATTATTTTGCCAGAGCTTGACAGGAGGTGGTATTTTTCTCAGTGTGAGAGGCAGTAACCTTTAACCTCGAACTGTATTTCCTCCTTTTCATGACTGCTCCTGGATCTAGCAGGCTGCATGCAGAGGAGCTCTTGATCTATTCCTGGGCTAATGATGGAATTGTCTGTGAGTACTCTCACTGATGGAGTGAGGCTGCTGTATAATGTTTAATGTACTGACACATATGTTTTGTTTATGCTTATGTTGTAGTTTTACAAAGTTTTTCAGAAAAAAGAATACATACAGATCTGATGTCTCACGTGACTTGACTTCTGAATTATTGTTAAGCTGTCTGACTAGTGTTAACAGTTCAATAACGTGAAGCAGAACAGTAAAAAGACACCCACGTGGCGGTCTGGAATAAACTGAGACGCCATTCCTGCAGCATGAGTCTAAGATCAGGAACAAAGTACCAGGCTGATGACACGCTAGCACCTACACAGCAAGGCAGGGAGAACATTCCCAGTGCCCAGCAAGACGATGCACAGTCGCATGTGTCCAGATCTTCACGGGCTAGCAAGATGTCCTCAGCAAGTTCCTCAGCAGTTAGAGCTTGTGCCAAGGCAGAAGCTGCCCCCATCCAGCTACAGTACGCAGAAAAAGAAGCCATGATGATGCAAGAGATAGCAGCCAAGAAAGCTGCCATAGCACAAGAGAGAGCTAAGGAAGAAGCTAGGGAAGCTGCCATAGCACAAGAGAGAGCAGCTAGGGAAGCTGCCATAGCACAAGAAGAATCGGAATTAGAATCAAAATTGCTCATCCTGCAGCGACAGACTGCAGCTGCAGTTGCTGAAGCAGAGGCCGATGCCTACATGGGAACAAGTCGGTCAGGAAG
This sequence comes from Glandirana rugosa, assembly GCA_018402905.1. Taxonomy (NCBI): domain Eukaryota; kingdom Metazoa; phylum Chordata; class Amphibia; order Anura; family Ranidae; genus Glandirana; species Glandirana rugosa. The sequence goes on from BLSH010029916.1 coordinate 3,752,475, forward strand.
TGAAAAATCATATAAAGACTCAGAGGTTCCAGAAAAACCTCTATTCTCTGCAGATCGTGCAAGTGAGTACATCAAGAACCTTACTGATGCGCATACAAAGAAACAGTCTCTTAAACCCGAAGCTAAGGAATTCAGGCCGAGATCAACATACCCCCTGAGCAGGCCCAATCAACCACATGAGGTCAGAGGCTGCCAGCAAACCAAGAATTAAGCACCAGAAACCCCTAAGAAAAAAAAACAAGTGTTCCCATCACCTCAACCTATAGATTACATGTGCAAACAACAATATGCAGTGGATGTCACCAAATATCTCATCCGCAAAGAAATGGTTAGCTCAGGCTTTCTCCAATTTGATGACTGTCCTGAAAACCATTGGGCATGGAAATCTTCCTTTCTGAATGCCACAGAAGGTCTGAACTTATCACCAGCAGAAACGCTTAATTTAATGATAAAATGGCTTGGTACCGAGTCGGCAGAGCATGCTAAGAAGATGAGAAGAGCGAACCTGTTCAACCCTGCAGCGGGACTCAACATGACCTGGAAAAGACTAGAAGAAACGTATGGATCCCCAGAGGTAATAGAAGGAGCACTGTTGAAAAAATGTAAGTCTTTCCCAAGGTGGGCTACAGAGACAATGTGCGTCTACATGAACTAAGTGATCTTCTACTAGAGATAGAATATGCCAAAGAGGATGGCTACTTGCCAGGACTTTCATATCTAGATACAGCTAGAGACACTAATCCCATAGTAGAGAAACTACCCTCAAAGCTGCAAGACAAGTGGATGTCTGTGGGAGCAAAATTCAAAGAAGATTATGGAGTCGTTTTCCCCCTTTTTCTGTGTTTTCTAGGTTTGTCTGTCAGCAAGCGATAATCCGAAGTGACCCCAGTTTTGCCTTCACCACCAGCGGCAATCAATCACACAGACCTGAGAGACCTCACAGACCTCACGGTAGGACCTCTGTATCCACACACAAAACAGCTGTACTTTTAGAAGTCACAGACTACCAAAGCACCCACAAGGTGCACACCATAGAAAACCCTGATAGACATTGCCCAATACACAAAAAACCACATCCACTAAAAAAATGCAAAGGCTTTAGAAGCAAACCCATTGCAGAGCGGATGTCCTTCCTTAAACAAAACGGCATCTGTTTCAAGTGCTGCGGATCTACTTATCGCATTGCCAAAGACTGCAAAATATCAGTAGAATGTACAGAATATGGCAGTGAGAGACATATTGCAGCTTTGCACCCTGACCCTGCTCCTGCCCCATTAGAGACTGTAGAACCCAGGAAAGATCAGGGCAGGGAGCAACAAGAGACCCCACTCTCCTCAGTAATGTCTAATTGCACTGAAGTATGTGGACAAGGCAAGAGTGCACGATCATGCTCTAAAATCTGTTTAGTGACTGTGTATCCCAATGGCAAGAGAGAAAGGGTAGTGAAAATGTATGCAGTGCTAGATGAACAGAGCAACAGATCCCTTGCAAAGTCAGATTTCTTTGATATCTTTAACCTTAAGGCAAGTGCAGTTCCATGCACTCTAAGGACATGTGCGGGGATAATTGAAACCACAGGGAGAAGAGCTACTGACTTTACCATTGAATCCTTCAATAAGAAAGTGCAGTTCCCACTTCCTACCCTAATAGAGTGTGGCATGCTACCTGACGACAAAACTGAAATTCCCTCTCCAGAAGTAGCCCATCACCGCCCTCACCTCCGCTCAATTGCTCACCTTATCCCAGCTGTTGAGCCAGATGTTTCTATCCTTCTACTTTTTGGGAGAGACATCCTTCAGGTACACAAGGTGCACCAGCAAATCAATGGACCTTATAATGCCCCTTAGGCACAGAGACTGGACCTGGGGTGGGTCATTGTAGGAGAAGTTTGCCTGGGGACAGTGCACCAGCCTGACAACATCAGCACTTTAAAGACGTTTGTGTTAACAAATGGACGCAGATCCCTTTTCAGTCCCTGTCACAACAGCTTCATTGTCAAGGAAAGCTTTGGCACGTCAACACAACACTGTGACTCTTCTACACTATATGGTAAAGAAGAAGTCAATTCCAACATTGAGACAGACAATCTAGGGATTACAGTGTTCCAGAAAACTAAAGATGATGATAAACAGGCCCTCTCTATAGAGGATCAGACCTTCTTGCAGATTATGGATAGAGAGGCTTACCAAGATGAAAATCACAGTTGGGTGGCCCCTCTCCCCTTTCGCACACCAAGATGTGTTTTGCCTAGTAACAGGGAACAAGCCATGAAGCGTTTGCATTCACTCAGCAAAACACTGCAGAGAAAGCCAGAAGTGAAAAGAGATTTCACTGAATTCATTAAAGGGATGCTAGACAATGAGCACGCTGAAGTTGCAGGACCACTTGAGACAGACAGGGAACACTGGTATTTACCAATGTTTGGTGTTTACCATCCACACAAACCTAACTAAATCAGAATAGTTTTTGATTCCAGCGCAGAGTATAAAGGAGTCTCTTTAAATGACGTACTGTTGAGTGGCCCTGACCTAAACAATACTTTGCTAGGTGTCCTCATGCGCTTCAGAAAAGAGCCTGCTGCTTTCACAGCAGATGTGCAACAAATGTTTTATTGCCTTCTTGTCAGAGAAGACCACAGAGACTTTCTACATTTTCTCTGATACAAAGACAATGACATAGACAAAGAAATTGTTGAGTACAGAATGAAAGTGCACGCATTTGGCAATAGCCCCTCTCCTGCTGTCGCTATATACTGCATGCAAAAGGCTGCCCAGAAAAATGTAGAGTGCTATGGACAAGAAGCCAAACACTTTGTATTGAGACATTTCTATGTAGATGATGGACTCGCTTCTGCTAGCACACACGAAGATGCAATTTCCATCCTCAGTAAAGCAAAGCGAATGCTGGCACAATCCAATCTGCGTCTTCATAAAATCACTTCCAACAGCCAAAAAGTAATGGAAGCCTTCCCTGTAGCAGACAGAGCTAAGGACCTTAAAGGTCTTTACCCAGGTACAGACACCCTTCCCCTGCAGAAAAGCCTAGGCCTAAGTTGGGATCTAGAAACAGATAGTTTTGTTTTCAGAGTTTCTTCAGAGGAAAAGCCTTTTACACGTAGAGGCATTCTATCCACCGTAAATAGCCTCTATGATCCCCTAGGGTTTGTATCACCTGTGACAATAAAAGGTAAGGTCTTAGTTCGGGAACTGTCATCTGGGAAAAGTGAATGGGATGCATTGCTTCCACAGGAGAGACTAAAGCCTCGTACACACGGGACGACGATCGCACGTACCACCGTGTTGAATCGTATGTTGCATAATGTAAATAGCATACTGACATGCACCCGACGGTCGTACATACAACTTGCGGCCGGCCGAACGTGATGACGCGAACGAGCGTATAAAGAGGAAGTAGCGTTTGGGCTCCTTCATCTAATTTCGTGTTAGTTGAAGTGGACTTGGCGCATGCGTGTTTAGCACAATACAACTTGTTGTACCCAACTGCTCTACACACGATACAACGGTCGTATGCAAGCTTGTTGGTACGACCAAGTTTTGTAGTCTGCACATACAACTCCCATGCACTACCGTCGTATGTTCAACTGTTGAAAGCGCGCCCACAAACGATCGATTCCGCATGCAACGGTCGTGAGTACGACGTGTTGAATGCGATCATCGTCCCGTGTGTACGAGGCATAAGTGAGTGGGTTCAATGGACAGAATCCTTGCAAGCGTTAGAGCACCTAAAGATAGACAGATGCTATGTGCCCATATCTCTATCATCAGCTTGCAGGAAAGAACTGTGAATCTTTTCAGATGCATCCACCACAGCTATAGGTGCAGTAGCTCACTTGAAAGTAATTAATGCAGAGAATGTGTGTTTACAGATTGTATCACCAACACTGTCCCATACATATGTGATAGCATGTAGCGCTAATGTTCAGTTCCAATATGAATG
>BLSH010029916.1:3768077-3788059 GCA_018402905.1 Glandirana rugosa
ATACACGCTAAACTTGTCAGCTTGTATGCTGCCAGCATGTTCCCTCGACATACTCGTCTGATCTTTGAACCAACACACGATACAACGGTCGTATGAGAGTTTGTTGGTACGACCAAGTTTCTAGTCTGCTCATACAGCTCCCTTGTACGACCGTCGTATGTTCGACTGTTCAAATCGCACATACAAACGATCGATATCTCATACAACGGTCGTGAGTACGACCTGTTGTATGCGATCGTTGAACCGTGTGTACGGGGCTTAAGATCTTACAAATAATAGAAACTTCAATTTATCACACCTCTGTTTGTGTACTCTCAGAAATACATTAAAGGCACAGTGATGTTGCTGTTTGTTGATAGATACATTGTAGCAGTTAGGAATTAGATGTTGAGCTAATAGTGATAGCGTTATTAGTAAAAAGTCCTTATTTTGCAGGATGGCAATTTCAAAGGCTAGAATGTCTCAGAAAGTTGCATATCAATGTGAGTATATAGGGTAGTAGCTTATGTTTAGAGAGATATAGCCAGAGAGCCTCGTGCAATTCACATATCAAGCAGTTGCATATTCCATAGGTTGACAGCAGTTATATCGTAAGCAAGAGAAGGTTGCTCATTCAAAACCGTTTAAATGACTTGAAGCCAAAAACTTAAAGTGGTTGTAAAGGCATTACAACCACTTTAACCTATGCTAAGGCTTACCTGTAGGTACCCTGCATATCTCCTAAACCTGCACGGTTTAGGAGATATACAGTGTATTTTTGCATGCACCGACATAATCGATGCATGCGCAGTGAAGAACGGACCGATGTGCCGTTTCTTCACGGACATCGTGCCCCAAATGGCAGCTCCCGTGCGCATGTGCGGGAGTGACGTCACGCGACTCCGGCCAATCATAGTGCCGGAGTCCGCGGCACCCAGAAGGAAGAGACACAGGCATGAACCCGGTCTGGAGCGGTGACATCGCTGGATTCCTCTGCTGGTAAGTGGCACATAATGGACTAGTATGCGATGCATACTAGTCCATTATGCTTTTACATTGCAGGAACTATGCAGGAACTAAAGAGGAAGTAAAACCCATCAGGGTTTACTTCCTCTTTAATTCCAGCTACATTGAATGTGCTTGTGAAGTTAGGGGATGGAAGTAGATATTACCTATAGCTGTACTGGTTATTGCTGTAAATAGGCTGGTAAGAGGCAATATATGCCTATGTATATTTGCAGGTAGAAGTGAAAGCAAATGAGAGAAGGAATAGAAGGCAAGTGATGTACAGGTATAGTTGTCAGTTCAACCTCTATGAGGAGTATTACGGCTTTTTTATAACCTCCTTGCTTCTATGTCTCTCATGCTTATGTCCAAGCCATTAAGAACTGCAAAACATCAGCTGAGTACAACTTAAGCACTTATAAACCAGAAGGGAGTAAAGCAAGTACAAACAATGCTGCAAGATTGCAAATAGTTTGAGTAATGTAATTACTTACTGCTCTACCTTCACTGTGCAAATCGATACGCCACAGTTTCTTAGGCTAATAGCCTGATAGTTGGTAGCTGTGTTTGTCAAAGTGAAGCAGCGACAGGTCTCCTATGTTCCTGTCCCTGTTGCCGATAATTCCTCACTTGATCACAAAGTGCAGATGAAACCGGCCGGCTAATTGTTGTCCTATCTGTGGGTGTATCTCGGCGTGGGAACACCCTGGTTCTGCATCTGGGTGCTTGTTAGGGAAAGCACTCTGTCCGGGTGCTTTTCTGCTGCTTCCGCGGGGGTGCACACGTTCGCGCGTGCCCGTGCGCGCTCCCGTGCACATGCACACGCTCTATTTGAACCTGCAGGACCCAGCAGCAGGTGCTGTCCATTCTACAGCGTCTGTGACCTGTGAGCCCCTGTGTTACTATCTTTTTCCTGTTCGACGCGGCCTGACCTGACCTGCTGATCTGCTGCCTGCAACGACCCCGGCTTTCCACGACCATCCGATTGTCTGATCCTCCTGTACTTCTGCTGCCAGCCTGATAATGAACCCTGCTTAGACTTGACCACTCTTCTGCCTAACCCATCTGTACCACACAGCCTGCCCGTTGCCGACCCAGCCTGCACGACCATCCCTCTGATCTGTGCGACCATCTGGATCATCACACCATCACCAGTTACCATCCAGCCCTCGTGCCATCCCGCACTCTTGGACTTCCTGTCTGCTCTACCAGGGGTCCTTGAATCGGGTGCGCAAGAGCGGTTGTTCCCTGCACAAGACAGACTCCACCACCAGGACCGTGACAGTAACGGGCAGCCATGACTGAGTCTGCGCAGGAAACCCGCTCCGCCATGGACGATCTGTGTGCGCACCTTGCGGGTCTTACACAAGCAGTCAAGAATCTGCAAGAGGGCTATACCCACTTGGAGGAACGGGTACAAGAGCTATCAGCTTCCCCAGCCACTGGAGCTGCTCCAGCTGCAGGCCGTACCATTGTGGTCCTGCTCTCAGAGCCCAAGGTCCCGTTGCCCGACAAGTTTTCCGGGGACCGACGCAAGTTCTGGGCCTTCCGGACTGCGCGTGAACTTTATTTCGGACTTCAGCCACGCACCTTCTCCCTCGAAGCCACTAAGGTGGGCTTCATCATTTCTTTGCTGCAAGATGAGCCCCAGGCCTGGGCCCATAGCCTTCGGGAACAAAATGCTCCGGAGGTCACCACATCGGCCTCGTTGCTTCAAGCCATGGCGCAATTTTATGAGGACCCCCACCGGACTGCTACGGCCAAGGCCGCCCTGCATGCATTCCAGCAGGGTTGCCGCCCAGTGGAGGACTATGTTTCAGAATTCCGGCGCTGGAGCGCCGACACAGCCTGGACTAGTGCCGCTCTATGCTTTCAATTTTGCATGGGACTATCCGAATCCTTAAAGGACGAGCTGGCATGAGTTGGGGGTGCCTCGGACTTTGGAGGCACTGATCAACCTGGCCATTTCCATCGATCGGCGCCTCAGAGAGCGCCACACCGCGAGATCATCTGGGCAGTCGCGCCCCACCTGGATGCTTCCCCGAGTCCCCAGTTACCTTAATCCGCCTATGCTGAGTCCAGCGACCTCCTCCTCCTCTCCAAGGGACTCCCCAGAGCCTATGCAGATTGGGCTGCTACGCCCATCCCTCACCGCAGAAGACAGCGGCGCCTCTCCATGAACCTATGCCTGTATTGTGGCGAAACAGGCCATGTGGTCAGGATGTGCCCCGCCAAGCGTGGTAAGTGCTCCTCAGTTACCCAGAGTGGTCTGCCCAGCTCTTCCAGTCCTACTGCTCATTTCACTCTTCTTCTATCCTTGCAGCTTCCCAGAGGGAATACCTCGGCCCCAGCCATCCTTGATTCCGGAGCGTGCAGTTGCTTCATTGATCAGGACTTCGCAGCGCTGCACCACATCCCACTACAACCAAAGTCCCACAATATGGTGATCAAATTGGCAGATGGCTCTCATATTAAATCTGGAATCGTCACCCATGAGACTGTCCCTCTTCCTGCCTCTACACCAGAAGGACATCAGGAACTCTTGCGGCTAGATGCCATTGCCTCTCCCCTCTGTCCCATTATTTTGGGTCTACCATGGTTCCAGACACACAAATCCCAGCATTGATTGGACCACTGGGACCGTCCAATTCCAGTCACCCTACTGCCAACAGCATTGTCTAACCTCCAGAGGGGAAGCAGTTCCCCCACTACTCTGCCTAGACTCTGATAATGAACCTGACATTCGCTCACTCCTTCCTCCAGTCTACCATTCATTCCTGGATGTATTCAATAAAAAAGGGGCCGACAAACTACCACCACATAGACCCTATGACTGCCCTATTGAACTTTTGCCTGGGGCTGAAGTGCCCTTCGGAAGGATTTATCCCCTCTTTGAACCCGAATTAGCGGCCCTCAAGGCCTACCTCGATGAGAACTTAGAGAAAGGGTTCATCTACGTCTCCTGCTGGGGCTGCCATCCTCTTCATGGAGAAGAAGGATCACTCACTCAACCGGGTGACTATCAAAAACCGGTACCCTCTACCTTTGGTCCCGGAATTGTTTCAGAGGTTAGGGGCAGCAACCATTTTCACTAAGCTTGACTTGCAGGGAGCCTACAACCTCATTCGTATCAGGCGGGTGCTGTCCATTCTACAGCGTCTGTGACCTGTGAGCCCCAGCTCAAACCTCTGTTCCTGTGTTACTATCTGTTTCCTGTTCGACCCAGCCTGACCCGACCTGCTGATCTGCTGCCTGCACCGACCCCGGCTTTCCACGACCATCCGATTGTCTGATCCTCCTGTACTTCTGCTGCCAGCCTGATAACGAACCCTGTTTGGATTTGACCACACTTCTGCCTAACCCATCTGTACCGCACAGCCTGCCCGTTGCCGACCCAGCCTGCACGACCATCCCTCTGATCTGCGCGACCATCTGGATCATCACACCATCACCAGTGGCCATCCAGCCCTCGTGCCATCCCGCACTCTTGGACTTCCTGTCTGCTCTACCAGGGGTCCTTGAATCGGGTGCGCAAGAGCGGTTGTTCCCTGCACAAGACAGACTCCACCACCAGGACTGTGACAGTGCTCCTTAACTATTTCCTGCCTGGCCTATAGCCAAATGATGGCCGAGCGGTGGTTCAGTTATCCTGACCCGACTGACAGGGGCTGCGCTGATTGTTTGTCAGTGCAGCTCCGCAAGGATCACCACCCAGGACCACCAGGGAGCCCACCCAGGGACCACCAGGGAGCCCCCCCAAGACTACCAGGTAAGGGGCACATGCCACACTATAGGGATGGCACTGTACCGATCTGTGATGCCTGCCAGTGCCTCCTTATCAGTGCCGCCTAATAGTGCCCTCTATCAGTGTCACCTATGAGTGCCCACCAGTGCCACCTATCAGTGCCCACTAGTGCCACCTATCAGTGTCCATCAGTGCCGCCTATAAGTGCCCATCAGTGCTGCATATTACTGCCACCTATCAGTGCCCATCAGTGCTACTTACCAGTGCCGCCTATTAGTGCTGTATATAAGTGCTTCATTATCAGTGCCCATCAGAGCCACCTCATCGGTGCAACCTCATCAGTGCCCATCACTGTAGGAGAAAATTTACTTATTTACAAAGTTTTGTGACAGAAACAAAGAAAAGCTTTTTTTTCCAAGATTTTCTGTCTTTTTTTTACTTGTAGCGCAAAAAATAAAAACCCCAGAGGTGATCAAATGCCACCAAAAGAAAGCTCTATTGGTGGGGAAAAAATTATAAAAATTTTGTTTGGGTACAGCATCGCACGACCGCACAATTGTCATTCAAAATGTGATAGCGCTAAAAGCTGAAAATTGGTCTGGGAGTGAAGGGAGGGAAAGTGCCTAGTATTGAAGTGGTTAAAGGAAGGGCTCTCTCGGAGTCTGGAGGCAATGAGAATGGCAAACGTGATCAACTTCTCCAGCTCAATGGGTATGTCTCTGGCTTCTATCTCATCTTTGATGTTATCCAATAGACCATGAGAAAAAGCAGCCAAGAGGGTCTCATTGTTCCAAGCAACCTCTGTTGCCAGAGTATGGAATTCAATGGCGTAATCAGCAACAGTTCTCATACTCTGTTTGATGGACATGAGGCTCTTGGCAGCAGAAGTGGAGTGTGCAGGAAAGTCAAAGACTCTTTTAAAGGAAGACACAAACTCTGGGTAACTCAGGACGACAGGTTTTTGCGTCTTCCATAGAGGGTTTGCCCAGGCCAAGGCTTTCTCAGAAAGCAAAGAAATCACGAAGCCTACTTTGCTTCTTTCTTTGGGAAATGCCTGGGACAGCATCTCAAAATATATCCCAACCTGGATGAGAAACCCTCTGCATTGAACTGGGTCGCCCCCAAATCGATTGGGAAGCGGAGCGGAACCAGACATACCTCTTATAGAGGTAGTATTCAAGGTGGGTGTCTGCACAGACTGGAGCAGCAGCAGGGACGGCCTGCAACACAGGTTGTACCTGAGCAGTGCGAATAAGGAGCGTCTGTAATGCTATGGCAAACTGATCCAAGCAGTGATCCTGCTCATCCAATCTGGAAAAAATATTACCAGCAAGTGGATTGACTGCATCTTCCTAATTCATGGCCTTCATCTACTGGCAGGAACCATGAATCAGACAGAAGTGCAGAAAAAAATCACACTTTTTAATAAAATGGTAAAATAGTACAAACAGTGCAAACGCAGTCAAAAGGAAGAGAAGTCTATTTTTGATGAAGCGCGCAGGGTACGCAACGTGCTGACGTCACCACCTGCGATTGCATCCCGGAAGGACGGGCATGGCCAGCGGTACTGTTTTACTCTTGGAGCTATTATGCAATTTTACAGTATCTCACAAAAGTGAATACACCCATCACATTTTTACAAATATTTTATTATATCTTTTCATGTGACAACACTGAAGAAATGTCACTTTGCTACAATGTAAAGTAGTGAGTGTACAGCTTGTATAACAGTGTAAATTTGCTGTCCCCTCAAAATAACTCAACACACAGCCATTAATGTCTAAATCGCTGGCAACAAAAGTGAGTACACCCCTAAGTGAAAATGTCCAAATTGGGCCCAATTATCCATTTCCCTCCCCGGTGTCATGTGACTCATTAGTGTTACAAGGTCTCAGGCATGAATGGGGAGCAGGTGTGTTAAATTTGGTGTTATCGCTCTCGCTCTCTCATACTGGTCACTGGAAGTTCAACATGGCACCTCATGGCAAAGAACTCTCTGAGGATGTGAATTGCTGCTCTACATAAAGATGGCCTAGGCCATTAGAAGATTGCTAAAACCCTGAAACTGAGCTGCAGCACGGTGGCCAAGACCATACAGCGGTTTAACAGGGCAGGTTCCACTCAGAACAGGCCTCGTCATGGTTTACCAAAGAAGTTGAGTGCATGTGCTCAGTGTCATATCCAGAGTTTGTCTTTGGGAAATAGACATATGAGTGCTGCCAGCATTGCTGCAGAGGTTGAAGGGGTGGGGGGTTGCCTGTCAGTGCTCAGACCATACGCAGCACACTGCATCAAATTGGTCTGCGTGGCTGTGATCCCTGAAGACTCGTCTAAAGATGATGCACAAGAAAGCCCACAAACAGTTTGCTGAAGACAAGCAGACTAAGGGCATGGATTACTGGAACCATGTCCTGTGGTCTGATGAGACCAAGATAAACTTATTTGGTTGAGATGGTGTCAAGCATGTGTGGCGACAACCAGGTGAGGAGTACAAAGACAAGTTTGTCTTGCCTAAAGTCAAGCATGGTGGTGGGAGGGTCATGGTCTGGGGCTGCATGAGTGCTGCCGGCACTGGGGAGCTACAGTTCATTGAGGGAACCATGAATGCCAACACGTACTGTAACACACTGAAGCAGAGCATTATTCCCTCCCTTCAGAGACTGGGCCACAGGGCAGTATTCCCACATGATAATGACCCCAAACACACCTCCAAGATGACTACTGCCTTGCGAAAGAAGCTGAGGGTAAAGGTGATGGACTGGCCAAGCATGTCTCCAGACCTAAACCCTATTGAGCATCTGTGAGGCATCCTCAAACGGAAGGTGGAGGAGCGCAAGGTCTCTAACATCCACCAGCTCCGTGATGTCGTCATGGAGGAGTGGAAGAGTGGCAACCTATGAAGCTCTGGTGAACTCCATGCCCAAGAGGGTTAAGGCAGAACTGTAAAATAATGGTCGCCACACAAAATATTGACACTTTCTTCCCAATTTGGACATTTTCACTTAGGGGTATACTCACTTTTGTTGCCAGCGGTTTAGACATTAATGCCTGTGTGTTGAGTTATTTTGAGGGGACGGCAGATTTACACTGTTATACAAGTTGTACACTCGCTACTTTACATTGTAGCAAAGTGTCATTACTTCAGTGTTGTCACATGAAAAGATATAATAAAATATTTACATAAATGTGAGAGGTGTACTCACTTTTGTGAGATAATCTACCTCCATTTTTAGTATAATCTGAACAGGTCAATATCTTTGATCAGAACTATAATAGCATCCCCGATAGTATAGTGTTCCCAAAAACGTGGCGTTACCAGGGTCAGCCCTGGCACCTGCCAGCACCTGCATTTAGCCCTCTGCCCCCCCCCCCCCCAAGCAAGTGCAGTATCAGTAGATCACTGTCACTTCCGATACACAGTACACAAAACCGCAACTTTAGCAGAGTCAGGCCTGATATCTGCTAGCGCTAGAAGTTAATTTTTTTTTTGTAGCTGTTTAACCACTTCCCGTCCGGCCTATAGACAAATTATGGTCTATAGGCCAGTTATCCTGACTGGACGTCATATGATTGGTGGTGTGCCACTCTGACACACCGCATTACCGATCTCGGTAAACAGCTGCCTTCGGAAGCTCTTTACCACGTGATCAGTAGTGACCAATCATGGCTGATTACAGTGTAAATAGGAAGACGTGAATAGAGAAGAGCCGATCGGTGGCTCTTCTGACAGGGGGGGTCTGCGGTGATTGTTTATCAGTGCAGCCCCCCGAGGATCGCCACTCTGGACCACCAGGGAGCCCGCCCAGGGACCACCAGGGAGACAATCAGGAGATCACTCAGGAACCACCAGGGAGACCATCAGGAGGCCACCCAGGGACCACTAGGCAGCCCACCCTAGACCACCAGGTAAGGGGCATACAGTGCACTATAGGGATGGCACTGTGCCCATAAGTGATGCCTGTCAGTGCCTCCCTAACAGTGCTATCTATTAGTGCTATGCCCACCAGTGCCACTTATCAGTGCCCATCAGTGCCACCCATCAGTGCCCAGTGCCAGCTATCAGTGCCACCTATGAGTGCCCATCAGTGCCGCATATCAGTGCCACCTATCATTGCCCGTCAGTGCTGCATATAAGTGCCACCTCATCAGTGCCATCTCATCAGTGCCAATCAGTACTACCTCATCAGTGCCCATCAGCGCAGCCTCATCAGTGCCCATCAGTGAAGGAGAAAACGTACTTATTTGCAAAGTTTTGTGACAGAAACAAAGAAAAACTTTTTTTTCCAAAATTTTTGGTCTTTTTATTTGTAGCGCAAAAAATAAGAACCGTAGAGGGGATCAAATACCAACAAAAGAAAGCTCTATTTGTGGGAAAAAAATGATAAAAATGTCATTTGGGTACAGTGTAGCATGACCACGCAATTGTCATTCAAAATGCAACAGCGCTGAAAGCTGAAAATTGGTCTGGGCGGGAAGGGGGGAAAGTGCATAGTATTGAAGTGGTTAAACAGTCCTTGACAACCAGGTGCTTTTTTTACCTGTGAGTCACACGAGGTACCTATAAATTTATTGGCCAAAATGTCAAACGAAAGGTATACTAGTGAAGGGGCCTACAGGATACTGACCATGACAGACGAGAGTGATGGGGAGTCCTCACTGTCAAAATCAGGCTCATTATTCAAACCTTTAGAGAGCAGTGGCACCCTGACAGACAGTTCTGACGCATGAGTAGAGGTCCCTGCTAAGGTCATGCATACCCGACCCCGTTTCCTCTGTTGCTGAGGTGCTACAATCACATGATTCTTGTATGCAGCCGAGTGCCGGTACTAGTGCCGCTCTACCTTCTGGTGAACCAGCGAGCACCAGTTGCCCAGTACATCCTGGCCGTAGACAGACCAGCTCTGCAGTAACACTTGGTGATGTAGCGAGTCCCATAAGTGCAGTTCAAGCTGGAGCAGTGGCTAGCACAAGTAGTGCCCCGCAGCCACCAAGAATTTGAATGCAAGCCCTGATTGGCACCCCACAGATCTGCAGTGCCCGCACTTCCCCCATTCAATGACCAACTCGGAATTCAGGTGGAAACAGCAGATTTAATGCCCCTTGGTCTTTTTGAGATGTTTTTTTCACGGAAGATCTGCATGGGTCTATTGTGGACCAAAGCAATTTATATGCTAATCAATTTATCGCCGCAAACTCAAATTTGACCATTGCCAGACAATTTGCATGGAAACCTATCACTATTCCCGAATTTAAGACCTTTTTGGGCCTATCCCTCAACATGGGCATTATTAAAAAGAATGAGTTGTGCTCATATTGGTCCACTGACCCAATTCATCATGTGCCCATGTTTTCTGCTGCCATGGCCAGGGCAAGATACGAGCAAATATTGTGGTTTATGCACTTCAACGACAATGACCGGTTTCACAAAATTCGTAAACCACTTCAACCAAAAATTTGCAGCCTTATATATTTCCCAACAAGATGTCTGCGTAGATGAGTCCCTGATTAAGTTTTTCTGGCCGCCTTGTTTTCCAACAGTTTTCCCCAGCAAGCGTGCCAGATATGGGGCCAAAATGTATAAGCTCTGTGACAGGGCAATAGTCTAAACATAGACTTTCCTAGTTTGCGAGGGAAAAGATAGCAGCGTGGAGCCCCCCAACTGCCCAGACTACATAGGGAGCAGCAGCAAATTGTTTGGGACTTGGTGTCACCCTTATTCCGAAAGGGGTACCACTTGTATGTGGACAATTTTTATACAAACGTGCAACTTTTTAGACACCTCTTTCAATTTGGAATTGGCGCATGTGGCACCGTGTGATCAAATCGTCGGGGCTTCCCCCAATGGCTTTTAAATGCCCCACGTTATGTTCTGTCTTCCACTCACACAGATACGGCAGTCCAAATTACAACAGTGACTGGTGTTGAGGAGAAGCCCATCTGTGTCCATGACTACAACCTTAAAATGGGAAGGGTGGACTTCAACAACCAGATGATGGTACTGTACTTAGTTGCCCATAAGGCCAGACGATGGTACCAAAAAGTGTCTGTATATTCTAATTGGCTCTGTTCAACGCTTATGGACTATACAAAGCGTCAGGAAGAAGTGGATCCTTCCTAAAATTCCAGGAAGAGATAGTCACAGCCCTTTTGTATCCAGAAGGTGCTGTGGCCCGATTTCCCAATACAGATGCAGTGAGCTGCATGAGAGGCATTTTCCAGATGTCCTACCTGGTACCCCTAACCAAAGAGCACCCCAAAAAAGATGCTGTGTCTGTAGCAAGCACGGATTTAGGCATGATACTATTTTTCTCCCTCCTGTCCCAGCGAACCTGGTCTTTGCATTGGGGACTGTTTCTGTCGCTACCACACAATAGTGGATTATTAGTATAGGGTACAGCACTCGTAAGCTCTTCTGAGCAGGGCCATCTTGATCCAATTGTATTTTATTGTATTGTCTACCTTTTTCATTGTAAAGTGCTGCGTAAACTGTTAGCGCTATATAAATCCTGTATAATAATAATGCACGGCACAGCCCTAGGGCACACTTTCACACAGGGTCTTGAAATATGTTACATGACTATCACATTTTGAGAGACTCTAGCCTGGAACATTTATAGTTACAATAAAAGTGTAAAAAAAAGAAAAAAAACATAAAAAATAAAAAGGCCCAAAATAGTTGTCATTTTATCGTTCTTACTGTTTTACTGTATTTTATACTGTACTGCTATACTGAAATGTTTTATTGTTACTGTGTTTTATTGTTAACCATTGTTTGCTTTGCAGGTATGCCATTCTACTGTTTTACTGCACTGTTGCTGTTTTTTATTGTTAACTATTGTTTGCTTTGCAGGTTCACCATTCAGCTGCAGCACTGATTTGTTTATTTTGACAGCAATAGGGTTTGCTCTCTACAATATGTAAACTAGTGGCTCCAGCGCTGTAGGAGGTGATTTCACCACTGCAGTTAAAAAAAAGAGCATATATGGCAAAGCATAGGCACTGGGGCGGACAGAGGACGGATCGCTCCTATGCTTTGCCATATATTTTTTACTCTTTTTTTTTTTGGCAAAGATTGCAATTAAAAAAAGTTGTTTTATTGAGTTAATATTTTATTGATACTGTGTTTTATTGTTAACCGTTGTTTGCTTTGCAGGCACACCATTCAGTTGCAGCACTGATTTGTTTATTTTGACAGCAAAAGGGTTTACTCTAACAATACGTAAATCAGTGACTCCAGCTCTGTAGGAGGTGATTTCACCACCACAGTTAAAAAAAAATAAAAGCATATATGCTGAAGCATAGGGCCTGGGGTGGACAGAGGATCGCCCCTATGCTTTGGCATATATTTTTTGTTCACTTTTCTTGGCAGAGATTTCTACTTCCACATTGATTGAAGAAATCTCTGTTAGAATCAGTTTTTTTTTGTTCAGCTCACAGGCTGCATGAAAAAAAGAACATTACAATATATGCCCAACAAGGACCAGCAAGGTACTGGTATGTTGCTGGACTTTGAGTGGTTATACCAGAATGATTCTTGCAGGTTTAGGCATCATCTTGGTATCATTTTTTTCATATAGGGGTTGGCTTTCATGTAAAAGCAATCCTAGTGGCTAATTAGCCACTAGACTGCTTTTAGAAGCGGTGGGAGGGGACTTCCCCCCCCTCCCACGACCTTCCATGGTTTTCTCAGGCCCTCCTGTCCCACTGAGGAACCTGAGAATGAGATTCCAGAATGGCTCCAATCATCTCTATGACCTAAGAAACCGGAAGCTAGGAGCATTTCATCACTTCTGTTACACAGATATAAACAGCGCCATTTTTAAATTGGGAAAACATCTTATCACACCGATCTTGGTTTGGTTAGATGCTTTAAGGGCAGAGGAGAGATCTAGAGTCTAATAGACCCCAAGTTTTTCAAAAAAGAGTACCTGTCACTACCTATTGCTATCATAGGGGATATTTACATTTCTTGTGATAACAATAAAAGTGATAATAATACAATGTGATACAATACAGTACAATACAATAAAGAAAAAATGAAAGGAGTAGTGTAAAAATAAAATAAAAAAGCCAAATAAATAATTAAAAAAAACTAAAAAAACGAAAGCACCCCGTCCCCTCGTATTTGTGCGCAAAGGAGAACGCATGCATCGGTCTTGTGTCGTATGTAAACCGCAATTGCACCATGCATGTGAGGTATCACCACGAACAGCAGATCGAGGGCAGTAATTCTAGCAGTAGACCTCCTCTTTAAATCTAAAGTGGTAACCTGTAAAGGCTTTTAACCACTTCCTGTCCGCCAGATAACAGAATGATGCCCAAGGTTCCAGGAAAGTGGTTGCGTTATCCTGACTGGGCGTGTCAAGTACCTGGTGGTGGAGTCTGATATACAGGGGACAGCCTCTCCTACAACTCTGACTTGAGAACCCCTAATATAGCAGGCAGGAAGTTCGGGAGTACAGAATGGCACATGTGCTTGGCAGGAACACCCATACAGGAACCACTGGCAGGGATGGAGATACAGCAGGCAGTGATGAAAGAAGCACTCAGCAGACTGACAGGGTGCAGCCGGGCCAGAACACAGACAGGCAGATCAGGAACTGATGCAGGTGGGGGAAGTCAGAGCACAAGGTACCAGGGAACAGACAGGACAGTTATCAAGTCACAAGCCGGGTTGGCAGCAGGCAGGCAGTGAGGTACCAGGGAGAAGGTAAAGGAGTAGTCAGAGGCAAGCCAGGGTCAGATGCAGGCAGCTAGCAGGTAGGTCAGGAACAAGCCAAGTAGTCACAGGAACTGGATATGCAGGTGGCAGGGGTCACAGGAATACTGTAGACCAAACAGTGCTGATTCCATGTCTCTGTCCAGTTTAAATAGCCCTTTTTGGTGCCAGGAGCTGTCACAAGTGTGGGTGCGCGCCTCCCATTCGCATTGGTTGTCCCTTTGTGCACGTGCATGCGCCATGCACCTCTTCTCATAGGAACACGGAGAACAGGCATTTACTTGCTGCTATTGTTTGCCTTTCCTGACATTCCCCCCCCAATGGGCAGCCTCCGGATGTCCAAACGGGCCAGTTTTCCAGGATGGGTTCTCTTAAATACTAGAATCAGTCTTTTGGCATGAATATTATCTTCGGGTTTCCATGGGTTCTCTTCCGCTCCATACCCCTTCCACTTGATTAGATACTGGACACAATTACCCCTTTTACTACAATCCAGAATAGATTCCACCTCAAATTCTTCCCCTCTATCCACTAACACAGGCTCGGGTGGACCAGTCTTTCGTGCTAGGAAGGGATCAGGAACTGCAAGTTTTAACAAAGTCACGTGGAAAACAGCATGAATACGCAGTGAATCTGGTAACTCCAGCTCCTAAGCTACACTGTTTATTTTTCTTTTTATTGGAAACGGCCCCACAAATTTTGGGCCCATTTTCCTTGACGGACATACCATCTTTAGGTTTGCTGTGGACAACCAGACCCACTCACCAGGTTCCAAATTTAATTCTCCTCCTCTCCTTTTATCAAACACCTTCTTGTTGTATTTTTGAGTTTTGGTCATCGTTTCCTGCAGCAACTTTCCGGGATGGAATTGAACAAGGACAGGTGAAAAACGTTGTTTGCAAAGAACGGAGACTGTTTGGTGGCAGAGCGTGTAGAGTTGTTATAAGCAAACTCAGCTAGTGGCAATAGTGGGACCCAGTCATCCTGTCAGAAGGAAGAGAAGCAGCACAGATACTGCTCCAGAGTCTGACTGATCCTTTAAGTTTGACCATTTGTTTGTGGATGGTATGCTGAAGAAAAAGATAGCTCGATCTTCAAAGATTCACATAAATCTTTCCAAAATTTGGAGGTAAACTGTACCCCCCGATCAGAGACAATATTTGTCGATACCCCCTGGAGCCTTATGATTTCTTTGATGAACACTTTCGCAGTTTGGGGGCAGAGGGCATACCTTTCATTGGTACAAAATGTGCCATCTTGGTCAACCGGTCCACCACCACAAAAATGGTTTACCCCTGATGGGGGTAGTTCCACAATAAAATTTACAGAAATCATCTTCCAGGGCTTTTCTGGTGCAGGAAGTGGTCTCAATAGACCTCAGGCTTTGGTTTTGCCGCTCTTGTTTAGGATAAAGGCGTTACAAGATTCCACATATTTTTTACAGTCTCCTTCCACTTGTGGCCACCAGAAAGTGCGTTGTAAGAGTTTGGATGTCTTATAGACACCAAAATGTCCAGCCAGTTTATGATCATGGCAGACCCGGGACAGCAACTTGTAACTCCTCCGGTACAAAGATTTTGCTATTGTACCACAGCAAGCCATCCTTTGCTTGAAAGTTTGCTGAGGAAACGACATTCCCCATTGAGGTTCACCTGATTTGGGATAGCAGTTCTTCCTGAAGCAGCAGGAAACTTCCAGAGGGCAAGATAGTATCAGGAGGTATAGGGTTTCCCGGTCCATTGTACTTGCGTGAAAGCCCATCAGGCTTTGTGTTTTTTGACCCAGGTCTGTACGTAATGTGGAAAGAGAATCTGGAAAAGAATAGTGCCCATCTGGCCTGGCATGGTTTTAATCTTTTAACAGTCCTTAGTATTCCAGATTCTTGCGATCAGTATAGACCAAGATTGGGTGCGCAGCTCCTTCCAGCAGATAACGCCACTCTTCCAGTGCAGATTTAATATCCAACAGTTCCCAGTCACCAACGTCATAGTTCTTTTCCGATGCAGATAATTTGTGGTAAAGAAATGCAACTAGGTGCAGTAGGACCTTAGCGCCTTGTCTTTGGGAGAGCACTGCTCCGACTGCTGTTTCAGAAGCATCTACCTCAAGGACATAAGGGAGAACTGGATCAGGGTGTTTCAAGATAGGTGCCGATGTGAATAGATTTTTTAAGCCTTTCGAAAGCTTGGTTAGCTGAGTGAGGGAGGCGATAATGGCTGAAAAACCCTTGATGAATTTCCGGTAAAAGTCAGAAAATCTGACAAAACGTTAAATCCCCTTCCTGTCAGTAGGTATTGGCCAATTCAAGATAACCGAGACCTTTTGGGGGCCCATTTTAATGCCTTGACAGAAATGAAAAGTCCCAAGAGTTGAATACTTTGTTGCTTGAACATGCATTCTTCGGGCTTAGCGTAGAGTCCATGTTGCCGAAGTCGGCCCAGCATACTTTTAAGGTGTTTGCGGTGCTCCCCCAGAGATGGTGAGAAATTCAGGATATCAACCAGGTACACTATGACAAATAGGTCTAGTTTCTGAAAATGTCGTTTATGAAATGCTGAAATGTGGCAGGGGCATTGCAGAGTCCAAACGGCATCACTAGATATTCGAAGTGTCCAACCGGGTACTAAAAGCGGTCTTCCACTCGTCACCCTCTCGGATACGGACCAGATTATAGGCTCCATGGAGATGCAGCTTGGTTCAAAAACCTGTGCAGATCATTTGCCTGCTACCATGTTCCTACCTTTCACATTAACTGACTCTGGTCTGTTTACCGACTATGCCTTTGCCTGCCGTTTTAAACCACGTTTCTGACTTCCACATGCACCGACCTCAGTCTGTTTACCGACGATGCCTTTGCCTGCCGTTTTAAACCATGTTTCTGACTTCCACGTGCACCGTCCTCGGCCTGTTAATTGACCATGTTTTTCCTGCCACTTGGACTGATTTTTTGCCCTTCTACTTTAGTACACAGGGGCCTCACATATGTGAGGGACTTCAGAATAGCGTTCTGAGTAGAGAAAACCAGTTTTTGGATTTCTGTGTTCCCAGAACAGGGTCTGGAGTCCGGAGGCTTCAAGGAGATTTGGGTGGGAGAAGCCTCTACCTCTGTCCCCCTGGCCCTAAGCTTGATTTTCCTTCCTGCTGCCTGGACCAATACTTTGGCTGTGGTGACCATATTGCTGCCTGTAATGACCCTGGACTTTATGGACCATGCTTCTTCCTGCTGCCTGAACCAATACTTTGGCTGTGTTGACCATTTCTCTGCTTGCTCCCTCTACTGACTATGGACTGTATTTCTGTCTGGACAATTCCTTTTGCTGCTGCTGACCACATCTCTGCCTGCTACCTGGACCAATTCTTTGGCTGTGCTGACAGTATCTCTGCCTATACTAACTATGGACAGTATCCTGCTGCCTGGACGATTGCTTTTGCTGTCGCTGACCACATCCCTGCCTGCTGCCTGGGGCCAATGCTCGCTTCTGTTGACCATTGCGCTACTAAAACCACAGGTAATCTTTTGTTATTTGGTTTGTACATGCTATGTGTTAGAAATATTAAGGGCCTTCAAAAATGTGATTGGTAGTCACAAAATGATATGCGTCATTTTTGCTCCTAGAACGCCTGGGGGTGATACTTGAATGTTGGGCCTCTGTATATGGCCAGGCTGTGTAAAAGTCTTGCTATACTCAGAATGAGTATCAGAATGTATTTTGGGGTGTCGTTTTTGGTATGTACATGCTACGTGTTTGAAATATCATTGAAATTGACAACTGTGTGTAAAAAAAATATGTTTTCCTTTTCTTTCCACGTTTTCCTAAAATCTGTGGAAAAAATTAACCGTTCAAAAGACTCATAATGAAACAAACAATTGGTCATGGGACTTTAAATGAGATGGGTTACGTTTTTGAGATTCACAATTTATTGAGTACACAAATGTATTGTACGGTACAAAACTGTATTTCACAAATTTGAAAAATGGTCATATAATGCTCTGTGATAAAAACCATTAAAATCGATATATT
This sequence comes from Glandirana rugosa, assembly GCA_018402905.1. Taxonomy (NCBI): domain Eukaryota; kingdom Metazoa; phylum Chordata; class Amphibia; order Anura; family Ranidae; genus Glandirana; species Glandirana rugosa. Next base: position 3,785,548 of record BLSH010029916.1, read on the forward strand.
GCATAATATCATGTGTGTAATGTGTATAGGTATCATATATCATAGTATGTTGTACATTGGTCTTATAGAGGAACAAGTTGTGTAGCATCTACAGAGCTCAATGAACATATGAAAATCCATGTATGACAGAACATCGTAAACATGAAATTGAGATTGTCACAATAAGGTAGGTAGCATCTGTGGAACTCAACACATTTTGTGGATCATGTAAATGTCCACTCATCAGGAGTTTGATGCAGTAGCATATTGTGAATGATTAGAGATGGTAATCTCAAAGTCTGTGTAGAAAGAAAAAAAAATGTATATCTAGTCAATAACTCTCCAATAATGAAAGGGAGAACAACAAAAAATATTGATAGATGTCTAACTACTCACATGTCTGCTCAGGAAAACAAACTCAGCATATGGGAGGAAAGTTGGAGGCGCCAAGACACAACGTCTGTCCCAGGGCTGAGGCGGGGACAAATTGCTTAAACCAAGCCAGAGGAGGGAGCAGCCAGGACCGCAGGTGGTTAGTGAAATGTGTGCACTGGTGTGTGGACCAATGGATTCTGAAATAGATGGCAAAAATTAGTTAAATGTGTATAAGGACTGATAGTGTGTTATGTGTACAGTGGGTCCAGAAGGGACACCAAGTGAAAAGAAGTGAGGGAATGATATGTAGTGGGTCAAAGAGCAAAAAACAAATAACAGAAACCAAAAACAGAAATAAAAAAACAAAAAGCCAGCAAAAAATGCAGGGAGTGAGGATATGTATAGTGAGAGAAAGTGGTGAACGCCCTGCAGGGCGTTACCTGGAAAGAAACGAGTGCTGTGTGTGATTCTAATAGCCATCATACAGGCAGCATACAGAGTGAGGTCCCAGCTGTACCCAGCTGGTATACCTCCACGGCTGGTGGGTGGGACCCCGCCAATGTCATGTGGATGTCGCGTCAAAGACGGACTGCCAATCCATAATGCGGCGTCAGGTGGACTCAATCTACCCCACAACGTGATACTGATCAATCGCGTGTCAGGCAGGGAAGCATGACTACAAAGCACAGGGTGGCTGCACCGGCCCATATCCCAGATGACAAGCAGAGATGTGAAGGGGAAGGAGATGAAAGGCCGTGCCTCGCAACCCCAGAACAGACAGATCCAGGCAGACCCTTCCACCTCCCACTGAGTCCAGAACCAAGAGAGACAACAGAAGTGTGATCGAAAAAATATATATGGAGATATGAGATGAAAAATGAAGAAAAACCCATGTTGGTACACTATAGGAGTATAGTAACAGACCTGTATATATTGTGTTACATTATGAACCAAAGTGATGCATCAGATCAAAAGTGACCGTGGGTATCTTCCACCCTAATAAAACAGCATAAAAGAGGCATGATCTGAAGCATACACCACGACCCACCTCCATCTCTATTTTACATATAGAAACAAACAATTGGTCGTGGGACTTTAAATGAGGTGGGTTACGTTTTTGAGATTCATAATTCATTGAGTACACAAATGCATTGTACGATACAAAACTGTATTTCATAAATATGAAAAAATGGTCATATAATGCTCTACGATAAAACCATTTAAATCCATATATGGCATAATATCATGTGCATAATGTTTATAGGTATCATAGTATGCTGTACATTGGTCTTATAGAGGAACAAGTTGTGTAGCATCTACAGAGCTCAATGAATATATGAAAATCCATGTATGGCAGAACATCATAAACAAGAAATTGAGATTGTCACAATAAGTAGGTAGGTAGCATCTGTGGAACTCAATGCGTTTCTTGGATCATGTAAATGTCTACTCATCAGGAGTTTGATGCAGTAGCATATTGTCCCGGGGCTGAGGTGGGGAGAAATTGCTCAAACCAAGCCGGAGGAGGGAGCAGCCGGGACCGCAAGTGGTTAGTGACATTTGTGCACTGGTGTGTGGACCAATGAATTCTGAAATAGATGGTAATAATGTGTTAAATGTATAAAAGGGCTGATAGTGTGCTATGTGTGCAGTGGGTCCAGAAGGGACACCAAGTAAAAAGAAGTGAGGGAATGATATGTAGTGGGTAGTGTTGAGCGAACCCGGACTGTAACGTTCGGGTCCGTACCGAACTTTCGGGTGTCCGTGGCACGGACCCGGACCCGGACATTTCAAAAATCGTTCGGGTTCGGTCCGGGGTTCTGCTATTTTACTCCACGTGTTGAGAAGCTGCAGGGCAGCCAATCAACAAGCGTTTCACTGGTTTGCCCTTAGAAGCCATCACAGCCATGCCTACTAATGGCATGGCTGTGATTGGCCAGTGCATCATGTGACCCAGCCTCTTTATAAGCTGGAGTCACAGTGCTGCAGTCACATGCTCCTTGGGTTAGTGTAGGGAAAGGAAGCTGAAAGCTTGAGGGACAGATTTGAGACATTTTAAGACCTGATCCTGCATCCTGAGATAGATTACTTTACTACTGCTGTCTGTGCTGTTGCTCTGAGGACAGATAGCAGAAATTAGAGATTTCACATACCGCTG
>BLSH010029916.1:3808146-3825191 GCA_018402905.1 Glandirana rugosa
TGTGTAGTGGAATAGTACTACGTTCTGGTTCTTGCCGAGGAATGTACTTTCACATCTGTTGAGACTGTGAGGTGAACGACTTCACTAGCGTTAATTTCTTCGGTGGAAGGCTCAGTTTCCTGATTGTCTACATCACTACATTATAACCTCACTTATTTTGATCATCTGGTGCAAGTATTATGAAATCTGTCTGTCTGAAGTCAAATAAATGTTTCTCTCTGGAAGGACCGGGTGCTGCGGAAAATTAATCATCATAAAAATAACTCAATAATAACATTTGTTCATCCATCATTCATACATCCATCATTCACTCCAATATTACATCACTACATCTGTTAGTCCTTTGACTCGGAAGGTGGCTTCTTTAATTGCGATCACTTCAGCAAGTGGAGTGTCAGAGTTGTCTACACTTTCATGTAAGGAGCCGTTCTTGGTCTTGCATCATGATAAGGTGATGTGTCCTCATCCATCTTTATTGCCTAGAGTGGTTTCTAGTTTTCACTTGAATGAGGACAGTGTCTTGACTTTCTTTTTTTCCTAATCCACATTCGGCAGGAGAAAGAACGCTACATACTGGTAGTTCAGGCACTCAGGGTTTACTTGAGTTGTTGGCACAGGTCAGGAATCCTGGCTGTGCGGCCAGAAGAGCCCAGGAAGGGCAGGTGGCATCCAAGTCAACTACTTCTCATAGGATCTGCCAGTTAATCATTGAAGCCTATGGTTTGAAAGGGCAAAATCCCAGGAGGGCTTCTCTACCAGCTATGTGGGCACATCTTGGGCTATCTGCCATCAGGTGTCAGTGGCTCAGGTTTGCAAGGCCACTACTTGGTCTTTGGTTCATACATTCACAGGGTTTTTACCAGGTGCATGTCAAAATCGCAGAAGATACTGCCTTTGGCCTCAACATATTACAAACAGCAGAGTAGGTCCTTCTCTGGTGGTAGTTTTCTGTGATGGTGTCTCCCTCTCTTCAAGGGCATTGCTTTAGGACATGGGTGCTCAACCTGTGGCCCTCTAGCTGTTGCGGAACCACAAGCTCCATCATGCCTCTGCCTTTGGGAGTCGTGCTTGTAGCCATGCAATGCATCATGGGACTTGTAGTTCTGCAACAGCTGGAGGGCCACAGGTTGAGCACCCATGCTTTAGGACATCCCAAATAGTTATGAATATAACCGGCTCTGTGTCCAGTGATGTACGATAACGAAAATTGCACGTAGAACCGTCCCTGCCAGGAGAACACACTGATTATTGCTAACGGTTGTAGCTAGCTATAATTGCATCCTAAAAATCTGACATGCTGTAGTACTGGTTGTACCTAAGTCGATCGATGGGTCGACTTGAGTGCAATCAGCCTGCCCATATATTGTTCAAATCTTGGCTGGTCCCTGCTGAACTGACCAGGATTTGAACCGTATATGACTGGCTTTACTCCTATTTGTGGCTGGGACCAAGGATCCTATAGCACTGGTATTGGATGCTCTGATAATTCCCTGGACTCAGTTCAGGATAATCTATGCCTTTCTCCCAGCGCAAATTCTGCCTCAACTGCGCTGCAAAGAGAAGAAACCAGTGATTTTCATTGCATCAAACTGACCCATATGAACGCGGTACACAGACATATGCAGACTTCCGGGAGATGACCCATGGCCACTTCCAAACAGGTCAGACCTACTATCTGAAGGCTGCCTGTTCCATCCTGCTTCTCAGTCATTGGCTTTATAGGCATGGCTAATGAAGCCCAGGTCTTGCGAGATAGAGGGATCTCTTAGGCACTTCCATTCCAGAGATTATTTTGTGCCTCACATTCTCTCTTTACTACAATCAGGGGTTGATAGAACATGGCCTGCAAGGTACTCTTAGGAGAGAGGTTTCTGCTTTCTCAATTCTTTTTTCAAAAAAAGCTTATGTGCTTAGTTACTTATTTATTTCCTTGGTCAGAATGTTAATTTATTCTGGCCATTAAAATAAAAAAAACGCTCAAGCGCAAAAAGCACACCTAGTGTTTACACGTGTATATGTTTAGGCACATTAGGCATTTTTCTGCCAAAATGGTCCCCTTTTGAACTCACAAGTGATGTTTTTTTCTGCCTCTAAATGCCCCTGTCTCAAAACTCCTGTAAATGCTTATAGTGTGCATAGACACATACAGTAGGGGGAGTTTAGAGACAGAAAAAAACCTCAAACACCTTGTAAAAGCAACGTTGTTGAGCTCAAGTGTGCATGAGGCTCTAAATATACAATATCATATAAATATGTAATAGTTGACAATCTGGAATAATATTTAAAGGAACAGTGTAACAGGAACAGTCTTATTCCAAAATGGATTAAATTCATTATTTTCCTCAAAATTCTATAAACAATACCCCATAATGACAACGTGAAAGAAGTTTGGGTGAAATCATTGCAAATTTATTAAAAATAAAAAAACGAAAAAATCACATGTACTTAACTATTCACAGCCTTTGCCATAACTTTGAGCTCAGGTGCACCCTGTTTCCACTGATCATCCTTGAGATGTTTCTACAACTTGATTGGAGTCCACCTGTGGTAAAATTCAGTTGATTGGACATGATTTGGAAAGGCACACACCTGTCTATATAAGATCCCACAGTTAACAGTGCATGTCAGAGCACAAACCAAGCCATGAAGTCCAAGGCATTGTCTGTAGACTTCCGAGACAGGATTGTATTGAGGCACAGATCTGGGGAAGGGTACAGGAATATTTCTGCAGCATTGAAGGTCCCAATGAGTGCAGTGACTTCCATCATCTGTAAATGGAAGAAGTTTGGAACCACCAGGACTCTTCCTAGTCCTGCCAAACTGAGTGATCGGGGAGAAGGGCCTTAGTCAGGGAGGTGACCAAGAACTGGATGGTCATTCTGACAGAGCTCCAGCATTTTTCTGTGGCGAGAGGTGCGAGGATGAGCGTATAAGGCCTGGTGCGAGGGTAAGTGTATAAGGCCTTAAAGTCATGCACATATTCGCCCCTGAAACCAAATTTAGCCAAGATAGTTTCCATATAGGGCCAGAGAACGCTATTAAATGCCTTATGTATGTCAAGACTCAACATCCTGACCTGATGACAGGTAAGCGACTATATTACAGGCCAGACGGATATTGTCCGTTATCTGTCTGGATGGGATAAATCCAGTTTGAACAGAGGAGATCAGAGTGGTGATGACTTTAGCTAAGTGATCCGCCAAGATCCGGCCAAACAGCTTCAGATCATTATTAATAATATAAATTGGGCGATAGGTCTGGGGGAGGGTATGATCCTTGTTTGGTTTGGGTAAAAGGGACATGTTGGCCAAAAGCATGTCTTCTGGAAATTGATGGCCTTCCGGGATAAAAGTAAACAGATTGGTTAGGTGTGTGTGTGTGTGTGTGGGGGGGGGGGGGTGGGGGCAATTGGCCAGAGAATTTCTTATAATAAAGAACTGAAAACCCATCAGGGCCAGGGGCTTGGCAGTCTTTCATCGAGGCTATTATTCGGAAGATCTCCTCAGTTGAACATGGAGCATTCAAGTAGGGAATTTGTGCATCCAATAAATGCGGGAATGAAAGAGTCTCTAGCCAAGCTAGGGAGGAAGAACCCATCAGGGCTGACAGTGGGGAAAGAAGGGCTTTGTAAATATCAGAGAAAATCTGAAGGACATCTTGAGGTTGAGTTAGCACTTGTCCTGCAGCGTTTCTAAGTTTGTATACATGAGGGGGTTGGAGGGATTGATGTAATTCCCCAGTAAACATAGAGGATGCCGTATTACTGTACAGCAAGAAGCAAGCTTTAGACCACCTAAGTGACTTTTCTATTGTATCTAGAACAATGCGTTTTGAGTTAATCTGAGAATATCTGGGGAGTGCAATGTATTGTGTAGATGATATAGTCTACCTGTGTGAGAGTACGAATATCCCACAATTTGCATTTCTTCTGTTGTAATGCTATGTCAATGAGGTGACCGTGCATAACCGCCTTGTGGGCTGCCCATAATGTTGAAGGGGAAATATCTTCCACATCGTTGATGTGAAAATACTCCCTGAGGCGCTATGTGATAGTGTGACCGCTACAAAAATGGATGTGAGCATTAAAGGAGTTTGCTAATAATATCGGGGAACAAAAAATGTAATCCAACCTGGAATAACTGTCTTGGACTGGGTAGTAGTATGTGTACTTGCATGCTCCCACATTATGGGCCCTCCAGGAGGAGTCCAATAGTCTACATCACGGATGGCTAACTGTACATCTCCTATCTAATTTAGAGTTTGCTACCAGATTGAAATTCCCTCCAACCACCAGATGTGGAGATCTACAGTCTGTCTAAAATAACGAAAAAGTGTTTGAAAAATGAGGGCTGAGATTCATAAGGGGCATAGACTACTGCAATTGTGACAGCTTTACCTTGCAGGCTGCCCCACAGAATCAAAAATCTACTGTCTGTATCTTTATACATAATATTAACCTCAAACTGTAGCGAGTTTTCAATAAAGATGGCCCCCCCCCTGAACTTGGGCTCATATGTTGTGAAAAAGAACTGTTTATAGGATCTGTTGAAATACGTCGGGTGAGAGTTCCCAGAAAAGTGAGTCTCTTGTAATAAGGGTATATCAGTGCCCAGCCGTTTGTAGGCACAAAAAGCGTTTTTGCTCTTCTGGGGGGAATTGAAACCCTTGACATTATGGGTTATTTTTTGCAGATCCATCTTAGTATATAATTGCCGTGCGCAATTTTAAAGCGTGACATGTTTGGTATTTATTTTCTCAGCCTAACATCATATTTTATATTTTACCAAACAATTGATTATTATATTGTGTTTTTTGTGCATTAAAATTAAAAAAGTGTATTTTTTCCAAAAAAATATGTTTGAAGAACCGCTGCACTAATACCATCTGACATGAAAAATTGCCACACCCACCATTTTAGTCTCTATAGCCTCTGCTTTAAAACAAATATATAATTTTGGGGAATCTAAGTAATTTTCTAGCAAAAAATTTAGATTTTTATAGGTAAACAAAAAGTGGCAGAAAAGGCCTGATCTTTAAGTGGTTACTGGTTAATTTCCCAGGAAGGGAATACCCTCTGGGTGGAGGCACTGCCAACTTTACTATCAAACCCACTATTTTTTAAGATTTTTTCATACTTGGCAAAGGTTCTTTTTCTCTTTCTCTTATTTACCTATAGGTTTAGCGTAATATCCTGTTTGGGGAGAGCCATTTCTTATACCCCCCCCCAAAAAAAAGAGGGTTACACTTGCATTTAAGAGTTTAATTTAGAAAGTTCTTACTATGTAAATATGGTATTAATAATTAGGATGACATTTGTTCAATTCAATCATTATAACCATAACATAATATTTGCAATTTGGACCTTGTCAGCAAATATCTAGCTTTAGATTGGCCTAAAATCTACAAGGAGAGTAACAAGTAAAAAAAAGAAGCCTCCCTTTGAAACAGTAGGAACTGCTTGTGTCCACAGATTAATTAATTCCATCATTGGGGATTTGAATTGTCAGTTGTAAGGTTACTGTCACTGTTAAATGACAGATGTCTTGCTGAAACACCCTCACATCTTTCCTTGCGATGTTGAGTTCAGTGGAGGGTATGTTTCTTTAATAACTGTTATATTTATCCTTTAGAGATTCCTCCAAGATGTCCTATTGCTTTTGCAGAGTTCCCTTGACATTATTGTCTGCATTTTCCTGCTGTATTATGCGTGCAGATTTAAAGTCAACATAGTCCCAGTTGTATCGATGCCGGGATGTGCTTTGCTGTTTCTGCAATTGTCGTAAATTTCTGTCTCTTTTCTAGCTTCATGAAGCATCTGGGATATGACAATGAGGTCCCTGATCTACAATAGCAAACATCCACTAACATTGAACATATGGTTTAGCCATACGCCCGCAAGCCATGAAAAATGTGAGTATTTTGAAGAAGCAAAGTGACTGCTTTCTATTGTTTCTTTAGCAGACACTCAAAAAGTAGTTTGGTGTGATGTGTTTTACTTTCAAGAGAGATAAAAAACATTCAGTATGTGTTAGAGAGCCTACATTTCAAATACAAGTTGGTATATATAAGGATCAGATTTTTGAGACGTGATTAAAGGGGAAAATGTTTTACATAGCACAGCAGAGTTCCAGGGTTTGAGGGAACCTGGCACACACATGTACTTGCTGCATTTTTAGAGATATCCAATTAGGATTACTTATCATAGGTAAAATAGGGTTCTAAACACTTAAAATGTACTTGTATTTGCGGCTGCAGCAGTACGTGCTCTGGAGGGTATAAGTTAACATTCCGTATTTGTAGAACTATTTAAAAAAATGAGCAGACGAGAATTTTTGTGGAGCAAGTAATGCGCTGAGGCGGATTGTGGGTGTGGCCACATTTCTATACCAGTGAGCGGTGCTTAAATGTGAATGGCTAAATTATAAATAGCTTATTGTGATCTGGTACGCAAAGTGATGTACCCTCATTCCTAATTATTGAGATACAGTGCCTTAAAAAAATATTCATGCCCCTTGAAATCTTCTACATTTTGTCATGTTACAACCAAAAATGTAAATGCCACTTTGTGTCTATCACATAAAATACCAATAAAATACATTTACATTCTTGGTTGTGACATGGCAAAATGTGGAAAGTTTCAAGGGGTATGCATACTTTTTTCAAGGCATTGTATACTGTATATTAGAACTAAGAAAGAGTAAAATGAATTACCAGTTTATTGACACAAAAAAAATAAAAAATCTCATTACATACCTAGGAGATTTGTTAAAATACATATAGCCTATTAAGTGTATCCAGTATATTCTACATAAGTGATAAAGTCCCATGGGAAGTTGATTCCTAATAGAGTACATAAAGGTTAAATTAAACCTGAACTTATGCTGCTATGGGTCAAGAGAGTGTAAAAATCAGGGTTCAGAATTAAGTAACATATGAAGTTCAGGGGTCAGGCTTAAGTAAAGTACAGAGTTCAGAGGTCAGGGTGAAGTAATGCAGAGAGTTGAGGGGTAAGGATTAAGTAACAGACAGAGTTCAGAGGTCAGGATTAAGCATTGCACAGTGTTCGGGGGTCAGGATTCAATACTGCACAGAGTTATGAGGTCAGGATTACGTAATGCACAGAGTTTAGGGATCAGGATTAAAGTGTTACTAAACCCACAACAGTAAAATCAGCCTGTATATGCATCAAAGCATGCTTGTTATACTCACTGTGGAACCTAAGGGGTTAATCCTCCACATTGCGTAAAAAGGCTCTTTGATCCTGTCTTTTCTTATTCTCCCCTTCTTCCATTGTCCCCAATCCATCTCCTGATAAGACAGAGCTTTTGAAGTCACTCTGCACATGCTCAGTTTGGTGTTTATTGCTAGAGAGTTTTTTTCCTTGGGAGGGTGCATGTGATCAGTACAGTCAGCACTGTCCAGACAGAGGGTCAGGAGTCCTGGAGCCTCATAGGGCAGTCCAAGTAGAATGAAAACTCCTCCTACAAGCTTTTAAGCAGACACTGATAAAAGTCACAAGACTGCTATATAGTGCTAATGAGAAATGGTATTTAGCAGTTTATATTTACATGTTCTGTGGGATACCAGATATAGTGCATGTAGTGTCCTGGGTTTAATAACACTTTAAGTAACACATAGAGCTCATGGATGAGGATTAAAGTAGAACTATAGGCAAAAACTTTTTTTTTTCATTTTGGATAGAGCAACAGAGGGTTATAACCCCTGACAGATTTTTTTTTGGCCATCTGCATCCCATTTGGAGAGATTTCCTTTTTATTCAATCTTATTTTATTGAAAGAAACAAGGTATACAATGCAATCAGCATAAAAAGTAATATCATAAATAATAGTTAGTAGAGACAATAAAACATATGAACAGGGATGTTACAGAAATATAGGATTGTAACGTGTGCATTGTATGTAGCAAAATACAGCAGTTAGAGCAACAAAGTGAGGCATAACGTGGAGAAAAAAAGACCCTCACATCTCAAGAGAAGAGATCATAGGTAAACTGCATGTAGTACTACATCCAAACTTATTCTGAAAACCTGCTGTAGAGAGGTCAGTTGTAAGGATCACATTTTGTACCAGAAGCAGGTGCTCAATAGATTCTTAGGGGTACATATATACATAGGGAGAAGGAGTAAAGATAAAGGAAAGGATGCAGAAGAATAGGAACAAGAATCACCCCAACATATCCATGAGGTGGTGTTGCCCAGTCCACCTTCTGCCCAGGAGATGAATTACGATGAGCAGCGGAATACAGACCATGAAGTCCAAGTGAGAGAGAACAGTTCATCCTTGTTATATTCCTAAGCCAACAGATGTTCAAGGTCCCTAATACGGACTACTTCAGTAGCCCATTCCCTCAGGGAAGGTACAGTTGTCGATCTCCAGTGACGTGGAACCACTATTCTGACCGTGTCCAAAAAGTGATGCAATACATGTTTTTTAATGGACTTGAACATTCTGGGGAGCATGAATAAGAGAGCTATCTCTGGTGAAGGAGAGAGAGAGGTCGCCATCAGTTTGCAGTATAATTGTAAGATCTGTTGACAACATTTCTGTATAGGAGGGCAATCTCACCAAATGTGGAGCATGGTACACCTAGTGCGTAGACACAGTCAGCAGTTATGCGATGTTGTCGAGTTGAAACAATATATAGTCAAAGGGCATCTATACCATCAAGTCACCAATTTGAACCCTTTTTCTTGAGTCTTAGTGGCTAGAGAGAGCTTGTGCGTTAGGGTAAAACATTTTTGCCAGTCAAGATTTCCTTTTACTTCCTATTCCATAGCCTAAGAGGAAGTGAGAGAAAATCCCTGCAAATTATGGGAATCCCTTGGTGCCCCCCAGGTCATCAGAACTAATATCCCCATTGGAATTTCTTGGATTTTCTTTTCATTTTACTTTCAATGATAATGGAAAACAGGACAGATAGAGATGGTGAATCTCATTAACAAAGGCACATACGGCAATAAAAACTGACAGGGGTTCTAATCCCTCTCAACTCTAAACTAAAAAAAAAGTTTTGCCTTTACCGTATTTACAATTTAAGTAACACACAGAGTTCAGGAGTCAGGATTAAGCTACACACAGGTAAAGACTTAATCCTGACCCCCTAAACCCTGTGTGCTACTCAATCATTAAATAATGTGGAGAGTACAGGGGTCAGGATAAAGTAGCACACTTGTTAGAGGTAAGGAGTGAGAGTTCAGGGATCAGGTCAGCAGCTGCTGACAGTCACGGATTGTAGCTTCACCCCTGGGAAGCCACCAGGTAGTGTAACCTTTCCAGTGCACAGGCTCCAACTCACACCACAAGTATCAATCTAATTCTAAAACGCCATGACTGGAGCCGTCTGTACATGCATGGCAGCATGTATTGCCATTCACGCACAGGGTGCCATTTTTGAGTTGGTGCTTTAGCAGTGTGATAGGTTGGAGCCTGTGTACTACAAACTTTATACTAGCTGGCGGCTCCCAGGATAAACTTGGGGAAAACCGTTTCCAGGGGACAGGCTCCTGACTACGGGGACTATCCCTGGGAAATCTGAATATTTATAGCAGTGGGTGTACTCTGATCAGTGCCACATTCCTAATATACCAACTGGATAAATTCCCTCACTGGCACTTTTAAGGCACTATTGTCACTACACATGTGTGTATTAATAAGTGGTTCAATTTTATTAATACAAAATCAAAAAGTTAAAAACATAAATACGGCATACAACATTGCTCGTAATACAGCTGTCCTGAATGACAAAGATAGTATGATGTGCCTTCCTTCACCCAAAGCGTTTCAGAGAAACAAGTCTCCTTCTTCAGGGGTGCATAGAGAATCACATCTCTATAATGCAATTGGACACATGTCATGCGTTGTATTCAAAAACAAATGTTAACTTTTATACAATCACATTCATATATCAATTACTCACAATTTAATGGACAGCAATGAGCATAACAGCGTCGTACAGAATAAATAGCAATATGCAGTTGTCATCATCCTACCCAACATCCACCAGGAGCTATTTGAACCCTCAAGGGAGGGGGGGGGGTATTATAGGATACAGCAAGGGGAGAAACCAGTGAACACTGAGGCCTGGGCATGCCAATCCTAAAAGTTTTGTTGCCAGTGGTTTAGACATTAATGGCTGTGTGTTGAGTTATTTTGAGGGGACAGCAAATTTACACTGTTATACAAGCTGTACACTCACTACTTTACATTGTAGCAAAGTGTAATTTCTTCAGTGTTGTCACATGAAAAGATAGAATAAAATATTTACAAAAATGTGAGGGGTGTACTCACTTTTGTAAGATACTGTCTATGTGTGTGTACACCCTGTTCCAAATTATTATGGCAATGATATTTTTCTGATTTACCTAAATAATTGATGTAAACAACTGTCAGCATAATTCTCATGTTATCAACTATTAAGAGTACAATTCAAATTTTATTCGAACAAACCTCCTAATGATAACAGTATTTTTTTCAAAATAAAAAACTCACAATGCACTGTTCCAAATTATTACGCACAGTAAGTTTCAAAACACTTATAGGTTGTAAAGAACTGAAAATTGTCATGGCTTGTGTTTGCAGCATATTTATTGAAATCAAAAGCTATTTCAATCAAACTTTGAACATTTTAACTTTTTAAAGATTTTAACATTTTAACATAGGACCCCTTATTTGATAGCAGCTTCACAAGTCTTGCATCCATTGAACTTGTGAGTTTTTGGACAGTTTCTGCTTGAATTTGTTTGCAAGATGTTTGAATAGCCTCCCAGAGCTGCTGTTTGGATGTAAGCTGCCTCCCACCCTCATAGATCTTTTGCTTGAGGATGCTCCAAAGGTTCCCAATAGGATTGAGGTCAGGGGAGGATGGAGGCCACACCATGACTTTCTCTCTTTTTATCCCCATAGCAGCCATGGATGCAGAGGTATTCTTTGCAGCATGAGATGGTGCATTGATGATTTTATTACGGAAAGCATAGTTCTTCCTTCTGTACCAGGGGAAGAAGTGGTCAGTCAGGAACTCCACATACTTTGCAGAGGTCATCTTTACACCTTCGGGGACCCTAAAGGGGCAGACCAGCTCTCTTCCCATGATTCCAGCCCAAAACATGACTCCACCACTGCCTTGCTGACGTTGCAGCCTTGTTGGAACAGGGTGGCCGTCCACCAACCATCCACTACTCCATCCATCTGGACCATCCAGGGTTGCACGGCATTCATCAGTGAACAGGACTGTTTGAAAATTAGTCTTCATGTATTTTTCTGCCCAATGCAGCCATTTCTGCTTGTGAGCATTGGTTAGTGGTGGCCGAATGGAAGGTTTATGCACAGTTGCAAGACTCTGGAGGACTCTACACCTTGATGTCCGTGGGACTCCAGAGGCACCAACAGCTTCAAATATCTGTTTGCTGCTATGTAATGGTGTTTTAGCAGCTGCTCTCTTGATCCAATGCATGGATCTGGCAGAAATCTTCCTCAATGTGCCTTTATCTGCACAAATCCGTCTGTGCTCTGAATCAGCCACAAATCTCTTAATAGTGCGATGATCACGCTTAAGTTTTCGTGAAATATCTAATGTTTTCTTACCTCGTCCAAGGCATTGAACTATTTCACTGTTTTCGGCAGCAGAGAGATCCTTATTCTTCCCCACATTGCTTGAAAATGGCGCTCTGCTTAATAATGTGGAACACCCTCCTTTAGTAGTTTTTCCTTTAATTGGGCTCACCTGGCAATCTAATTATCACAGGTGTTCGAGATTGTTTTCAGCGATCAAAAGAGCCCTGAGACACAATGCCATCCATGAGCTAAACTGAAAAACAAAGTATTTAATTTTTGTGACACTGAAATAGAATTTTCATAATAATTTGGAACAGGGTGTGTATATATATATATATATATATATATATATATACTGCTAGTCTATATATCCAAAACCCCAATGGAGTTGTCTGGAAAATACCCAAAGGGCCGGGGCCTCAAGAGTATACAATGGTGCCTACAAAGAAATATATGAATGGAAAGATGTAATGTAAACTTGCCAGACATAGTTAACTTATAGACAAGCCGTGTCTTAGATGTATATGAAAGACAATAAATCACCATAGGGAGTATAAAAGTGGTTGAGTAACTAACTACAATAAGTTCCCATGGGTAACCCAAAAGGAACAGAGCCATGTAGACTGGCTTGTTTGGAACTAAAAGCCTCATTGGGGGATCCAAAAATGTAATTGAATTAAATGGCCCCATCAAAAGGTCTAACCTGGCACAAGGTATAGTGGTGTCTACAACTGCACAAGGTGGTTGTGGAGGGCAGGATGCTCCATTGCCTATCAGGCTGCTCACCTTAAAAGTATTTCTTGGCATTTGCCCAAATCCCAAACAGTTGGTTGCGTAGCCATGATTGGCATCCAAGTGGGGCCTCCTGAGTCAGGCTGTGTGTGGCGCCATCCCGCGTCAGCCGAAGGACGAGACATCATACCATCTATGTCATTTAGGACAGCTGTATTATGAGCAATGTGATATGCCGTACTTATGCTTTAACATTTTGATTTTGTACCAATAAGATTGAACTACTTTTTAATACATACATGTGTGGTGACAATAGGGCCTTAAAAGTCCCAATAAGGGAATGTATATTTATCCAGTTATCCACAGGAAATGGGGAAGAATGGCAACCAATGTTATAAGTAGTTCCTGTGAAGTGCAGTTTCTAGTTAGATCGATTTGTGTGGACAGGCCAGAGGGCCTGCTGTTAGGTGTAACTGCAATATGTATAATAGTGTCTCAAACTCAAGTGTCACAAAAGCACAAGAAAGAGAAGGAGTGAAAGACTTTTCACTTTATATGGTTTTGCCTGTTGTCCTTCTTATCACTCTGTGGCCAGTCTAACAGATATTTTTAAATCATTTGTATTAACCTCCTAAATTAAATTGCAGTCATTTATTCTTTTATATATTCTCAAAGCATATATGAGAGTGTGATATTTTAGCAGGGTCAATACCGGACCCAGTAACAAACCTGCTTTGCATTGACCTTGCCATTGATCTACCACTAACAGCCTATTTCAGATGCTAAATATTTTTTACCTTTTTTATTCTAGGCAAAAAGCTAAATACACATTTGAAATGCCTAAATGGGTACTTTTTTGTTTAATAGCCAAAAATTTTGGAATTCTGTGCAGCTGCCTTAGGATAAAGACATTTCTGACAAATAGCACAAGTAG
Organism: Glandirana rugosa; assembly: GCA_018402905.1. Lineage (NCBI taxonomy): Eukaryota > Metazoa > Chordata > Amphibia > Anura > Ranidae > Glandirana > Glandirana rugosa. The sequence continues at coordinate 3,821,383 of BLSH010029916.1, forward strand.
GTCTGAAACCTGCTTTGCAAAAAATGCACTACAACATTGTACATTGTTGCAAAGCCTGATTGGCTTAGTCCTATTGTACACAGGATATAGAAAAGTTATATCAAGAGATTGTCAGGTACTCACTCACTAATTGGTTAAAAAAAAAAAAAATTAAAAAAGAATTCCAGACATGGATATTTTATACATAGTTACATTGGTCTAGTTTGGACCAATGTAACTATGCATTTATCATACTTGGCCAATCCTCCTGGAAGCTGGAAATCACTAAAGTGGATACTGTTAATATGTATGGGTATTGCGCTCAGGATACCTTAGGCTTAGTGGTAGGGTTTGCTGCCCCCAGTGGTGACTTCCTTGTACAAGAAGTTTATGGACAATATGTTTATGGAGCTGGGTTGGCGCTGCCCTAAATAACTTTTATGCCTAATAGGGTTTTGTAAACGTGTATTTGTATAAAAAATGGTGCAATTAACTAGTGTTTTCTTAAATCATTATCCTTTTAAATCACAACTTTGTCATATTGGGCCATACCAAAAATTAAATTAATAATATAAATATAAATATAAAGTGCCTAGTAATTCACAACTGTGTGGTATCAAACCGTGCCAAAAAGTGTTAATATAATAGTAATAAATATAGGTATAGATATAAATAATAATTATTGATAATAATGAATATAAGAATAAATATAAGGTGCCCTAACATGCTGTAAATACTATCAAAATTGATAATGGCAATCAATATGCTATCATATTAAAATATTGTTAAAAAGAATTGTAAGAATATATAAATTATAGTCCGTGCAAATGATGTAATGAGTATATAATAACAACTGAGAAATGGTGATAAAATCAATAATTATCAAGTGTCCTTTGACACCTCAGAAGACGTCATTGGACGAAACGCGTCAGTTGATACCAGACCAACGCATCGCGTCACTTCCGGTTTTCGCCATAGTTGCAGCTGGAACGCAAGCCCACACGAAGGAAGTGTGTTACAGGCTTAGTTAAAGGACGCAGTCATACCAGCAGCGAGCGAGGGAGTGATTTAGGATGCTGTGACCTGCATTTTTTGCAACCTAACTAGGATTCTTGATGCACCTTTGTTGTTAAAACTTTTTAAAATAAATACTGGTAATTTGATTGGTATACACTATGGAGTTATTCCTTTTCTTTTTCAACGTGGATACCACTACCATATACGGAGGACACTGGTAATCTTCACTGTGGACTAAAATATACACCTGGAGAGTAGGATTGATCATCTGGAAGCAAGACCAACTATAATAAAGACCCCGCACTACCCGCCTAGACAGGCGCATCTGCGCTTTACCCCTGTGTGGGGTGGCGCTGTCCGGTAAGCAGGGTGGTCATAGGGGAGCACGTGTGATTCACAAAAGAAAATTGATGGAATTCACTCAAAGGACACTTGATAATTATTGATTTTATCACTATTTCTCAGTTGTTATTATATACTCATTATATCATTTGCACAGACTGGGAACCATGGGGATATAATTTATATATTCTTACAATTCTTTTTAACAATATTTTTATATGATAGCATATTGATTGCCATTATCAATTTTGATAGTATTTACAGCACGTTAGGGCACCTTATATTTATACTTATATTCATTATTATCAATAATTATTATTAATATCTATATCTATACCTATATTTATTACTATTATATTAACACTTTTTGGCACGGTTTGATACCACACAGCTGTGAATTACTAGGCACTTTATATTTATATTATTAATTTAATTTTTGGTATGGCCCAATATGACAAAGTTGTGATTTAAAAGGATAAGGATTTAAGCAAACACTAGTTAATTGCACCATTTTTTATATAAATACACGTTTACAAAACCCTATTAGGCATAAAAGTTATTTAGGGCAGCGCCAACCCAGCTCCATAAACATATCGTCACTAAAGTAGATACCACTACTCCAATGATCTCCACTTTCTTTCTGGTCTTGTGCTGAGCAATAGACTTGCTACTTTCTAAAAACAGGAGGTTGGGCACTTGGCATGAGTGCCCCTCAGAAAATGTTTCTCTTTGTATGAGGTGGAGAGATGGGGCTGTGACATCACGCTCTCCACCTTGTCCAGTCAGAGAACACTTCGCATTCATTCAGAAAATGTAACTACGAACCAATGTAACTACTATATGTATAAATTATTTATATCTGGAATTCCTCTTTAACTAGTTCCTGAAACTAACTGAAGCTGGTTATATTCATTTAGGCATTCCTGCCAGACAGCACAGGCTGGTCCGGAACCTGGTTATATTTGTTTAGTGAATAGGTTAGTGTTTTTAGGGAGGTTAGTTATTGTTGGGTCTATTTTTAGAAAGTAATCATCTGTTAATTACAGCACACAACACAGTACTAGAAATGGCTAATAACTAGAAATCTAAAATATATACACTTGTTTATTACCCAGGCAATGATTTTGGTAAACTGGCACATATGTTAACTTGTCCTGATGATGTAGGCCAGGCCCTTCTTCTCCAAGAACAACAGCCTCCTTATATGCAAGCAAACCTGTATTTTATCACATGTGATTTGAGGACAATCAAACTTGGTGTTATTCTGAACACTTTTGTTAAGCACAAGCTTGTAGGGCTAGATTTTAATATAGGTTAAAATGTACATCGAAGAAAAGGTATAACAATGTTATGTAACATACTAATGCTGATAGGATTACCTGATAAGATTCTAGCTCTGTAGCTTGGGATATCCTTTTGGTGGAAACCGGATGAGTGAGGTCAAGCTGTTGCATTTTTATCCCCAGAGATGGTGCTGTCACTGTCATTGTTCTTCGGGTAGTGGTATGGGCAGACACCATACAATTATACATTAATACAAAAGAGAAAAAAGACATCAGCAGCTAATTTCAGAATCCACTAACCCTTTTGCTTCCAGAGGCATTTTTGCATTTTTTACATACATGTTTAAAAAATAATTTTAGGCCTGAAGACTGGTTAAAACCCCCAACAGTATACTCTATATTTTCTGAAAGACCCTGGAGAATAAAAATAGTGGTAGTTTAAATGTTTTATGTCCCATGATATTTGCACAATGATTCATCAATTTTCAGTAAAAAAAATACACAAACGTTCATTGTAGGGCATACAAGTGCATTATCCAGTTTTTGTTTTTTTGTAGTAAAATATAAAAGCCAAGATGAAAAGTGTTTTCAGAGGTCATCAATTTAGTGTTAACTATGAATAATTACCCTAGAATTATTGCTGTCAGTTTGGTGTGTGTGCTGATATGTAACATTTGTAGTGCAATCAGTGTTTTTGTAAATAGGCTCTCCGACATATGTATATCTAAGAATGAGGATGGTACTGCGCAGCCTATACCAGTGTGTAAGTAAAAGAACCTTGCCCCTAGTGGTTCTAGGATGTATTGCCACACTATTTCACTGTTAGTAGTTAAATAAGTAAAAACGAAGTGTACAATGCACCTTGCTGATTATGCCTGGGCGATACTAGACAGGTGTATACATACTCATGATGATAAAACAAGCATATAATATATATAATAATACCGAGATAAAAAGTAGTAAATGCAAAATTCAATAAAATCTGAATGACTGTGATATTGTGATAAGATAAATAAATAAATTGTAGCAAGATGGTGAATAAAAATCAAAAAATATCAAGTGGAAAATCAAATATAGTCCTTTATAATAGAGTGGTAAAAGTGACAAATGAGTGACTTGTGCTCCAAAGTTCATAAAACGATTCGTGCTCCAAAATATGGTGTGGGAAGCCTCTTTGTGCAGGAGGGT
>BLSH010029916.1:3850925-3871758 GCA_018402905.1 Glandirana rugosa
ACTAGCCTGTACAGGGGCGACTGTAGGTCGCGAGGAATCCCCTCTCACGTTCCGGTCTGGACTAGCCTGTAATGTCCGATCAGGTCTGGCCTTGCACTCTCCCCTAAGGAGCGCTGGATGTCAGCGGGGACATGTCCGATCAGGTCCAGCCTTGCACTCTCCCCTAAGGAGCGGCGGATGTCAGCAGGGACATGTCCGATCAGGTCCAGCCTTACACTGTCTCCTAAGGAGCGGTGGATGTCAGCGGGGACATGTCCGATCAGGTTTGGCCTTGCACTCTCCCCTAAGGAGCGGCGGATGTCAGCAGGGACATGCCCGATCAGGTCCAGCCTTGCACTCTCCCCTAAGGAGCGGCGGATGTCAGCGCGGGACATGTCCGATCATGTCTGGCCTTGCACTCTCCCCTAAGGAGCAGCAGATGTCAGCAGGGACATGTCCGATCAGGTCTGGCCTTGCACTCTCCCCTAAGGAGCAGCAGATGTCAGCAGGGACATGTCCGATCAGGTCTGGCCTTGCACCCTCCCCTATGGAGTGGCGGATGTCAGTGGTGACATGTCCGATCAGGTCTGGCCTTGTACTCTCCCCTAAGGAGCGGCGGATGTCAGCAGGGACATGTCCGATCAGGTCTGGCCTTGCACTCTACCCTATGGAGTGGCGGATGTCAGTGGTGACATGTCTGATCAGGTCAAGCCTAGCACTCTCCCCTAAGGAGCGGCAGATGTCAGCGGGGACATGTCCGATCAGGTCTGGCCTTGCACTCTCCCGTATGGAGCGGCGGATGTCAGTGATGACATGTCCGATCAGGTCTGGCCTTGCACTCTACCCTATGGAGTGGCGGATGTCAATGGTGACATGTCCGATCAGGTCTGGCCTTGCACTCTCCCCTAAGGAGCGGCGGATGTCAGCAGGGACATGTCCGATCAGGTCTGGCCTTGCACTCTCCCTTATGGAGCAGCGGATGTCAGCAGGGACATGTCCAATCAGGTCTGGCCTTGCACTCTCCCCTAAGCAGCGGCGGATGTCAGTGGGGACATGTCCGATCAGGTCTGGCCTTGCACCCTCCCCTATGGAGTGGCGGATGTCAGTAGTGACATGTCCGATCAGGTCTGGCCTTGTACTCTACCCTAAGAAGCGGCAGATGTCAGCAGAGACATGTCCGATCAGGTCTGGCCTTGCACTCTCCCCTAAGGAGCAGCGGATGTCAGCAGGGACATGTCCGATCAGGTCTGGCCTTGCACTCTCCCCTATGGAGTGGCGGATGTCAGTGGGGACATGTCCGATCAGGTCTGGCCTTGCACCCTCCCCTATGGAGTGGCGGATGTCAGTAGTGACATGTCCGATCAGGTCTGGCCTTGTACTCTACCCTAAGAAGCGGCAGATGTCAGCAGAGACATGTCCGATCAGGTCTGGCCTTGCACTCTCCCCTAAGGAGCAGCGGATGTCAGCAGGGACATGTCCGATCAGGTCTGGCCTGGCACTCTCCCCTAAGGAGTGGCGGATGTCAGCGGGGACATGTCGGATCAGGTCCAGCCTTGCACTCTCCCCTAAGGAGCGGCAGATGTCAACGGGGACATATCCGATCAGGTCTGGCCTTGCACTCTCCCCTATGGAGCGGCGGATGTCAGCGGGGACATGTCCGATCAGTTCTGGCCATGCACTCTCCTCTATGGAGTGGAAGATTTCAGTGGTGACATGTCCAATCAGGTTTGGCCTTGCACACTCCTCTATGGAGTGGCGGATGTCAGCGGGGACATGTCCGATCAGGTCTGGCCTTGCACTCTACCCTATGGAGCGGTGTATATCAGTGGTGACATGTCCAATCAGGTCTGGCCTTGCACTCTCCCCTATGGAGTGGCGGATGTCAGCGATGGCATGTCCGATCAGGTCTGGCCTTGCACTCTCCCCTATGGATTGGCAGATTTCAATGGTGACATGTCCGATCATGTCTGGCCTTGCACTCTCCCCTATGGAGTGGCGGATGTCAGTGGTGACATATCCGATCAGGTCTGGATTTGCACTCTCCCCTATGGAGTGGTGGATGTCAGTGGCGACATGTCCAATCAGGTCTGGCCTTGCACTTTTCCCTATGGAGTGGCGAATGTCATTGGTGACATGTCCGATCAGGTCTGGTCTTGCACTCTCTGCTAGCTGACATCTGCCACTATTCGATCTAATCCTGGGGGTCTGTTTTCACCTGATTTCCCCATAGAGGAGATCGGGACTGTGTCCGTCTCCGCTCTGCACAGTGAGTGGAGATGGACCTGCCATCCGCCTGCTCAGCGAGGTCAGCGAGCGGAGTGCGCCAAAAGGAGGCGCCCGTGTGAAATCCGGCTGGTTTGGTATGCTTTCCGAAAGTGCCCTACACCTGCAAGATATAATAGAAGTCTATGGCAAAGTGCAGCGAACCCACAGGAAAGCCGCAGGTGCACTGCACGTCACCGGCGGTGCCGGCAATCCGCAGAGCATCAGTGTAAAAGCCACCTTAGGCCCCTTTCACATGTTTCACGATTCAGTTGGGTCTGCCTGTCTGTTTTCTTTCTTTTTGTGATTGTGATTAAACAGTAGGTGAACATCCAATGGGGATCAGTCCCACAGAAAATTATGTGTCTGATTGTTGTTTAAAATCTTCATTATGCTATTCAAAATAAAAAAATTAAATTTGGACCCATTTCATTTTATTGTGGCCTGTGAGTAGTTAGCAAATTGCTTAAGTGGTCCTCACTCTTCAAAAAGTTGAGCACCCCTCGTCTACACAATGCTGAAGAGTACAGGCAGGCACTTATTCATCATGCAATACCTTCAGGGAGGGGTCTGATCAGTCTCAGATGCATTCTTCAGCACGACAATGGTCTGCAAACATACAGCCAAAGTCATAAAAACTATCTTTAGCTAAAGACAAGGGATCTGGGAAGAAATGGTATGGCTTCCACAAAGCCCTCATCTTAACATTACTGAGTCTGTCTGAGATTACATGAGCAATCAAAATAGCCTTAATCCACAGAAGAACTGTGGTTAGGTCTCCTAGATCTTTGAAACAACCTACCTACCAGTTCCCTAAAAACTGCATGCAAGTGTACCCGATATGATTGTTAATATTCAAACCCTTTCACTGCCACTGCTGTAAGGCTTACGTCGGCAGCAGCAGTGGTACAACCAGGTGTGCTAGTCTGCTACTTTAAGTGTACTTGTCAAGCCGACTGTCAGCTTTCTGATGTAAGTTACAGCCGTCCAATCACTTCCAAAGCCACAGGAATGTGGTTATTAGCCCCTATGTGATAGCAATGAAGTTGTGAATGTAAACACATCAGGTGTGGCTACGTGCAAAAACAATTATTGCACTACACATTCCATATCGCTGCATATGCCAGAGTGAAAGCAATCATTCTAGGGTCATCATTCACAGTTAACTCTAAACTGATGATTTATAAATGCTTTTAAAGCGTCACCTATTGACTTTTTGGGTACTGAAATTTGTTGCCATTTCACGGGTGCTTGTGTGCCCCTGCAGGAACTGCTGAATGTAGTGGTTCACCTGTCACCCTGCCCAGCCCAACTTCCAACTCTCAGACACTCAGAGACATAGAACAGTCCATAAGCTTTGTTTTTGTTGTTTTATTGAGGGGATTAAACTTGGACGGGAAAGGGAAATAACTTGATTGGGACTACTATATACACTCCAGTCTTCTCTCCAGCACAACTCTTGCTTAAGACCTCTTCTCCCTCACTCCTCCAGCACTCCACTTGCTGCAGACTGTTACTCCTGCAGCACTCCACTTGCTGCAAATTCCCGGACCAGCTAGCACCACATGGTTAGGCCTGACACTAACTCAGCCAGGCCTTAGTGAATTGCCTTTTGCGGGCAGGGACCTCAGGCCCCTGTGGTGTAGAAATAGCTCAGGTGCTAACTGTCCTCTATTCAGCTACCAATCCCAGATAGCTCTCTTTAGGCCCTGCCAGCCAGCCTGGCTGCAATGACCTCTCTCCACTGTGCTTCCCACAGCCCACTCTTCTGGTTCTATGCCATCTCAAACTGCAAACTCCCAGTTCTCTCAGACGTGCCTCCCCAGTCCTCCCCACTGTGCTTCACTCACCAGCCCTCCAGACTGTGACCAGTTGTCCTCCCTGGAGTTCTTAGCAGTGCTCTCTTCTGCTGTCCTCTCCTTGCTCTCTCATGTGCCTCTGTATCAGGATATCTTCTCTCATCCTGGATGCACCCGGACCCAGACCCAAGGTCACCCCACCCCTCTAGGCACTGACAGCCTCCGTACTCTCTCGCTCCATCTCTTCCACCAGATAACTCCTCCCCAGCTGGGCTGACCCTGGGAATTTAAGGAGGCCTGCCCCCTGCCAATCCAGGTTGGGGATTGGTCAAGGCTCCCTAAATTATCCCTGGTGGCTACACCTCCCCTCTCCACCTCTCTTTCCAGAAAACTCCAGAAGCTTCTGGAAAAAAGTGGGAGGAACTGATCACACCACCTGTGAGTCACCCAGCCCTACCCTGAGCCACTCCCAGCCCAGAATCAAAACAAACAGGCCTAGCCACCAGCTAGGCCTGCCTAAATTTTCCTACCCTACCAAAAAAATCTATCCTCTAGCACCTACCTGCCTAGAGGGTTCTACAATTGCAATTTTAAAGCTTGATATCTATTTACTTAATTCATCCTATTCTTTTATATTATATGAAAAATATGGATAATATATAGTGTTTATATGCTCTAAAATTAACTTTAGTGTCCTTTATACTGAAAATATGCGTTTGATAAACAGTTGCGTTAATATCATGTGACAACAAATTGCAGCTACCACCATTTTACTCTCCAGGGTCTCTGTTTTTAGAAAATATATAATACTGTATTTGGGGGTTTTAACTAATCTTCAGGCCTAAAATGTAAATTTTAAGTGCAAAAAATGCAAAAATGGCCCTGCAGTAATAGGATTAAAGGTAAATAGTTGATAGTAGGTTGTTAAGTGATACATAAAAAATATTAATTGCACTATTTTTTAAAGCATCTGTGCTATTCAGCACAAATTCCTAAAACTTTTGCATAATACTCTGTGTATAGTGCAGCGATCAGAATTCTCTAATGTACAACTTAGCATATGGAGTGCAGCGGTCCGTACTCTGTAAAGTACAACATAGCCTATAGAGTGCAGAGGTAAGGGGTATGTATTGTAGAAAATAATAATATAGTATATGTTGTACTCTGGAGTAATGTACAACATATGTTTTGGAGTGCAGGGGTCACCAATACATAACACACAGTACAGCATACTGAACTGAAATCTGGAGTACGTAATGCAAATGTCAGGATTAAGTAATGTACAACATAAAATATGTACAGATTACAGACATATGTAACGTGCAGCACACAATGGCTAGCGAAGCAGTCAGATGTGTATATTGTACAGAGTAGTGAAGCAAGTGCAATTGTCAGGAGTTCATAATATGCAACGCAGCAGTCAGGTTATGTAATTTACAGTGCAGCATACAAGCAGGGGCGTAACGATAGGGGTTGCAGGGGTTGCAATTGCAACCGGGCCCCATGGTCCAGGGGGCCCATGTGCCTCCCTTGTACACCTGAATAGGAGGGATGGCGGGGGCGGCATTTACAGGACCCAATCTCCTCCATTTTCCTCTATCCAGTTTACTTGTCTTCTGCTGTTCCCAGGGCCCCTGTGTGCTTCCCTGGTCCCCCTGGGGCCTGCTGCAGAACTTGTGAAAGGGCCCCACTGCAGTACCGTAATAAAGGGACCCACAATAGGAGTAAAGGGCCCCAGCATCAGTGGGAAGAGGGAAGGGCCCTGGTCAGGGGGCCCTTCATAATTTCTTGCACTGGGGCCCTGAAGGTTCTCGTTACGCCTCTGCATACAAGTGCAGTGGTCATAAGAATATACTGCAGTGCAGGCATTCAGTGAGAGATCAATCTACCAGACTGTGCCTGCAGCATGCTTGGTATCACTGATCTAGGGCACCAAGCAGCAAACCCAGGGAATGTTCCCCAAGTACCTGAAAAGCTAAAATCACCCTGTTCAAAAAAGCAACAGTAGCATTCCCAGAAAAGTTACAACGTTAGCAGAGACTGAAAGGGACAGAGAGGTATGGACAGCCTATTGCATTAGGTGTGCACCCCAAAGTTCAAACAAACGTGTGTGTGTGTACAGGGCTGTGAATAAGGGGGTACCACCAGTCATCCTGTACGGGGCCCAGGTAACTGGGTGAATCAGATGTGGACAGGGAAGGTGATGGGCATGGTGGGCGGGCAATTACTGGAACCGATCCCTCTGTATGACTCTCTCTGCAGCAGTTGAAAGTTGGTTTCATCTCCCCTCCCTCCTGCTGGCTTTCAACTGCTGCAGAGAGAGCCATACAGGTGAATGGTTCCAGTAATTTCATACATTTCTACCTGCTGTCCAAGCCCCCCTGTGTGCCCCCACCCCCACAGTGCTGCCGGCTTCCCTCCTTCCCTTATATAAATATACACACACTCTTATAAATAAATATAGCAAGCATCTAGCGCATTGCCAAAAATGTATCGGAAAATGAAACTTGATAAAAACTGATACTCACATGTAAGAGCATGTAAATCAGAAGATGCCATACAGTGCAGGATACGCGTACTCCAACAACACCCTGCTATGCTGGCAGGCTAATGCATTCCGGGGGTGCACCCCCTTCCTCAGAGCTAAGCTGGCCAGCTCATCCATGTTCAGATGCATAAATTATTTACAGGCCTGGATTTATTCACAGATTCATTTACAGCCTTTGATGATATCAATTACTGAAACGCTGTTTGATCCATGCTTTCTCAACTATTGTTCTGTGGAACCCAAGGGTTCCTTCAGAGGTTGCTAGAGGTTCCTCCAGCAGTAGCAAAGTGATCCCCCACCTACAATGACCACTAATGTAAGGGGACAATTTCTTACTAATATTGAGTGTAAGGGGCCCCTAAAGTGAGGAAGATTTTTTTCCACAAAACGGCGCTCTTTTTATTGATGGTGCTCTTTTTTCAAACATACTGTACCTTCTTAACATCGGAAATGTTGTCATTAATGTCATCCTTTCAATATAAGAAGTGGTACTCTAGGGTTAACCTAACCAATTCCCTGGGCAAATTGAAAATCACAGCCCTATGACATTAATCCTTTAATGCATCTTCTTACTTTATACACATACCAACCCCCCCCCCCCCCCGTTAAATCTGTGGTCTTTCTGGGGCCTAACTGCCCCAATTTTCCCTTTATTCTCAAATTCTGTTAAGATATCTATGTACTCCCATAATACTTTTAGTAAGGAATAGCACAATATTAGTCATGCTGAGAGTCATCCAACCCTTGAGTCAGTTTTCTCCCCACATTCCATGTGAGAAAGCTTACCACTATGTTATTGTTGGACAATGCTCTGCCTATATTTTATGTTGCTGGCAGCAAAAGGGTCACTGGTTCGAATCCCAACCACAACACTACCTGCCTGGAGTTGCATGTTCTCCCTGTGCCTGCGTGGGTTTCCTCCGATACTCCGGTTTCCCTTCCACACTCCAAAGACATGCTGATAGGTAAATTAGATCCTGTCTAAATTGGCCCTAGTATATGTATGAATGTGAGTTAAGGACCTTAGATTGTAAGCTCCTTGAGGGTAGGGACTGATGTGAATGTACAATATATATGGAAAGCGCTACATAAATTGACAGTGCTATATAAGTACCTGAAATAAATAAAATAAATAAATGACTGCTTTTGGCTTATATAGTCATTCTGATTGTACCTTAATACCTTTATGTTGTCATACCATGATGTCAGACTGTTCTAACCTTTTCTTGTGTTTTATAAGCTTAAAACTATTAATAAACATTTATTTAAAAAAAGACCAGGACAGCGGTGGTTTCCTGAGACCTCAAAATTACTTCAAGGGTTCCTTTTGGGTAAACAGGTTGAGTTGACTGGTTTAAATGTATACTTGCTTGTTTTCTTTGTATGCACATGCTGTTGATTTCTGCTTAAAACAGGCTTGTGAAAGTCATATGAAACAATGTATCAATTGCACTGAATTGTATTTAGAGCCACACCTATTTAATTTTAGAAAAAAATGATTATAACGCTTTGGTATCTTAACATTATAGTATAGTAACAATTGGAATGTACAGCATTTTATTCCAGAGAAAGATGTTAAAACATTTCAGTACTGAGCTGCACGATTATGTAACAAATTGGGAAAAGCTGGGACCTAGACTCAAACCAGCAGACAGGGAGTGGAGTTAACATTGGTTAACCACTTAAAGCGGAATTCCACCCATGTAAAAGTCAGGAGCTACAAAAAGTGTAGCTGCTGACTTTTAATAATGGGACACTCACCTGTCCCAGGCTCCAGTGATGCAGTCGCCCAAGGGCTCACTCCTCTTCCCCTCCTCTCTGCATCACAGGTGTGGGCACCTGGCTTTGGCTTCAAAATCCGGGCGCGCACTACGCATGCCTGAGTCGCGCTGCGCCTTGTGAATGGCCGGCGTATCTTCTGGGACCTGTGACGTGTACCAGAAGATCACAGAGAGGGAGGGGGGAGGTGAACTTCCTTCCGGAGCCGCGGCTCTAGGAGAGGAAGTGGGTCTGGGACCCTGTAAAAACAGGGTCCCCGGTCCCAAAAAAATGACTTGCCAATTGTGGCATATCAGGGGGGGTCACCTTCCTTAAAGCAGAAGTTCCACTTTTGGGTGGAACTCCACTTTCATTCCTCTGTTATCAGCATGAGTCACTTGTGAGAAGTTTTCCCAAGACATGACATAAATTTGTGTCGGGGGCTCAGCAAGCAGCTTGTCTATTCAGAACACAGTTCTTCTGTTGTGTGGAGGGAGTGTGTGCCTTTCCTCCAATCAGCTCTCACACACTGTTACTGCAGCCTCTTCTCCCCCTCCTCTGTGCTCCTGACAGATGAAGAAAGATGTTGACACTTTTCTGCCCCTTTGAAGGGGTGTAGGGAAGAGAAGACTGCAGATAAGCAAGTAAAATATATGTAGGATGATTTGTTTCATCTCTGTTTATCATCTGAGGCTGTTCACTTCACGCACACGTGCCACATGCCCCGAAGTGCAGAATCACATATATATAGTAAATCTGCTATCGGGCGGTTGGTAAGTGGTTAAAGTGTATGCACATCAGATGCCAGAAATGACGTCATCACGCATACCAGAAGTACCGCGGCGGTCATCTTGAGTTTGGTTCGCATGCTGTCTAATACAGTTTGTTTGTAAGTGCATTTGTAATAAAATAAATATTTGCTTTTATATACAGTATCTTACAAAAGTGAGTACACCCCTCACATTTTTGTAAACATTTTATTATATCTTCTCATGTGAGATTATTATAGGACACTTACCTGTCCTGGACTCCAGCGATGTTGGGACCGCAGCTCATGTTTCCATTAGCTGTCGGGTGCTGCCGCCGCCATTGCATGTGAGGGAACCCGGCAGTGTAGCATTACAGCTTCTCGTCAGGAGCCCTACTGCACATGCGCAAAGCTCCGCTGCACTCTGCTATTGGGCGGGCGGCGGGTAGCAGAGCGAGGAGGGAGGAGGCAGCCGGGCTGCTGACGTCAGGTGTCCTCTCCCCCCTGAAAGGTTGCAAATGTGACACCTGAGGGGGGGAGGAATCCGATCAGTGGAAGTTCCACTTTTGGGTGGAACTCTGCTTTAATGTGTAAACCACTGTAAACAAAAGTGAGTACACCCCTAAGTGAAAATGTCCAAATCAGCCCCAAAGTGTCAATATTTTGTGTGGCCACCATTATTTTCCAGCACTGCCTTAACCCTCTTGGGCATGGAGTTCACCAGAGCTTCACAGGTTGCCATTGGAGTCCTCTTCCACGCTTTCATGAGGACATCATGTAGCTGGTGGATTTTAGAGACCTTGCGCTCCTCCACCTTCCGTTTGAGGATGCTCCACAGATATTCAATAGGGTTTAGGTCTGGAGACATGCTTGGCAATTCCATCACCTTTACCCTCAGCTTCTTTAGCAAGGCAGTGGTCGTCTTGGAGGTGTGTTTGGGGTCATTATCATGTTGGAATATTGCCCTCCGGCCCAGTCTCTAAAGGGAGGGGATCATGCTCTGCTTCAGTATGTCACATTACATGTTGGCATTCATGGTTCCCTCAATGAACTGTAGCTCCCCAGTGCCGGCAGCACTCATGCAGCCCCAGACCTTGACACTTCCACCACCATGCTTGACTGTAGACAAGACACACTTGTCTTTGTACTCCTCATCTGGTTGTCGCCACACGCTTGACACCATCTGAACAAAATTAGTTTATCTTGGTCTCATGAGACCACAGGACATGGAGAAGTTTCAGGGTCTTGGCAATCTTCTTATAGCCTAGGCCATCTTTATGTAGAGCAACAATTCTTTTTTTCAGATCCTCAGAGAGTTCTTTGCCATGAGGTGCCATGTTGAACTTCCAGTGACCAGTATGAGAGAGTGAAAGCGATAACACCAAATTTAACACACCTGCTCCCCATTCACCTGAGACCTTGTAAAACTAATGAGTCACATGACACTGGGGAGGGAAAATGGCTAATTGGACCCAGCAGTTTAGACATTAATGGCTGTGTGTTGAGTTATTTTGAGGGGACAAAAATTTACACTGTTATACAAGCTGTACACTCACTACTTTACATTGTAGCAAAGTGTAATTTATTCAGTGTTGTCACATGAAAAGATATAATAAAATACTATAGATATTATAAAATAATACAATGAGGGATGTACTCACTTGTGTGAGATACTGTGGGGTTGATTTACTAAAGCTTGAAAGTGCAAAATTTGGTGCAGCTCCACACAGAAACAAATCAGCTTCAAGTTTTTTTGTCAAAGCTTGATTGAACAAGCTGAAGTTAGAAGCTGATTGGCTAGCATGCAAAGCTGCACCAGTTTTTGCACTCTCCAGCTTTAGTAAATCAACCCCTGTATGCTTAGTTAGGTGCATGGAGTGACTCTTGGCTGGATATTGGGACCTGGTGTTTACATCACAGGGTTTAAAGGACATGCATGGTGTTGCATGTTCTAATGTGAGTGTTGTTGTAACTAAAGGGAGTTATATTTAAAGCTGTATTACACTGTTAATATTTTTGCTTTTTTGGGGTGTTAACCAATTCAGTGGAGCTAATTGGAAGGAGTATTGCTTAGGATCGATTGATTCATAAACTCACTTTGGTGCCAGAGAGGAAGAATATCCTTAGAACCATACACAACTGGGAGAACACATAAGGAAAGTATCTATAACAGTGGCACACAGAAGGCTTTCTTATGATGTTGAAGGATAAGAGTATATACAATAGGTAGTGATCACACAACTGAATTATAAAGAGTGAGCACAAATGTAATCATTATGGGGATTGATTTGTGAGGAAACATATAAACCTATCATTTTTTTTTTTTTTTTTTTTGGAGATGGTCACCTGGAGAAGGCAGGATCGGCTTGCATATTGGGGCTCCACCATAGGGATAAAAGAAATCAAAGAAGCAAGAGACATTTTGAACTTGCACATATGCACTTTATTGGATGCAGGAGATACTCAGTAACATTTTGGGATTATTCCTCATGGATTTTTCTGGGGATATTGCTTAGAAGCGCTGGTTTTCAAAGTATAAAGTAAAGAACTATAAAATATGCTTTAGTAAGAAACCAGGACATGGAAAACAATATTGACCTTAGTGTGTACTTTATGCCATTGCTTGATGGACTGCATAATTGCTTTAGTTGATTTGCCTTTCGCCAGTGTGAGGGCTTCGGATTTACCTTGCTAATATCAATTTCTTGTTTTAGACATTAGCCTATTAAGTTTGTTAGTAATGCTCAATCCAAATAAACTTTTAAAGACCTTTGCCTGAAGAGATAGTACCAGTTAGGAACTAAAGAACATATGAAGTGAGAAACATCTCTAATTTTGTAGTCTACAGATGGTGATGTGTTTCTTGAAATTCAACAAACTGCATTTTTTTAACAATTTGCACTTTCAAATGTTTGCAGTTGATTAGTGCCTTCTGTGTAGTACAACAGTAATATAATGTAGTTATCAGCATTCAATAGCCTTACTGGGAGTCTCTGAACCACCAACACTAGAAGTTGGCAGTTATGGCCAGAATCCTACTAGAAGGTATTAGAGATCCCCCTTGATATGATTCGGCTATGAAGCTCTTCTCTGGGGAGGGTGAAACCCTGACATTTAAAAAAAAGATACTGCCATTAACTGTACATAAGACAGATATGATTTCAAATAAACATAGCCAGATTCTTGGTTTCATGCCATACCTATTCCCCACATGTGGACAGCCAGTTGACCAAAGATACATTGTTGGAACAGTGCGCCATATATTCACTTTCTCCTACACAATTAAACACTGACACTACCTCTGGATCAGAGATTTGTGGTTGCTTGTTGCTTCATTAAAGTATCATAGACCTCATTAAGAGTCAATCCACCCAAACCTGATATTTCAGTTTAGGGTAGTTTCTTATAGGCCACATCATTAACCCACTCCTTATGGCTATTAACAACTGCCATACAAGTCTTGTTCTCCTTTGTGTTAGTTTAATTTTCATTACCTTACCAAGAATTAAATGGAGAGAGTGAGACTCCATTTGCTGTTGCTGCTATAGGACTGAGACTCAAAGGTGAGAATTGCAGTGCCAGTTGGGAGATCATCTCCAAAGTTGCCAAAAGATCTAAGAAGGGTGCAGGTCAATACGACCCACCAGTGCCCATTCATAACTAATTTTGGGTGCACCGACTCTTTACAGAAAAGAAAGCTTCAAGGTATGAAAATGTCAAAATCTATTTGTTGTTCATCTGAAAATCTCTAACGTGAAAACAAAAAAAAACATTTATAGTCTAAGCGGAATTTTATCTTAATCATTAATGTATTTTACCACTATAACATACTCAGTAGAACTGTACCACAAGGACAAAATTATGACATTTTTGACAAGTGTATCATTAGAAACTAAGAGATTTGCAAGTAGTTCTGCTGAGAGCTTACACTTTTCAGACTTTAATTTGATTCCGCACATAAATAGATCAAGGTATAGCTTAGGGGGTCGATAATACATTGTAAGCCATTTTAGCAAAAATGGTTTCATTTAGAGAAAAGTTGTTCACTATTAATTTTCCATTTGTATTCATATTTAGGTAACAGATGTAGTCTTGCTCCCTAGATAACACATATTGAATTGTAGCACAGGATATCACAAAAATGTATAGCATTGGAGGATGTTGTTAATTTCAAATATCACCACATAATTTAACAGAGAGAACAAGAGTCTGCCACACAGTGTTTATAAATCCACATGGGAGACAAAGGTGTAAAGGGCTCTTTTTTCCTTTAAATTTTCAAGTTCTTATTTTTCAGCATAAGTGTTGAAGGTACCTGTTGATTTCAGGATTGGACATCTGGAGATTAATATTTCAGCTGAATTCATGTTCGCTGTCAGATCTTTCACAATTTTTTATACTAGAAAATGCTCTGCTTTTAATAATAAATCACCAAATTTATGACAATTAGACAATTTACAAGTTTGAATTTTGGAAAATGTACATGGGACAATACATGTAGGGCTTTTGTTATAGGATCAGTCTACTCAAAGCTGGATCATTACAGCAGGGTTCAATCTCTTTCCAGCTCTTTAAAAGTTTCTGATACTAGGGTGTTAAGAATTTCCTTTAGCCTGCATTCACATAGGGGCGACCCGACTTTTGCTAGGCGATTTTAGCGCGACTTTCAGCACGACTTCAGTGCGAATTCCAGCGCGTCTTCAAGGACCTCAGGCGACTTTACAACATGACTTTTGCCAGACGACTTTGCCTTGACCAATCAGAGAAGGGAGGGAGGGGGCTGCCTAAAAAGAAATTCTATTCTTTTAACTGTAAAGTCGCTTCCATGTAGATGGGGATCCGACTTGGAGGCGACTTCTATTGAATCCTATGGGCACAAGTCAGATAGAAGTCGCCTAGAAGTAGTACAGGAACCTTTTCAAAAGTCGCCTTGAAGTCGGAGCGACTTCAGTCGTTTATATTAAGACGGCTCCCATTCATTTCAATGGGATTTCAAAAGTCAAGCGACATGGGGCGACTTGAGGCAACTCAAGTCGGATCGCAAGTCGCTCCTGTGTGAACGGGCATTAAGAATATCCAAACTCCAAACTTAATTTGCTGCAGACGAGACACATTTGGCATTATCCTGATCAGTTCTGTATATGGTACTGTTGCTCCCAGATTGGTTGCCTATAGGAACATACAAAGAATCTAGTCCTAGATGTCCAGTGCTGTTCTATGATATAAAGGTGATTAAGTTTAACTCTTTCCATCGTGGGAGGGAAAAGATGGAATTGGCATGCACCTGCTTAGGAAATTTTCCAAGATGGGATTGTCAATGGAACCCAAAATTAAGGGATGATGATAGAATCTAAATGTTTTAATAGGAACTAGGGATGCAGTTAAAAATTAGTTTGTTATAAAATAACAAAAATATTGGTGAATAAGATCATTTTCATTTATCATAGACATGGCAGTTGGTAGTTCTTTGCCATTATGTGAGGAAAAGCACTAGTAACAAAATTAAACTACGCCAGAGAGGCATGTGAAATAGGCCATTCTGATTAATAAAGCCAGTGGCAGGCATCTTGTATATTTTCTTGGCAAGCCTTTTATTTTTAGGGCCGGTTCACACCATGAATCGCAGAGGAACACGCTGTGTGTTCCTGTGGGATTCACATGTGATCTGGGTGCAGTGCGATTTCAGCCCATTCATTTGAATAGGCTGAAATTGCACCGGACCACACCAAAAGTAGTGCATGCACTACTTTTAAAAACGCACTGCAACCGGATCACATGGTACTGCTGTACCATGCGATCCAGTGCAGGCAAACACACTGCGTTTGCAACCTGGGTTTGGGGTATCATTAAGGTAACCTTAATGATACCTGCTGCAAATTGCAAGTGCATGTGTAGTAGTACAGGAAACACACACAGAACATGGGCTTACCGCACCGGGTTTTGGTGTGAACTGACCCTTAAAGTGTTACTAAAACCAATAATGTGAACATAGTTCATCTGCCCCCCCCCCACCCACAGTGCCCACAGCTTATAAATCTTCTTCTTACATTAAAATATTGCCGCTATATACCTTTCTGGCTGACCTGTATACCACTGCAGGGTCTACCCAGTGCTGACTGTTCAGGTAGGAGGAGATTTCCACTATAGCCTGTCTACATGCTCACATGTCCCATATCAATATCAAGTGACCTGACTAGCTCTGAGAACAAGGAAATGTTCTCTCCCGCAATAGAGACTTAACTGAGCATGTGCAGCTTTACTATCATCACTGTGTATTATCTGGCCTTGCCAAGAGAGACCCTGCAGGAGGAGGAGGATCTGTCTATACAGGATCAAAGAGCCTTTTTACACAATACAGAGGATTAACCCCTTAAGTTCCACAGTGAGTATAACAAGCATGCTATGCTGCACATACAGACAGATTTTACTCTTGTGGGTTTAGTAACACTTTAAGTAAGTAAAAGGGAGTAAGACTGAGCTAAACAATCAGAATATTATTAATAATAATAATAATAATAATAATAGACTTTAAAATAATTTGAAAGTCAACAAATACACAAGTAAAATCAAAGTATATTTTATTATTGGAAGAATATTTTTAAGAACATTGTTTAAAAGCATACATATCTGATGACACTATAATCGCTAGATCGTATCACTTTATATTGAATCTCTTTTACAACACAAACCCTGTAACATAATATGGTATCCGATTCAACATCCAAAGATGGGTCATGCTGCATTTCAAATCCTTTAGGGGAGAGAAATTTTTAAAGATATATATATATATATATATATATATATATATATATATATATATATATATATTACAATTTATATATTATATTGTCATATACATTCTGGAAGTTACAGTATAATGTCACTTACAAATCAAAAGCCACCTTCTATCTCTTCATCCATACAACATTTTTGTTCCGTAAATCCCAGGTGAGGTCTCCTCTGCTGTGTCTGGTGCCACCTGTGATGCTGAGAAACCTGCGATTCTGGACAGCTCCCTGCCTGATTGCTTATAAAATCTTGCCTTATGTCTTGTTTCTTGTGAACCTTGAACTCTTTGCTCTTCCCATGAACTTCCTGATTTAAGCCATGTCTCCGGACTTCCTGTTTGCCAGATTATTGTACTCCCTCCAACCAATATCTCCCTCTTGACACTCCTGCTGTCGACTGTATACCACTCATTACCAACCTTTGGCTTGATCCTCAACTATCCTTCTGCTTGATCCCAACCTGAAACCCTTGTTAATGACCTTTGGCTTGTTTGCTGACTACAATTCTGCTTGATCCCTATGTGCTATATCTGCTACTGGACCCTTGCTTACCTCCTGGTGGGGTGATCACGTGGACCGTTACCTGGTACTAACACGCAGCTAAACCCATCTCTACCATCAGGAGCTCTGGTGAATACCGGTTAGTGCTTGGACTCCACACCTCAGGTAAGCCAGCATCATCTGCCAGGGTAATCTGCTTGTGCATTTATCCTGCTGAACAGTGGGAGCCTCTCAACTGCTATAGCTACTGGTCTCTGAACCTGGATTGTGACATATGGGCAGCTGAAATTGCATGTTGATATTGATGAAAATTTAAAGCGGAGCACCACCCAAAGGGAGAAGCTCTGCTTGTTCGCATCCTTCCCCCTCCACTGCCACATTTTTGGGGGGAGGGGGGAACGGATACCGGTCAAAACCAGTTACCTGCTCCCACTTCTAGGTAAGATTTTCGCATGGCGATTGTGGCAATGTACGAAATTTATGGCCCCTCCTCCTTCCCCCCGCTGCCTGACACACAAGTCTCAGAAGACAGCGTGACCATTTAGAAAGCGAAGCATGACTCATACATGCACAGCAGGAAACAGGCTGTGAAGCTGCAAAGCTTCACTTCCTGTTTCCCTTAGTGAAGATACCGATGCCTGCACCCAAAGGGGATTGACGAATCGGCTAGGGGTGCTAACATTGCAGGATACCTAGACAGGTAAGTGTCCTTATATTAAAAGTCATCAGCTACAGTATTTGTAGCTGCTGACTTTTAATTTTTTTTACAGGCTGGAAGTTTAGCTGCAAGAAATGTTGGCCATTGGGCCTAGGTGATCATTGGTTAAATAAGAGGGAAAGATTAAGGTCTGTAGGCAGTTAGTATGAAACCCAAGGAACACAGACCCAATTGCTGAGGTTTTCGATTATCTTTTTGCAGACTAAATGAACGGGTAATGGAAATATATGTAAAGCCATTTTTTTTTTTTTAGAATGTAAAAGAGTGAGGACCCCTACCAGATTTATATTGATGTGTATCTCTGCTGGGGACATTCACCCCCCTTATTGGTTTTGGTGTGCATTATCTTGATATAAAAATTGATGGGAAATTTAACATGTTTGAGTGGTCGCATGAACAGCAGGTGAGGGGAATCATCCAGTTGGTAAAAATGTTCTGTTGACAACTGTTTGAGAGGTAATATCCCCCCATGTTGGAAAGAATTCCTTCTATTTCCTGCTGTGTTTCTGGGACAGGAAGTGAACATAGGTCTCCCTGATGGACATAGTCAGCAATAAAAACCTGATAGGGGTTAGTTTAGCCTCAATTAAAATGTGGGTAAGCTGATGAAATTTGGAGATGGTGCACCCATGAGGTTTTGGTTTAGTAGCACTTCGGCAGTTATTTTTCCAATAGATCTGTCGAGAGTATAACTCAATTGGCAGTTATGTCACCGAAAGCCTTTGGATCTTTGATTTTGTTAACTGCATAAGTAAATAATGCACTGAATATTACAGATCAGTTCCTAGTGAGCCATGAGCACTAAGGTGTCAGTTTATGAAACCTCAGGATAGCCACAGATCTCAGTTCATTAACAGTTTATGAAACAGAGATGATCAGGGGAGAATATGTTCTCTGCCAATGTGATCTCAGCACTTGACTGGCGATCTCTGTCAGAATTCACTCTCCCAAATTCACCAACTCAAAAGGTGGAGAATTGGGGAGAGAAGAGAGAATTCTGGGGAAACTGAGAAGGAAGGAGGAAGATTATAGACTTTCTTCTTTCTCGATCAGACCCCCACAAGACAGTAAACATCCCCATGCCATGTATATACACATATATATACAGTTGTGCTCATAAGTTTACATACCCTGGCAGAATTTATAATTTTCTTGGCCAGAGAATATGAATGAGAACACAAGAACATTTCTTTCACTCATGGTTAGTGTTTGGTTGAAGCCATTTATAATCAATCAAGTGTGTTTACTCTTTTTAAATCATAATGACAACAGAGACTACCCAAATGACCCTGATCAAAAGTTTACATATCCTAGTGATTTTGGTCTGATAACATGCACACAAGTTGACACAAATGGGGTTTGAATGGCTATTAAAGGTAACCATCCTCACCTGTGATCTGTTTGCTTGTAATTAATGTGTGTGTATAAAAGCTCAATGAGTTTCTGGACTCCTGACAGACTCTTGCATCTTTCATCCAGTGCTGCACTGAGGTTTCTGGATTCTGAGTCATGGGGAATACAAAAGAATTGTCAAAGGATCTGCAGGAAAAGGTAGTTGAACTGTATAAAACAGGAAAGGAATATAAAAAAATATCCAAGGAATTGAGAATGCCAATCAGCAGTGTCCAAACTCTAATCAAGAAGTGGAAAATGAGGGGTTCTGTTGAAACCAAGCCACGGTCAGGTAGACCAACTAACATTTCAGCCACAACTGCCAGGAAAATTGTTTGGGATGCAAAGAAAAACCCACAAATAACTTCAGGTGAAATAAAGGAATCTCTGAAAACATGTGGTGTGGCTGTTTCAAGATGCACAATAAGGAGGCACATGAAGAAAGATGGGCTGCATGGTCGAGTCCCCAGAAGAAAGCCATTACTACGCAAATGCCACAATGTATCCCGATTGCAATACGCCAAACAGCACAGAGACAAGCCTCAAACCTTCTGACAAAGTCATTTGGAGTGATGACACCAAAATCGAGCTCTTTGACCACAACCATAAATGTTACATTTGGAAAGGAGTCAACAAGGCCTGTGAAACAGGGAGGTGGATCGCTGATGTTTTGGGGACGTGTGCGCTACAAAGGCACAGGCAATTTGGTCAAAAATGATGGCAAGATGAATGCAGTATGTTATTAAAAAATACTGGAGGAACATTTGCATTCATCAGCCAGGAAGCTGCGCATGGGATGTACGTGGACATTCCAACATGACAATGATCCATAACACAAGGCCAAGTCGACCACTCATCAGACCACAGGACATGGTTCCAGTAATCTATGTGCTTAGTCTGTTTGTCTTTAGCAAACTGTTTGCAGGCTTTCTTGTACATCATCTTTAGAAGAGGCTTCCTTCTGGGACAACAGCCATGCAGACCAATTGGATGCAGTGTGTGGCGTATGGTCTGAGCACTGACAGGCTGACTCCCGATTCCTTCAACCTCTGCAGCAATGCTGGCAGCACTCATACGTCTTTTTCCCAAAGACAACCTCTAGAGATGACGCTGAGCACGTGCACTCAACTTCTTTGCCATAAGGTGCTATGTTGAACTTCCAGTGACCAGTATGAGTCTGAGAGTATGAGAGAGTGAGAGCGATAACACCAAATTTAACACACCTGCTCCCACATGCATTCACGCCTGAGACCTTGTAACACTAACGAGTCACATGACACCGGGGAGGAAAAATGGCTAATTGGGCCCCATTTGGACATTTTCACTTAGGGGTGTACTCACTTTTGTTGCCGCCGGTTTAGACATTAATGGCTGTGTGTTGAGTTATTTTGAGGGGACAGCAAATTTACACTGTTATACAAGCTGTACCCTCACTACTTTACGTTGTAGCAAAGTGTCATTTCTTCAGTGTCGTCACATGAAAAGATAGAATAAAATATTTACAAAAATGTGAGGGGTGTACTCACTTTTGTGACGTACTGTATATATATATATATATATATATATATATATATATATATAATGTGTGTGTGTGTGTGTGTGTGTGTATATATATATATGTATATTTATATAATTTATATTATAGTGCTAAATCAAAGACATTGTTTCCCAGCCTTTTGTAGAACATAGCTCTGAGTGCGAAGATGTCATTTTAAATTTAAAGAGAACAGATGTTGTTTGGAGACATTTAAAACTGTGTACACATACATAACCTTTGCTGCATCTTTAAAAGAGAAAGAATTGTTTATTAGAGTAAATGTGGTCTGCACGTCTGTTTTTTTTTTTTTTTTTTCAAAATAGCACTGATAAGGTTTAAAAAAGCACTTAAAAAAGCAATCCCAATATTTAAAAAACCAACATGAGGAAAATTGCATATTAGAAAAGACGGCGAGTAATGGGTGAGTATTCAATGTTTCATAATATTCCAATAATTGAAGTGCATCCACCACCTTACAGAAAAAATACTCTTACCAGATATCAACTGGTAAACCGCATATATGGATAGCCAGTATAGGGATATTACTCCAGAGCCAGACTGACACTCCTCATGTATGGATGACCATCACCGGTCCGGATGACAGATCAATACCTCAGGGAAAAAGCACTAGTGGCTCCGTCCATGAAATAAAAAAGGTCCACATATAGTGTGATACCATATACACAAGGTTTAATCCAAATAAAATTGTATTACACTCACATGTAACAATGGGATCATAAGCAGCAAGGAATTCCAGGCAGTAGCATATCGTGATGGAGAAAGATGAGGGCTCACAGTAACCG
>BLSH010029916.1:3880051-3890377 GCA_018402905.1 Glandirana rugosa
TCACGACAATGACCGTACGCGTACCCTCGGAGGTCAGAGCCGTGTCCCGGTACTTCTTTGTCGTGTCCGCCGGCATGCTCTCTGTTTTTTTTTTGGGGGGGGGGGAGTGGATGATGTCAGTGTTTTTTAAATTTATTTTTTATTTTTTTACAATTTGACTTTTAAAGGGGAAGTAAAGTCTTACTTTTCAATTGTACCTACAGGTAATAAATAGGTACTGTAAATATTTCCTCAACCTGCACCGTTTAGGAGATATGTACTATATACGCCGCTGCCGACATCATTGGCGCATGCGCTCTGAAGAAACGGCCGCCTGTGCTGTTTCTTCATGGCCCTGTGCCGAGACTGGAGGCTCCCATGCGCATGCCAGTAACAGCACTGGAACCCGGAAACCTGGAAGAAACACCGGGGGAGATGTCAGCCTTCTCAGCGGTGTGCGGGCTCCACTGCGGGGGCTTCATTCTAAAGTAAGTATTGAGGTAGTATGCAATGCATACTAGCTCATTATGCCTTTGTCTTACAGTTTTTTTTTTTAAATTGGGTTTACAACCTCTTTAAATATTTATTACAATTCTTTCTTTTTTTTACTATTATTATTTTTTTTTATAAGCCCTTTTGGGGAGGGGGGGCTTTGGTGAGATATCAGATGCTCCGTTATGAATGGACAGAGTCAGTGATCACTGTCACTGTTCATTCAGAAAAGGAAGGAACCAGTAAACTACATATACAGTATCTCACAAAAGTGAGTACACCCCTCACATTTTTGTAAATATTTTATTATATCTTTTCATGTGACAACACTGAAGAAATGACACTTTGCTACAATGTAAAGTAGTGAGTGTACAGCTTGTATAACAGTGTAAATTTGCTGTCCCCTCAAAATAACTCAACGCACAGCCATTAATGTCTAAACCACTGGCAACAACTGAAAATGTCTAAATTGGGCCCAAAGTGTCAATATTTTGTGTGGCCACCATAATTTTTCAGCACTACCTTTACACTCTTGGGCATGGAGTTTACTAGAGCTTCACAGGTTGCCACTGGAGTCCTCTTCCACTCCTCAATGACAATATCACAGAGCTGGTGGATGTTAGAGAACTTGCACTCCTCCACCTTCCGTTTGAGGATGCCCCACAGATGCTCAATAGGGTTTAGGTCTGGAGACATGCTTGGCCAATCCATCACCTTTACCCTCAGCTTCTTTAGCAAGGCAATGGTCGTCATGGAGGTGTGTTTGGGGTCATTATCATGTTGGAATATTGCCCTGTGGCCCATTCTCCTAAGGGAGGGGATCATGCTCTGCTTCAGTATGTCACAGTACATGTTGGAATTCATGGTTCCCTCAATGAACTGTAGCTCCCCAGTGCCAGCACCACTCATGCAGCCCCAGACCATGACATTCCCACCAACATGCTTTACTGTAGGCAGGGCCGGTGCCACCGCAAGGCAGGTCAGACGTAGCGTTGGCGGTAAATTCCATTCTTGGAGAGGAGCCCCGGTGAATCCAGAGTAGAGCCAAGTGTCGGAACTTGGCTTCAGTCACTTGCAGGCAGCGGCGCGGCTAGTGTGGGCACCAAGTGTCATCCACCCTGCAGCTTGTGCAGGGTGTTAGGTGTCACACACAGCTTGATCTCTGCTCTGCAGTCTGCACGGCACTTCTCCCCGGCCACCGCCGCCTTTCACACTGAACCCGCCCCTCCTCCCTTGGCTCTGATCTGTTCTTATACACAGACAGGGGGAGCCCGGGAGGAGAGACGTTGGTTAGCATGCTGGTCTGAGGTCTGTGACAATTTAAACAGTGCAGATGACACTTGTGGGGGGGGGGGGGGTTTGAACAGGGAATACATGGAAGGAATGGAGACAAGCTGAAACAAAGTGATTGGGGGGATATGAGGATATCTGTATCTGTAAGTCCTAGGGAGAAGTTTTGGGAGAAGAGATTACTTGTACTAGGAGGGGGAATGGATATGGAATCTGACCATCCCCCAGCACAAGTCCTCTCTTTAATCAAAACGCCCCCCTAGGACATACAGTATCCTCTTATCCCCCCTCCCAAATAAAAGAGATTCTGGTTTCTTCTCCGACAAATTGGCCATTAGGACCCCTGGCACCCTGCTAGAGATGCAGGGCAACCACCCCACGTGAACACATTGGTCCCCCGTGCCAGGCAAGTTTACTGGTGCCATGTGGCAGATTTTTTTTGCCATTGGGCTCCAGGACTCAGGGGCAGTTCACACCATTAATCACACAGGAACACACTGTGCATTCCTGTGTGATTCACATGCATTCCAGGTGCAGTGCAATTTCATCCCATTCATTTGAATGGGCTGAAATTGTGTCAAACTACACCTAGAGTTATACAACGCACAGGCACCGGATCACATGGTACTACTGTAGCATACAATCGAATGCTTGCAAGTGCATTACATGTGCAACCTGTGTTTGGGGTGTCATTAACATTGACACCCACTGTAAATTGCAATTGCAGTGCATTTTGAACTCGTGGTGCAGCAAACGCACACGGAAAGCAGGTTTCCTGCACTGCGTGCTGCTGTGAACTGGCCCTGGATTTGCAGGCTTTTTTTCCCCACAAAAAGCAGGACGGTTGGAAAGCATTGATGACTGATTTGTGTTAGAAGAGGGGAGAATTTGTGTTTGGGGGGAGGTTTTGTACTGTGAAGGGGGATTTGGGTGGGAGGATTTATAATGTAAATGGGCAACGGACTTGTGCTGGTGTGGGGGATAAGGGGGAAAGGGATTTGGGAATGTGGTGTATTCGTGCTAGGATGAGGATTTGTGTTGGGAGGGGTTATTTAGGGGATGGAAGAAGATTTGTGCTGGGAAGGGGGATTTAAGGGAGAGAATTTGTGCTAGAAATGGGAAAAGATTTACACTGGGAGGAAGATCTGTGCTAGAAGAAGGATTGTTGGGATTTGCTGGGCGGGATTTGTTGTGCTGGTGAGGGGGATTGGGGGAAAAGAGGATTTGTGCTGGGGGGATTTGGAGAGGGGGTATTGGGTGGGAGAGAATATGTACTGAAATTGGGGATTGTGCTGGGAGGGAGGATTTGGGGGGTGGAAGAGGATTTGTTCTGAGAGGAGTATTGAGGGAAAGAGAATTTGTGCTGGGAGGGGGAAATGATTGGTGTTGGGAGGGGGGATTGAGGGGTGTGGGGATAAGTGCCAGGATGAGGAAGAAGGGTGGATTTTTCTGGGAGTGGGAATTTGGGGAGGCTGGATCTTTTCTTTTTTTTGGGGGGGGGGGGTGGGAGAGTGGGGATTTTTGCTAAAAAGGTGAAGTTGGGGGCGTGATTTTATACTCTCCTTACCACTGCACTTTGTGTTACGCACCCCTGCTGCCTCCATTCTGTGCATTACACCCTTGTCCCCTGAATTCTGTGTTGGGAGGTATGCATTCCCTAAAGCTGCACCCCCTCTCCTACCGGGCACAACATGGAAGTTTTTGTTTGCTTCACCTGCCAGCTGCCCCATAGCCAGAGAGGGGAAGCGGGGAATGCATAACTCTGTTCCCTCATTACACACTGCTGTTTAGTGCCAGTTCAGCTCAAATTTTCAATGCTGTGTGATGTCCTTCACGCTGCGCTCTATCAAATCATGAGTGCAACATAAAAGGCTCCATGCACACTGAAGCTGATAAACAACCATTTTTTTTAACAGCCTAAAAACGCCCCTTTATGTTATCCTATGTGTCCATGCACACATGGACGTTTATTGTCGTTTAACAGCAGTGGCGTTTTTGGGCCTGAACGCCCTGGATCGTTCTTCTGACCACAAAAAACGCTGGACGTCGATAAACGCTCATAAACGCCACTAAATGGCCGTTTATCAGCGTCCGGCATTTTTTATAGTCAATGGAAGCTAATGAAGTAAAAAAAAAACCCGATAAATGCTGATAAACGCTGCTTAAAGAACATTTCCTAAGCAGGGTCTCCTGCCACTAAAATCCGACGCTCAGAGAGCGTCCAGTGTGCATGGAGCCTTACAGAGTATGACAGCCATTAATATAAGCATTAGATATATTTTAATAGGAATCCGGGCTATTCATTATAAGAAATTCTAGCCAGCTGCAAATTCTGCATGTTGAAGATATACGGCAAAGAACTTAATTTTAAACCTTGAAGGCACTCTATGCCCAGTGCTCGCCTCTCACCTTCTCCATGCTGTACCTTTTTTGGCAGCTTACACAATTTACTGTTTGAATGATAAGTGAAATCACTGTTACATTATTTATTCCTCAATATATTGCAACGATAATGTTACAGTGCATACTGCTTTAGCACCTATGAACAGGCCAAAAGCTTGTGCTACTGAAAGTTAAGGTAGAACTATAGGCAAAACTCCTATAACCCCTGTCAGATTCTTTTTACCATCTGTGCCCCATTGCAAAGATTTCCCTTCACTTCCTGTCCCATAGCCAAACAGGAAATGAGAGTAAATCCCTGCAAATTAAAGGAATTGTTTGGAGACCCCCAGGACCCCAGAACTAGTGTTCCCATTGGAAGATTTTGCCTCTATTACTTTTGTGGGGACAACCCAGCAGGGGAGGGCTGGGCTGGGTGGAAGGGTGTCAATTGCCCCCCAGGCCACCCTAACTTGCATTCAAAATGGCTGACGGCCGCTGCCCGCTCACACTTTTTTCTTCTTGTGGAGGAAGGAAGTAGGGGCCAGGGGCTCAGCCACCAACTAACTGCAGGCAAAGGGGAGGGGCCCAGGGCCGGCCCTACCATAGATTCTGCTAGGTCCATTGGGCTGCCTCGGGGGGGGCACCACCGGATTACAAAGAGCGAGGGTCTCCCGCTTACAAAGTCCTACCTCCTGGACCAGCTTCTATAATAGACAGCACACTGGTGATGTCTATCATAGGACCGCTCCTGGAGGTGGGACTTCATATGACAGCGGCAGCGCCAGGTAAGCGGGAGATCCCCGCTCTGTGTAATCCAGTGGCTCTTCTCTCTCTGCATTGGATGGGCACTGGTGAGGCTGCATTGATGGGCACTGATCAGGCTGCACTGATGGGCACTGGCGAGGCTGCATTGATGGGCACTGATCGGGCTGCATTGATGGGCACTGATCAAGCTGCACTGATTGGCACTGATCAGGCTGTGCTGATGGGCACTGGTGAGGCTGCATTGATGGGCACTGATCAGGTTGCATTTGATGGGTACTGGTGCGGCTGCATTGATGGGCACTGGTGCGGCTACATTGATGGGCACTGATGAGGCTGCACTGATGAGGTTGCATTGATGGGCACTGGTGAGGCTGCATTGATGCATTATTTTTCTTAAACCTCTTTTGTTGCCATTAACATTACATTATGTTGCCACATTGTATCATATCTGTCTTGCTTCATAACATCAATATCTGTTATAAAGCCAGGTGGGCATGCATGGTGAGCTGATTGGGTGGTTCAATGGGCCACTTGACTGGACTTGCCCCCCATGCCTAAGGCTGCCAGCCCTCCCCTGCAACCCAGAATGTGGGATTTTGTTTACTTTTACTTTCAATGATAATGGTAAACAGGACAAATAGAGAGGGTGACTTTCCCTAATTGGGACACAGACAGCAATAAAAAACTGACATGTGTTCTAATCCCTCTCCACTCTATCCAAAACTAAAAAAAAAGTTTTGGCTTTAATTATACTTTAACTCCAGCAAAACCTCAGATGAAAAAAGATCTGAAAAGTCAATCCTATTTAAAGCAGAACTAAATTCCACTGTTGTTTGCAGCAAGCAGGCAGGTTTTTTTTTTACTGCAGACCAGACAAGACATGCAATGCCACTTCTGCATTAAAAATACAATTATTTGCCTGTTTGCAGCATCCCCTGGCATTTATTTATTATAGCTACTTATATAGCACTGTCAATTTACTCAGCCCTTTAAATGTATATATTACATTCACATCAGTCCCTGCCCTCAAGGAGCTTACAATCTAATGTTCCTAACATTCATACATACACATAATAGGGCCGATCTGGACAAGAGCCAATTAACCTACCAGCATGTCTTTGAAGTGTGGGAGAAAACCCACGCAAGAACAGGGAGACCATGCAAACTCTGTGCAGGTGGTGTCATTGGGATTCAAACCGATGACCCTAGTGCTGCTAGGTGAAAGTGCTAACCACTTAGTCACTGTGTTGCCCACAATGCATGCACAGATCAGCTTACAATGGTCACCCCAATCCCTGTGTACCAGGATGACGCGCCTGTTTTGAAGTGACATCAGCCCATGCCGGCCAATAAAGCTGGCCAAAAACCGACATACAGGAGAAGATACCAGCACCAGCAAGGCATCAGACTTTTGGAGGAAAAAATGTTCAGCTTTAACTCCTAGTATCTCTTAGATAACAATAAGTAATTAAATTAACCTTAACTTTGATTACAATTCATATACAAACTTGCTTTGTTTTTGTTCATTTAATTGTACAGTATATGTTTTGATACTGTTACAATAAAAATTAAAGAAAGCCTTTATTTCATTTGCAAATAACTTCATCATGCTTTGTGCTAAAAAGGTAATTTTAGTGTTGCAGAAATAAATTTGCACTTCTTTGCAGTAACACTATGGGGCATATTTAGAAAACAGTGAATGTGACTTTCTATTAATTGGTGGTGAACTAATCACTGTCATGTAAAACACACGCACCAGAATATTTTACCTGCAATAAATGTTTGGTATGTGTCAGATTCATTGCTTTATTTATGCTCACCAGCCACTTTATTAGTTGCACCTTGCTAGTACCAGGTTGGACCCCTTTTTGCCTTCAGAACTGCCTTATTTCTTATTGGCATAGATTCAAGAAGGTGTTGGAAACATTCCTCAGAGATTTGGTCCATATGGACATGATAGCATCACGCAGTTGCTGCAGATTTATCGGCTGCATCTCCCATTCCACCACATCCCATAGGTATTCAATTGGATTGAGATCTGGTGACTATGGAGGCCATTGGAGTACAGTGACCTCATTGTCATGTTCAAGAAACCAGTTTGATATGATTTGAGCTTTGTGACATGGTGCATTATCCTGCTGGAAGTAGCCAACAGAAGATGGGTACACTGTAGTCATAAAGGGATGGACATGGTCAGCAACAATACTCACGTAGACAGTGGTGTTTAACTCCTTGCCAACCGCCGATCGGCAATTGACGGCGGCAAGGTGGCTCGTGAGCGCAAATCGCCGTCATACGACGGCGGCCGCACTCACGAGCCTAGTGAGCGCGCGCGCCGCTGGAGGCGCGCCCACTGTGTTCAGGGAGGGCCAGGGAGTGGGTGCGGCGGCTTCGATTGCCGCCGGCTACCCGCGATGGCCCCCCCGGAGCGAAGGAATGGAGGTCCGTGTATGTAAACACGGACCTCCGTTCTGTGTGAGGGGGAAGGGCTGTGATCACAGCCTTCCTGTATACGAAGGCTGTGACCACTTCCCTTCCCCAGCTAGAGCAGTCCCCCCACAGTTAGAACACGCCCAGGGAACATACTTAACCCTTAGAGTGCCCCCTGCAGGTTAACCCCTTCACTGCCAATGGCATTTACACAGTAATCAGTGCATTTTTATAGCACTGATCGCTGTTTAAATGCCAATGGTCCCAAAAAAGTGTCAAATGTTCCGACATGCCCGCTGAAATATCGCAGTACCGCTAAAAATCGCCGCCATTACTAGTAAAAAAAAAACAAAAAAACCCCAAAAATGAATTCTCATCATCCGTAAACGCGACCACTTTTGCGCAAACCAATCAATAAACGCTGATTGCGATTTTTTTTATCGCAAATATGAGGAAGAATATAAATCGGCCAAAAACGGTGAAAAAAAATGTTTTTTTTTTTTTATATTTTTTTTTGGGATTTGTATTCTAGCAAAAAGTAAGAAATTTGGGTTTTTTTGCAAAATTGTTGCTCTTCTTTTGTTTATAGCGGCGATCAGAAATGATGCAGAGGGGATCAAATACCACCAATAGAAAGCTCTATTTGTGGCAAAAAAAGGATGCAAATTTCATTTGGGTACAACGTCGCACGACCGCACAATTTTCAGTTAAAGCGACGCAGTGCCGAATCGCAAAAAGGGCTCCGGTCCTAAAGCTGGAAATCCTTCCGGGGCTGAAGTGGTTAAACCATGCTCAATTGGTACTAAGGGGCCCAAAGTGTGCCAAGAAAATATTCCCCGCACCATTACACCACCACTAGCCTGAACCATTGATACAAGGCAAGATGGATCCATGCTTTCAAATTATTTATGCCAGATTCTGACCGACTATATCATCTGAATGTCACAGCTGAAATCGAGACCTGTCAGACCAGGCAACGTTTTTCCAATCTTCTATTGTCCAATTTTGGTGAGCCTGTGTGAATTGTAGCCTCAGTTTCCAGTTTTTAGCTGACAGGAGTGGCACCTGGTGAGGTCTTCTGCTGCTGTAGCCCATTTTGGAGGACCTCAATTACGAGGAACGACTACAAGCACTACATTTATTCTTGCTGGAGAGGGGACATGATAGTGATTTTAAAATACCTTAATGGCGATCCCAGTGTAGGAAACAACTATTCAGTCTCAGGAAGTATAAGAGGACATGGGGCCACACAATGAGATTGGAGGAGAAGCTGTTTAACCTTAAGCTGCGTAGGGGGTTTTTCAATGTCAAGGCGACAAGGATGTGGAAATCTCTTCCACAATTGGTGGTGTCAGTATTGATATTTTTAAAAGACTCTTGTACATGCATCTTAAAGAACACAACATACAGGGATATGGGAAATGCTTATTGATACTGACACACGTACACCTACACAGGTTGAACTGGATAGACTATTGTCTTTATTCAACCTTACCTACTATTTGACTATATATCTAACTATGTAACTATCTGCTTTAAGGTTTGATGTGTTGTGTGTTCATAGATGGTATTCTGCATACCTTGGTTGTAATGATTGGTTGCTGTTGCCTTTCTATCATCTCAAACCAGTCTTCCCATTCTCCTCTGACCTTTGACATCAACAAGGCATTTTCGTCCACACAACTGCCGCTCACTGGATACCATTCTCTGTAAACCCTAGAGATGGTTGTGCGTGAAAATCCCAGTACACTAGCAGTTTTGAAATACTCAGACCAGCCTGTCTGGTACCAACAACCATGCCACGTTCAAAGTCACTTAAAGGAGTTGTAAAGGCAGAAGGATTTGTATCTTAATGCATTCTATGCATTAAGATAAAAAACCTTTTGTGTGTAGCAGCCCCCCCAGCACCCCCTAATTACTTACCTAAACCCCATCTCTCTCCAGCAATGTCCATAAATGTTTAAGCTGTCTGGGACACTCCTCCTGATTGGCCGAGACACAACAGCGGCACCATTGGCTCCCGCGGCTGCCAATAAAAGTCTGTCTAAATGGACACATGGAGCACTGACACGACTTGGGTGCCCCCATAGATATGGTAGCTGCTGCCTGAGCGGGTACTCAATAGGAGGGTGACACCAAGAGCAGCAAAGAGGGACGGGAGAAGAGGAGGATCCGGGCTGCAAAACCAAATGCATAGAGAAGGTAAGTATAACATGTTTGATATTTAAAAAAACCCCAAAAAAACAAGACTTTACAATCACTTTAAATCCCCTTTCTTCCCCATTCTGATGCTCAGTCTAGATGCCTACATGCATTGCGTTGCTGCCATGTAATTGGCTGATTAGCAATTTGTGTTACCGAGCAATAGAACAGGTGTACCTAATAAAGTGGTCGGTAAGTGTATATACCCCATGTTGTTTTAAAATTATCACTGATCAAAATGGAAAAAGTGTTTATTTTTCTTTTGCCTTACTTTTAGGGCTGATTCACATCAGAACGCAGCATGGGAAACCCGTGTTCCATGCATGTTTCCCACACCGTGTTCAAAACACACTGCAGTTGCGATCTGCAGAGGATGTCAGTATTAAGTTAATGACACCCCAAATGCAGTATGTTTGCCTTCCCTGGATCGCATGGTACTTCCGTACCATGCAATGCAGTTGCAGCGAATTTCCAAAAGTAGTGCATGCACTACTTTTGGTGCGGTGAGGTGCGATTTCAGCCCATTCAAAATGTAGCAAATGAGAGAAGTTCATTGATGGGTTTACATACGCTTTATCCAAAATGTATTACCCTTGAAAGTCAGAGGCAGCCTAAAAAATGTCTTTGCCAATAAACAACCCAAGTACTCAATAAAGGCAATAAATATGGTGGCTAACCTGTACCCCAGGTGCACTTCAGAACTGTTTTATCTTTCTCTTCAGCCTCCTAAAGGTTTTTGCTTTGAATATTTACAATTATCAGCTTCACAGATTTGTAGAGAGTGCT
>BLSH010029916.1:3903117-3915184 GCA_018402905.1 Glandirana rugosa
AGCAGTATCCTCAATCCCCCCCCCACTGTGGTGTCTCTGCCCCCCCTCCGACAGTGTCTCCTCCCCCCACATACACACAGCGCTGTGCAGCACTCCCTACCTGCCAGCGTGTGTACAGCAGAGCAGAGATCTGGAGATGGCATAGTGCTGGGTGGAAGGACCATGAGCTGCCAGAGTTAACATTTCGTAAGCTGGTGATTGGATGCTAGGAATGCCTAGCAACCAGTCACTGAGCAGCACCCACTCTCGCCCTCCATTCAGCACTAAGCTGCCTCCTGTTCTCCACTCTGCAGTGAACGAGAGTGGCGGAAGCTGGGGGGAGGCAGAGCCGTCATCACGATCCACCTGTTCCCCCCCCCACGGTCAACTGGTCGATCCCGGTCGGCGACTTGCCGACCCCCGCCATTGATTGTGCTACTGTCTTTCCTCACTCCATGGGTATAAGGAAAGAAAATTGCTTGATTCGCCCATCAACACAGTCAGAATCCCTTCAGCAGCACTATTATGTTCAGGGAGCCTCCCTTGCTGGCAGAACACAATGATTATTGTTGCTGGCCACTAATTGTTTGCAAAAGATCAGGCTGGTTGTGCACCAGTCCATGAATCAACTTGTGTACAGCCAGGGTGTCCACACATGGTTTACAATTTGTCTGGTCCCTGCTGAACTGGCCAAATTTCGATCCATGTATAGCTGGCTTTAACTGAAAATGCTCAATTTCACTTATTGAGCTGCTTAGAAAAAAAAATCTACTTTGTTTTACTGTTAAAAGGATGTGTGTTTTTGATGGTGGCATGGTAATGGTAGTTTATTTTATATAGTATTTTTCTCTTCTTAGTGTGTTTGATCATTATTTGTGTACTGCCATTTTATGTTTTTAATTTACTATTTTTTGCTGTCTGTATTATCTTGCTGTGAAAAAAGAAATAAAATAATGAGGCTAGGGAGAGGTCTCTTTCTGTCACAAGAATAAACCCAGACTAGCTGAAAGGAGTTTTAATAACCTTCAGGAAACATTTTAACTTCACCTTACCTAATAACTTCAATGTATTTTGCAGAAATCTCACGATTTACATAAAAATTTTGGGGAAATGAAAGCTCTCAACTTCACTCATACAATGGAGCGAAAAAGTTTGGATCGGCTGCACACCCACACAAAATTGTAATGCGATTCCTTTATTGAAAGTTCATAAAAGCAATGGATGGGTACATGCAGGGGAAGAACAGGTAAGGTTGACGCGTTTCACACTATAAAAGTGCTTTGACAAAACCAATCACTCATACAATGCCTAACTCATTTTTAGCTCATGTCATTAATGCAAAGCGTACAAATAGATGACAATACCATTAGTATGCAGCGCATACTAGCTCATTATGAAACACTTACCTCGGAGCTAAGCTGTTGCATCCGTCTTGGCACACCACTGTGACTGGCGACATCAGTCTTCTGGGTCTGCGGCTCCGTCCAATCATAGCGCGGGCTCCAGCGCTGTGATTGGCGGAGCGGCGCTGACGTCACTCCCGCACATGTGCACGGGAGCCATCATTTACAGCACGAATACCGAAGAAACGGCACCCTGGGCTACAGATAAGCCTTATCGTAGGCTTACCTGTAGTTTATGACTTGACAACCACTTTAAATAATGAAACATGGTAATGCAACATAAAAACTAAATGGATCTGAATCCATTTGGATCATTCCTTATGTTGTTACGTTATTTTGGATGCTTCAAACATTAACAAAAGGCCCAAACTATCGCATCATGTCACCCAAATAAATATGAATGAATGTGTTGTTTTATTAACATTTATTTAGGATTCGTTGAAATTCATTCTATTGTGATTTGGAGATTCGAATACATCTGAATATCCGAATATCGCAATGAAACTAATCGCACATGTCTAGCATTCAGAAGGCGGCAGTATCGCCTGTTAGCCATTTCTGTATTGCTGTCTGAAAACAGTGTGGATTGCTGTTCAGAGACTACTGCAATTGTAACTGAGCCCTTCAAACTGAATTCCAGCCAGGAAGGAATGACTATTATATGCAAGATACTTACTTTGCTTGTCCACAAATGCTTTTTTTTTTTTTTATGAAGTATTGTAAGACAATTTGTTGTGAAGCGTTTCAAGGGGCAAGCCCTCTTCTTCAGAGCCTCAGATGCTCAGTGCATCCTCTTGTTTTTATTTTTTTATTTAATCAAAAGATTTTCCCGATCAGAAGAGGGCTGCATTGGTGAAGCATTTGTGTTCATGATAAGAATAATTCTGCATTGACACAAATCTCAGTCTCATCATTGCCTTAGCATTATGGTGTCAACATATTGGATTCATATGTCCCTTCTGAAGCCTGTGCAGTGCAGCTTACATTTTGTGTGACTGGTAGACATGTTTTGTTTCAAATAAATATTCAGACAAACTTTTCTTTATTGGGAAATTCGGATATATCCAAATGCCCGAATTGCAGTATAACCACTTGCCGACCGTGCGCTGTATATTTACGGCGGCAGCGTGGCGCTGTCTCGCGATCCGCGTGTGCGGAAGAATATAAATCGGCCTAAAAGGATAAATACATTTTTTTTTTTGGATTTGTATTTTAGCAAAATGTAAGAAATATTGTTTTTTTTGCAAAATTGTCGCTCTTCTTTTGTTTATAGCGGTGATCAGAAATAACGTAGAGGTGATCAAATACCACCAAAAGAAAGCTCTATTTGTGGGTAAAAAAGGACGCAAATTTAGTTTGGGTACAACGTCGCACGACCGTGCAATTGTCAGTTAACCTGATCCACACTGCCTACCGCATATTTACGGCGGCAGTGTGGACGCTGGCCGCGAATCGCTGTAAAAAGGCGGCGATCTGCGAATGGCCGCTATGGCCTGTGGAGTGTGCCCGCGGCTCGGTCGGACCCGATGTCCGCCGGCGAGCCGCGACGAGCGGCCACAGGCAAAGAACGGGGAACCGCTGATGTAAACACGGCGGTTCCCCATTCTGACAGTGCGGGCATGGGTGATCTACTGATCCCTGTCACTGGGATCAGTTAGATCTCTCATGCCCATGGTAGCCCAACCCCCCCACAGTAAGAACACACCCAGGGAACACAGTTAACCCCTAGATCTCCCCCAGCAGGTTAACCCCTTTGCTGCCAATGACATACAGTAATCAGTGGACATTTAAATTTCTGATCGCTGAATAAATGTCATTGGTCCCAAAAAAGTGTCAAAAATGTCCGACATGTCCGCTGCAATATCGCAGCAGTACCGCTAAAAATCGCAGATCGCCGCCATTACTAGTAAAAAATAAAAAATGAAAAACCCCATAAATTAATTCTCATCACCCGTAAACGCGGCCATTTTTGCGCAAACCAATCAATAAACGCCGATTGCAATTTTTTTTATCACAAATATGAGGAAGAATATAAATCAGCCAAAACCGGTGAAAAAAAATGTCTTTTTATATTTTTTTTTGGATTTGAATCGTAGCAAAAAGTAAGAAATTTGGGTTTTTTTGCAAAATGGTCGCTCTTCTTTTGTTTATAGCGGCAATCAGAAATGATGCAGAGGTGATCAAATACCACCAAAAGAAAGCTCTATTTGTGGGAAAAAAAGGACGCAAGTTTTGTTTGGGTACAACTTTGAACGACCGCGCAATTGTCAGTTAAAGCGATGCAGTGCCGAATCGCAAAAAGTGCTCTGGTCCTAAACTGGAAAATTCTTCCGGAGGTGAAGTGGTTAAAGCGACACAGTGCCAAATTGCAAAAAGTGCTCTGGTCCTACAGTAAGAAATCCTTCCGGGGGTGAAGTGGTTAAACAAAGTTTACTGAATGCTCCAAATAACAAAATTAAATTCGTCCAAATTTCCATGGAATTCCAATCAAATTTTACACTGAATTCCAGTCGAATTTGAACTGTAAACACATTTCTGAAATCAAATACTGTGTGTGTTATTAGAGTGCCATTTCGAAATAATGATGTTTTTGTTAAGCCAAAGGTGATTTAAAGAGTCATTTCAATCACTTTACCACACTTGAATCGAAAAAAAAAAAATCTCAAGTTTTCAATTCGACTGATTCAAAATGTATCTATTCGAACGTTTCGAATAAAAAAAAAATTGGTGAATTCGAAGAAAATTAGAAAAAGACATGAAAAGAATTCACAACGAATGATACAAATCCCGAATATGAATTGAACGAATCAACTGAATTTAATTAAACTAAATAACTAGATTAATGAATCTAAATGAAACAAATCTAAATTAAACAAAACAATTTTTTTCATAATTCATGTCTAGTGACTGGGAATCACTTTTATTTCTCTATAGAGATAAGGCTCCAGGTAGTGTTCCCTGTTTAGTTTAGTGGTTTAGGCAGTGGCGGCCCACTCATAGAGGGCGCATGGGCGCCGCCCCCCCATCCATGCATCCGGCTCCCTGATCTACATAGCAGGGTGCTGGACTATGGATTCCAATTGGGGGAGTGTTTTTTTTGAAGCACGTGCTTAGAGCCAGAGGCTCTAATAGGCTTCAAAAAAGGGTAGGCTTGGGGCGCAGTGATCTCACCCAGTGTGACAATAGCAAATCAATTTTCGCTATTTTCACACTAAATTTCCTCCCGCCAATTAGGAGGCAGGTCGTGAGACTTGTTTCCCAATTGGCCAAAGCATCAGGCGATCCTATTGGATACACACGGTGCCGCTGGATGAGTGGACACTGGAGCGGCTGCCTGCACCCCACCGCCCGAGGAAGAGAAAGGAGACACACTGCGGGCGGACTGTGCTGGAGGACACCACAGCCCATTGCTTAGATGGGGTAAGTGCCGGGCCCCTGGCCGCCCCGGGGAGTAGTGCTGCGTTGTAGGCCTACCGGAGGGGTGGTTGTTTACCATACCCCCAAAAGAAAAACCCACCAGCCGCCACTGGGTTTAGGTAAAGTAGTGGTAGCATGCTTATGTCATGTTTCCTTCTGTAAGCAGGTATGATCTGCACAGCACCCAGTCGTGACCCACCCACAAGCATTATTGCCAGCTATGTAAATAGCTGCTCTCAGATGCACAGGACTGTTTGCTAAGAAACAAATTAGAGAGAGTTGCAATTGTTATTTCCCCCAAGTAAATACATCAGATGTGAAATACGATATCTGTATAGATCTTCCTCCTGGTTCTCAGGCATAGTACAGTTATTTGAAGAACATGATGACATCACAAGGCAAAAAATGCAAGATACATTAAAGAGTATGACGTTGATTTTAACAATGTTAAAGTGCCCCCAGGTCCCTTGACTATGAAAGGAGATTCTGGAGGCCCGGCAGGATTCAAGGAAAAAGAGCCTAGACCCTAGAGGGAGAGCATTGGCTCTGAAGGGTGAGCCTGGAGTTGGTAAGTTGAAAACCTACAGTAAGTGACCCTTATCATACGATGCACAGCAAAGTAATGCCAAACAGACAGAGCAGTGGTGTACTAAGAGATAAGTGTGGTCAACATTTAATTTATGTGTTGCATGGTGCTGCCATGCATCTGTGCTGGGGGGATCAGTCTATGCTGAAGGGTCTGATTTAGAGGGGGAGAGTCCTTTGCTGGGGAAGTTGGTTTGTGCTGGGGTTATCAGTCTATACTTGTAGGTTAGTGTGTGCTAAGGGGTCTATGCTGTGGCAGTCAGTCTGTGCTGGGTAGGTCATTCTGTGCTGAGGGGACGGGAGGGTGTGTACTATGGGGTTTGTGCCAGAGGGGTCGATCTGTGCTGAGGGGTCTATGTATGGGGAGTTGGTCTGTGCTGAAAGGGGAGTCTATACTTAGAGGATAGCCTGGGAGTGGGAATTTAGGGATGTTAGGGTAAATCTGTATTGTGGGGTATATGGGAAGATGATTTGCACTGGGGGACATTTTGGTTGTACTGTGTAAAGTGGCCTGTTCATATAACGCTCCTGACCCCTGTGCTATAGACACTATAGGGAAATTTATCAAAACTGGAGCAGCTGTGCATGGTAAGCAATTGGCTGCTATTTTTCATTTTCAAAGCTTAACTGAACATGCTGAAGAGAGAAGCAAACTGGTTGCAATGCACAGCTGCTCCCAATTCTATCTACTCCCGTTTTCAAAAAGTCCCCTCACTGTGTTTTACATTTTATACTCCTGACTACTGCACTCTAAGTACATTAATCCTGAAATCCTTCTTTAAGGCGGGCTGTGTGTAGAAAAGCATATGCAATGGAACAGTTTTATTTCATTAAAATGAGTGTGTGTCACGCTTACCCTAAAGCAGGTGGTCAGACACTATAGCTAGCTTCTGTGTTTTTCACCTATAGCAGTCTCCTTTTCCATAAGGCAAGCAGGCCTACTGGTACTTGGCTGCTCTCAGGTCTTATACACAATGCTATAGTGCCTGGCCACCCAGGCCGGGACAAGTGCGAACTGAGCAAAGAAAATAGGTACTTGCGTTTGGCAGACAGGCAGAGTGGTTCAGTGACAGTCCAGGTACAAGGCAGGCAATGTTCAGAGTAGTCAGGGTCCAGTTCGTAGTCAAAAGGCAGACTGAGTTCAGAGAATAGTTGGTATCCGACTCAAGGTCATAAACAGGGGAATCCAAACAGAAGAGAAGGACAGACAGACAGAGTGTTTGAGCAGATATTACACAACCTATCACAAGCATGGGACTGCAGGCTTGACTGGCTTAAATCAGGTTTGGTCCTCCACCTAGAGACTGGCCACATCAATCACCTTGCAGGTGGACAGACAGACAGGGAAGCATCATAGTCAAAACCAGGATTCTGGAATGAAACCAGCAGCTGTCAAAGAACAGGAGCATTTACACCCTTCCGGCAAGTGTGCTGAAGTTTGTACATGTCTGTTACACTCTTGCTTGTGACACAATAATTAAAGCATATTTTATGAGTAAATTAGGTGACCAGTCTGAATACTTACTATGAGATTCTAACTATTCCACCAAAGAGATGCTTCTTGTTATAGGATTTTGTCTGAGGGCATGTCATTCTAGAAAACTACAGAACTCTGATCCTCTGCATAAGTACTCTCCAGGAATAACTGTATATATGATTCCCAAGTTGCCAAACTCCTTTCCTTTGGGTCTACTTTGGCTTTGAACCTACTGTCCATTTGATAACTGATTGGATTTCTAGTGACATTTTGGCATTTTGGATAGAACCTCATTCTCTGTTAGGCTTCAAACATTTTCTCTTCCTTGCTCTGTTAACTTTACTGGTACCTCCCTATTGCACTTCACCTTCCTGCTACCTGAGAATATTACTGCTCCCCTGTAAAATTGTGGTTTCACTTTGGTTGCCTTTACCCTGTGCTGATATCCATAGTGCTAGAGCCTGGAAGGTTATATAGTGAAACCCAAATGTCCTTCTGTAACGTGAAACCACGTACCTGGTAGCAGAGCCTGACTTTCGTAGAAGGAGACCTCTCATACAGCTCTGGTTCAGATCCCACTGGAGTGGGGACAGTGGTCTCGTGAGCGCAGCGAGGTAGGTGGGTTGCTCCTTCCAAAAGATACCTCCACTCTTACAGAGCGGCCTTGATAGCCAGCAGTTCCCGATCTCCGACATCATAATTCTTCTCTGCTGGAGAAAACTTCCGGGAAAAGAATGCCACAGGATGCATGGTGTCTTTGACTCCTTGGCGTTGGGAAATGACTGCCCCCACTGCTATTTCAGAAGCATCCACTTCGAGAATAAAAGGCAGTGCTGCATCCGGGGGGCTCAGAATTGGGGCAGAAGTAAAAGGTCTTTTAAGAGTCACAAAGGCCTCCTGGGCTTCAGGACTCCAGTGGAAGTGAGAGTTTTGCTTAGTTAGTTGCGTGATGGGGGAGATGATGGCGGAAAACCCTCTGATAAATTTTCTATAAAAATTTGCAAAACGCATGAAGCGTTGTACCCCTTTCTTGTCTATAGGTACCGGCCAGTCAATAACAGTGGATACCTTTTGTGTGTGCTCTCCTTCTCAAATTCACACTTTTCCGGTTTGGCAAATAGTCTATGCTGATGAAGTCTTCCCAGGATGTGACTGACATGCCCCCGATGTTGGTCTAGGGATCCGGAGAAAATCAAGATGTTGTTTAAGTAGACGATCACAAAAATGTCCAGAAAGTCTCTGAGTACATTGTTTTTTTTTTTTTTCTTTTTCCACATCAGATGACTACTCATTATTCATTATATTCAGCTTTTTTTTATATCATGCTGCACTCCGGATTGGTCACATCATAGTGGTATTTCTTACATTATTTCTTCCATCCCTCCCTTCTTCTCCCCTCCCTCCCTCCGGACTGTTAAGTCTTTATTATTAACATTACTTTCTTTCCCCACCCCTCCCCCCCTTCCCTATCACATACCAGTCCATTATCAATCACCATAAATACCTTGTTAAATACACAACATATAGGGTACAATTCACCTCCCTTATCATCTCTCACCACACCATTCGTCCCACATACTCTTTTCTCTTCCTCCCTCTCTCCCTCTCTTCTCATTCATTTCTAATATCACATTCACTCTCTCAGTAACTCAATCTCCTCCCTTTTTTACTTTCTTTCCACCTTTTCCTTTCTTTCCTCTTTCCCTTGCATCTTGTCTCTTTCCTCCCCCTTGTTCACTAGTCAACTAGTCCATTTCCTGTACCTATTGCCCCCATTT
Source organism: Glandirana rugosa (assembly GCA_018402905.1). Taxonomy (NCBI): domain Eukaryota; kingdom Metazoa; phylum Chordata; class Amphibia; order Anura; family Ranidae; genus Glandirana; species Glandirana rugosa. The sequence continues at coordinate 3,911,757 of BLSH010029916.1, forward strand.
CTTTTCAAACCTATCCATTTTTCCTCTTTTAACATACATTATTTTCTCTTTACATCCAGTTTCGTTTACCGTATTGACCCAGTCCTCTACTGTTGGTGGACTTCTAGCCTGCCATTTTTGGGTGATCATTTTTCTGGCCTGGTACAGACACCCCACTATCATTTCAAAATGCTCGGAGTTGCCTATTTCCCCTTCAATGACACCCAGGATACACAATCTAACTTCCCTTTCTAAGGTGAGGTCAAAGATCCTATTAATAGTGCCTATGACTCCCTCCCAGTATCTAAAAAGTTTGGGGCATCTCCATAGCATTTGTATCAAGTTACCTGTTCCTTGGCATCTAGGGCATCTATCATCCTGTTTCCTTCCCATCTGGTATAATCTTTTTGGTGTATAATAAACCCTATATAGTAAATATAAGTGAGACATTCTTTGGGCTGGAGACATTGATACAATCGGACAAGTTTTTAATATTCTCTTCCACTGTTCTATAGATATCTCTCCTACATCTTCTTCCCATTTTATTCTAGTAGGGGATTCTTCCTCCTTCTCCCTTAGGTGCCCACACATATCCCTATAGAGGCTGGAGATAACTCCTTTATATAATATTGGATCTGCTATCTTCTGCAGGATGGGTAGTTCGCCCCACTCCATAGGCTGGTTTTTAAATTGGACTCCGAGTGCATGTCGCAATTGCAGGAATCTGAAATGGGTTTGATTTGAAATATCAAACTCCCTCCTTAGTTATTCAAAGGATTTCAAGATGTTATTTCTATATAACTGGCCAAGTCGGTATAGACCTTTCTGCTCCCATTCCTTAATTTTTTCCAACGCTTTTAATTCTTTCAGTGAGTTATTATTCCATAAGGGGGTAAATTTTGACAGTGTCCCATATCCTAATAGCGCCTTAGTTGTGTCCCATAGTTTCGCAATCGATTTCCGGGTAGAGGACCATGAAGTAAAGGACTTTGCCTCTAGAGCTTCTATCAGATTATTATGTAGGGAGTTTGAGAGCAACATCTGGCTGTTTGCATCTATTCCTCCCCTAACCCCGCATCCAACCAGGTGTTGTAGTTGGGCTGCTATAAAGTAATTTCTGGGGTGTGGTAACACTACTCCCCCCTCCTCTGGTTGCCGTTGTAACGTATCCAAACGTATCCTCGGAACGCCTTTGTTCCATATTAGGTCCCTAAATATAGTATCTAGTTTTTTAAACCATATTTTATATATCCATATGGGGGAGTTATGCAAAATGTACATTAATTGTGGCATCCATACTTAATCAGGCTACATCTGCCCGCAACCGATAGGGGAAGATGTCTCCAGATTTCGCTTTTCCGTTTAAATTTGGTTATCAGGGGTATTAAATTATCTTTTATAAAGTGATTGGGGTCTCTTGATATTATTATTCCCAAATATTTTATTTTATCAACCAATTTTAGCTGCTCTGCTTTCTCTGGGAGGGGGAGTCTTATAGGGTCCAACGATAGGAGTGCCGATTTCTCCCAATTTATTTTTAGGCCTGAGAATAAGCCAAACTCCTTTACGAATTTTATTGCTGACGATAGTGATCCCTGGGTGTCCCCCAGGAATAACAAAACATCGTCAGCAAACAGCACAATTTTTTCTTCTCCTATTGCCCTACGAAATCCTTGTATTTGCTCTGAGGTTCTAACCGCCTGTGCAAGGGGCTCCATCGCCAAGGCGAAAAGGAGAGGGGACAGGGGACAACCCTGCCTCGTCCCCCTCCTTAATTGAAATGCGTCTGATTGTTGTCCATTAACCTTTAATTGCGCCTTAGGAGCTGCGTATAGCGCTTTAACCCATCCAACAAAAGAAGAGCCAAACCCAAATTTTTCAAGGATCCGCCAAAGATACTCCCACTCAAGGCAATCAAAAGCTTTAGCGGCATCCAAACTCAATATTACTCTGGATCCCCCATTCTCTATTTGTGTCTGCATGTTCAGATATACCCTCCTAATGTTCACGCTAATGGAGCGATTGGAGATAAACCCCGATTGGTCGGGATGTATCAATCTCTGCATGACTTTGTTCAGTCTAATCGCCAGAGCCTTTGCTAAGATCTTTGTATCTGCACATAATAGAGATATGGGCCTATATGCAGAGGCCGCTAATGGGTCCTTCCCCTCCTTATGAATAAGGGTTATATCCGCCTCCCTCATAGACGGAGGTAATTCCCCTATCTCTATTGCCCTATTGGCCATCTTTAGTAGCACTGGAAGCAATACTTTTTCGTACTGCTTATAGATTTCCGAGGGTAGCCCGTCCGGGCCCGGAGCCTTTTCATTGGCCATTTTCTTTACCACGTCCTGCAGTTCTTCCAGGCTGAGGGGTGCATCTAACTGGCTCCTCTCCTCCCCTGAGAGAACTGGAAGATCGATTTTATCCAAAACCTTATCCATATCTTCCTATCTGAGTTCCCTTTCGACCTATACAAGTCTTCATAGTAAGCCCTGAACGTCTCTATAATCTCTGGTAGCTTCGTAGTCACGTTGCCCTCTGTCTTTTTGATAGCTGTAATAGATTCTGCTGGGGTATTTGTTTTAATTAAGAAAGCTAGAGTTCTACCTACACTTTCTCCCTCTACAAAGGAGCCCTGTTTCTGAAATAGACGTTTATTTTCTGCCTTACTAATCTCTAACAGTTTATACTTCTGTTGGCCATCAATCAAAATTTTATGGTTGTTTGCCGTGGGATCCTCTACATATTGCTTTTCAGCTTCCTTCAGTTCTCTCACAACTGTCTCCTCCCAAGCTATATTCTTTTTGATCTTGCCAATTTGTTGTATCATAATACCCCTAGTATAGGCTTTTAATGAGTCCCACACTACTTCTATCGATGCTGTTCCAAGATTGATATTTACGAATTCCTCTAGGGCCTTCAGTATTTCCTCTGAATTGTTCGTAAGTTTTAACCGTGCTGGGTTTACTCTCCAATTCCCCCTGTGGTTGGTGTTTTGCAAGCTCATTTACAATGTCATGGGGGAGTGGTCTGATAGACCCCTTGGTAAGTAGTCCATCTTATCCACTAAACCCAGGGCCTCCCGATTCCCCAATATAAGATCTATTCTAGAGAGTGTCGCATGTGTGCCTGAATAGCAAGAATACTGCCTCCCATCCGGGTTTCTAATTCTCCACAGGTCCAACAGGCCCGCCTCCCCAAGCACTCGGGCGAACTTCTCCTCCATTACCCTGCTCCTCTTGTTGTCTAGTGGATATCTATCCCGGCTACCATCAAGGACCATATTAAAATCGCCCATCACTATCACTGGGACCTTTGGTTTATCTGAGATAAATTCGATCAATCTAAGTAGAATTTCTGTTCTAAAGGGAGGTGGGATATATATATTGGCCAACACCATTGTTCCACTCCCATATGTAAGATACAGGAAGATAAAGCGACCATCC
>BLSH010029916.1:3923627-3938097 GCA_018402905.1 Glandirana rugosa
AGCAACCCGAACGATTTTTGAAATGTCCGGGTCCGGGTCCGTGCCACGGACACCCTAAAGTTCGGTACGGACCCGAACGTTACAGTCCGGGTTCGCTCAACACTATTTATAACAACAGAGAGTCTAGTTGAGAATCATAACTTCAGCAAAACAGTACAGGACATGGCTACTTGCGATTATTCTCTTAGACAGTGTCCTTCACAGTGAAGTCGAGGGAAGCTCTGGCATCACAGGTGAACAGCCAAAAGAATCTGGCCCAATTAGGCTGTGCCAGCCCTTGCTGCCCACACACTGATTCTGACAGTAAAGGGCCTCTCATCTGCCTGCAGACAACTTGTCCAGCTACTAGGTGTGGCTTCCCAGAGCTACTGAGGGTTGGAAGGTTGGAAGTAGAGAAACTTTCTTCCCTGAATGTGTCCAGGAACCCACAAAGTTGTGTAAAAAGGAGTTAAAGAGGCCTGCACTTGCATCTGGTGAGTAAATGGGCACTCTACTCCATCTGTAGACTGTGCCCCCTGATATTTAGCACTCTCAGGTGCTGTATATAAGTTTACTATTATAAGGTCTGTTCTCTATGATTGACACAAGATCAGTACTGATATTTATTAGAGTACTGACACACTGTAGATACTGCATGTTCTATCTGGCTGTTAGCAAAATTTTAAAGACCATCAACAAATGTGATTACTATGCAGAATTTCTACCTGCATGGCTGACAGCAATGATTAACTGATTGGTGTGCCCAAACCGATCAAAATGTAAAATTTAGTACTGCGAAATTCTGTTCGGACATAAACTGATGAATAAGCTATAATTTGCATATTTAGACAATGACATAGTATAGGGTGGAGGATCTCATTCAAAAAAAGTCAGCTTGCCGTTGGGTCCCACTCCCAGCCAATAAAGAGAATTTACCCCATGAAGGGAATTTCAGTCTTTGGTCAACTGAATTGGCAATGAAGTGATGTTGAGTTTCTGGCATTCACTCAATGCTACTGTTTTTTACACTGCAACTGCAAACTGTACTCACTGGACTCATTATTACATATGTGGGAACAGCTATACATCACAATCATGTATTAATACAGCAACCATCTGTGCCACTACTGAGTCCAGGTAATAACCTATACAAGCCAAAGTATTGAAAGGAAATTTCCAAATTGAACAGAAATCTCCTATTTGTTTCTGTGTAGCATACATCACACAATGCTAGACTTTGAAGCTGACACAAATACCAAAATCACATATAAAATAATTTCACTTCATTTAATGCACACATAATAAAAACAACAGTGCTCCCACTATGCTATACAGTATTCAGGTAAGATATCAACCAATATAACTCTGCACACAGGCACTAATCTAACCAGCTATTGTATTCTGAGGAGAGCAATCCTTCTTCTTTCCAGAATATGCTGATGGTCAAAACGTAGTAGGAGGATGGCAATTTTCTTTCTTGTTTGCTTCCTCAGCAGTGTGGGGAATATGTATAATCAGGCATAATGCATCATATTAGTGCTCAATATTATTTACATGATGGTATCACTCCATAACACAAAGATTCCACATCACATACTGTATATACACAATTTAATTGCAATATAAAAGTTACAATTACACTTACATAGGCCTAGTATCGTACTGTGCCGGGGAAAGCTATGTTTCATGGGAGACTGCAGGGGGTTAAAAGCAGACTTTTCACAACCAAGCCACCACACCACTGGGAGCAAGCTAGCCTGTGAGAAAGTAAATCCATATTATAATCTCTGTTTACCAGTATTACATACAAATTCAAGGTTTCTCTCATATTACCTTGTATCATTTCACATATTACTATAATCTCGCTATACACCACATTGTTGCCAAATGTCAGTATTTTTACTGGCAGCCAGTAAAAAACGGGCACTTTTCTCCTGCCAGTAAATGCCAGTGACAGGAAAAGGTTGCCAGTAAAAGATATGGCTGTGAGACTCAAGACCATTCGAGTACCTGCTACAGTTTGTTCAGGTGGTGCTGGAGGAGGACAGGTCTGGCTGAGATGGTGCCTGAGTGTGTCATATGATGTCATGGTGCAAGGAAGCCAAGCAGAACGGCTGGAACCACGTATGCGAGTCTGTGGGACGGGAGCAAGGCAAGACGGGAGTGGGACTGTCAGTGCTGTTTGGACTGGAGTGAAGGGACCACCTGGTGTAGAAAGAGACAATTACTGTGAGGGAGGTGAAGTGTAATGTCGGTAAGGTGTCATCATCATCTGTGCTGCTGCACACTGCTGTCAGTGTCACTGTGAGAGTCAATTTCATGTCTGTGTGCCGCCCAATCTAATTTCTTGCCCTCCTGAGCTGAGTCCTGTCTTTGAGTTACTTACTTACTATATTGAAAATAAAAAAAGAAATATGCTTTTGTCCTTAATATCTAGCTTATATTACATTGTTAACTGCATATTGTACTTGTTTGTAGCCTAAATACTTAAATTTGCACTTAAAACTGTCATTTTATAACTTTTGGAAATGCCAGTAAAAACTTGGCTGTGCCAGTACATTTTGGATGTCATGTTAGTAAGTTTCAATCTGGTAGGTTGGCAACACTGCTATATACCCCTATTGGTTAACCAAGATGGTCCACTATAAATACAAAGAAGAGGGGGACATCACATCCATATATACAATATGGGCATATACTGTATGTCAATATAACCATATTGCGGTTGGTGTCCTATATTCTAAGATCTAAAAGGGATGGTTCATTCAGATTGGTGTCTGCTCATGATATCATACATTGATCTCTATTAGTTGTTTAGAGAGGGGGGGGGGGGGGAGTAAACACATCTCTTTGACATCAATGATGGTAAAATTACACTACACTCTAGTTAAAAATAATTAAAAAACATATATTCAAGTATATATTCTTAAAAGAGAAGTATATTTTTTTTTGCAGAATCATACTTACCTAGGTTGATGCAGCATTGGTCCCCCGCTGTCTCTAACACTGAGAGCCCTGAGAACAGAGCGATCGGTGGAGTTTAATCTCAGATCTCCCCGAGCAGAGAGCTGGAGACTCTCATTCACCACTGTCTGCTCTGCCCCCCGCTCACTGGAGTGTTGGGCTGTGGAGGGGGCGGGAGCGGCAGGCTTAGCGAGCCGATGAGAGGCTGAGCCGGGCTTTAGTCAGGCATGTGGGTGGATCCCGACTTCATAGTCGTGATCTTGCCTGGGCCTGGAATGACTCTGTGATATCAGTCGACAGCAGGCTTCAGACTGCTTTCTGCTGAAAACGGGTCACAGGGGTGCAGATCAAACTCAAAAAAAGCACTTTCTTTTGGTCTCAGCCTCTTCTAAATTCCTTTTCTTTTAGCTACTGTGATCTGACTTCCTGTTAAAGGTTGGCTATGTTCATTCTCTATGGTCTCACTCTATGTAGGAATGTAGCCATCCTGTCTTGTTCACTCGCAAGATGGACTAGGGACTAGGGGATCTGTAGTGTGCACAGAGCAGTGCACATGACCGCGGCTCAGTGGTTCTCAACTCCGGTCCTCGGGCCCCCCCAACAGGCCAGGTTTGCAGGATAACTGAAATACATCACAGGTGATAGAATTTTACTGCTCAGTGATTGCAGTGTTCTAGTCTGCATCTCCCCAAGGTAATACTTAAAATCTGGCCTGTTGGGGGGGCCCGAGGACCGGAGTTGAGAACCACTGCCGCAGCTAAAATGCACTGCTTGTTCCAAAAAAACAGAAGTGAAGAGGAAATAGAGTAGTGTGAGAAAGGGAAAGTACAACACAGTGTATAGGATGAAGCAGTGTGGAAAAGGGAAACTTCAGCGAAGGAATAGGAATGAGATAGCCTAAGATAAGGAAAGTTCAGCAAAGTGTATAGAATGAGTCAGTGTGGAAAAGTACAGCACAGTGTACAGGAAGGTTCAAACTTAAATCTATGCAGTTTAACATTTCATAATGGGCCAAAATCATCTGAGATCTGAGGCTCATGTGTAAAGTATTCTTAATATATTTGTTATAATATATTTGCATTTAATTTTTAAATTTTTGTTAAAAATAAAAACACAGCTCCCTCGAATAAAGTTGTCAGGGCTTCTTTACAAAAAACATACAGTAATGCCCTGTATACTGTATAGAGTAAGTTTACTGCACATATACAGTAAACTAAGGTGCACCATAATGAAAATATTCTGTGAGTGATTGTGTGATTTTGAGAACTCATGTTTTCATGGATTAAAGAACGTTAACAGCCTATTTATAGGTGAAGCATGGCCAAAGCATTTTTGGTCATAATTCTCTTCTGTGTCACAGGAGTACACTTACGACTGCATTTCTGTGATCCAGATTCATCTTAAGCCCCCTGTCCAGGCTCTGCAGGGGTCCCAACAATAATGTTAGGATTCACCTAGATCCCTGACCACCATCTGTCTCAGCCTCTCAACGTGCCACCTGAGCGCTGGAGGGGCAGAGCAGAGAGAGGTGATGGACAGTATTTCCTCCTGCCATCTTATACGTCACTGCACAACACACGAGGTAGTGGGAGGAACCACTGTGCTGCTGCTAAAGTATGAAGACACGGGTGGGCAGAAAGGCAAGTATTGCCACTTTTTCTTTACAGAGTGCACTTAGCTGACAAGTGACCTTGTGTTGACAGGGTCACTTTAAGATTACACCCAGCACCATATTATTATTATTTTTTTTTTTAAACAAAAGCAGTTTTTTGTGTTCAGAAAGTGCATCCACTGGCTTGCTAGGAATCACCGCGTTGCTCCCTCCATCACATCCAGAAGAGTATTGTATACGGCAACAGCTAAACAAATGGAAACACTACAGGGTTCAAGGAAGTCACTTCCTGGACCTGGAGAGAGGTCTTCTGGCACTTTCATCCAGTATGGACTTGCTTGACTGCTCTCACCTCCTGATTAACTTGTCATTGTTACAACAACTGAAGTCTAACAAGTGGCTTTGGTTCAGGAACAGAAATCAGCAGCAGCTGCTGACAGTTACTCAAAGAGTTTAGAATGTTTAACTGCCTGGGGTGCCAATACCCCTCTGCTTCCTTACCCAGTTTGCCCTGACTGGCACCCGAAGCTGCAACTTTATATTTCTACTGCAAAGCCTCCTTTCTACTGTATCTATCTATCTATCTATCTATCTATCTATCTATCTATCTATCTATCTATCTATCTATCTATCTATCTATCTATCTATCTATCTCTGGTGTTGCCCAGAATGAAAACAATTGATCTTGCTCAGCAATGTAAATGTTGGTATGAGGGTCATGCTATCTTTTACAAGTGGCCTTTGTGCAAGGTTGCATTTTTCACAATAGGGGCATACCAAAAGGCATAAAAGGCAAAGAGATTACTTTTCTATGAGTAATTATCAGCCACATGTTTTTTGCCATCATCAGTTGAACCACAGCCATCTCTTATAAGCTCATTTACATGATATTTTAACCAAGATTAGGTCAAGGAAAATTAGAAAATATTCTTTGCTATAATGGTGATCTTAGCAGAAGAGGGTTTTTTGTGCATAGGGGCTCCAGTTTTGGAAATGCAACCCTGCCTGCTGGAGGAGGGGAGTCCTCCATGGCAGAAATAGATAATGAAGGATTTCCATTTAAACTCAGCAGATCTTTTTAAAGTGTAACATCAGCTTTTACATTTAGTGGCAGTGGTTGTATTACTTTGCTGGAAAACATTTAATATACATAGCAGATGTTGATTTAGATTCTCCACCACATCACTTACTTGCCCAAATTGGCAAATTGTCCTCCTATATTGTACACTTCAATATTTTAGTGGAGTCTTGAAATCTGCTCCACAGATCACGATTCTGCTATTGGGATGCAATTTTCCCTCATTACTGTAATTACTTAAAATGTTTGGCTTTTTAAGTATATTCTAAAGCTTGTTATCGAATCCTGTTATAATTACCAACGCCAGAGGTACATTTTTGAATAGCTTTACATCCACAAGATGCATTTTCTAATAGACCTGTTAGTGACTGTGCAGCAGTGGATCGCTCTAAATTAACAATCTCATGCAAATTAGGTAAGGGGGAACTAATATAAATTGGGTTAATTACTATAGCTCAAGTTTAGCTCAACAGCTCTTAATTCTAACTTTCAAAGGCTACACAAACCAATTTTGTGCTCTTAGAATATAATGAGCAGTCTTTACTGTGTAATCAGTTCTCCCAGTGTTTCCAGTAGCTGTCTAATACAGTGAGCCTTTGAAGTCTGCAAAGATCTAACATAATTGAAGGAATGTCGAACTGCTTGACTTGATGGAGGGGAGGAAAAAAAAAATAAAAGAATGAAACATTAATCAGACGAGTGCATCTCAATTAAGCCAATTAAAATTATCACAGACAGTACTGAATATGGCAATAGGTAGGTTTAGTGATTGAATACATTATGAAGTTTCACCTGGTCTTTCCAAGATATAAATACCCAGGAAAGGTTTGAAGAATTTCACCCTGAAGGTCAGATTAAATATATTTTAAATTAGCTGTTACCTTTCTAATATAACATGTTCCATCTCTATGAATGTAAAGTGCCATAATATGAAGAGCTTCATTAAACTGTGATGCTTTACTGGGAGGGTTGTTAATGTTAATAGGAAGTATTCCTAATACCACTATCATAGATCGCATGTGATTTAATCATTTGGTTCCAAATCTTTGCCAGTTCCTTAAACATTATCAAAAACAACATATGGTGCAAAGACACACCGCGGGGTTGATTTACAAAAAATGGAGAGTGCAAAATCTGGTGCACTTCTGCCTAGAAACCAATCAGCTTCCAGGTTTTTGTCAAAGCTTAATTGATCAAGCTGAGTTTAAAAGTTTATTGGCTACTATGCACAGCTGCACCTGATTTTGCACTCTCCAGTTTAAGTAAATCAACCCCATGTATGAAAAAAAACAACAAAGATCTTGATTAATAATGTTAAATATTATTATTACATTAATGAGCTTAAGTAGTCTTGGTTTTTTCATAGGAAGTACAAAATGCATTAGGTGTCCATATGATGTACTAAGTACATGTTGAGAACTTGCCAAGAGCAGCATCAAAGGAAGCTTACAGAGAACCCATCTGATTACTATATGAGAGCTGCCACTGCTTGCTCTGTGGCTCTTATTGTTATTTTGCTTATTTGTCCAGTGAGTTATTAACCTGGAAAGTATATGCAGTTCAGGAGTCCTGACTTAAGTAGCGAAGCAAGGATCAAGATGATAGCCATGGAGGCTGTAGCTTCATAAACCAAATTGCAACTCCAATTTTCTATGCTGACCGATAGCTCCTGAACAACTAGCTGGGGATAATAGTTCTAAATCAATAGGTAAAGAAAGACCAGTCAGCAATCACCACCAGTCTTGTTCACTGATGAAGATGGTGAATTGGTAAACCACGTGTGAGAGTTTAGGCATCTATACTGTGTCTGAAGACTTGGTAATTTTCTGTACTGGATGGACAGCCATTCTATTTATTCCTAGTGTTACACTTTGAAAAATACGCAATTCACCACTCTATGTCCATGGTCTGTCCTATTCACAGAGAAAAGAGCTTATACGTGTTCATAGAAATGGATTTAGAATGCACAAAGAAATATAAAGCGAGAGCTGCTAAAAGAAGATGAACATATTCAAACAAGACAAGCTCTATTTTATCTTGCTTTCAGGTCTGTAGACCTTTTCAGAGTTAAATATAAGTAAAACTCTGTCTCATTATCATTGTCTGGTAGGGCCTATTCACAGAGCAGAGCAGTGAGTAGAAAAATTATAACAAACATACCATGAAAAGCCCAAATACTCATACAATGGGGTTGGCTAGGGGGAAGACTAAAACATTTTGGCCTTTGGTGCTACTACATTCAACTTTCATAGTAAAATTTTCTGGGCTAAAGAAAGCATACACAGCAATTATTGTTATTGTGGCATTCTGTCACATGACATTTCAGAGCCAAAAAGGAAGTTGTGTTCACAAGTCTGAATGGAGGGTAGGTTCTGTTTTGATGGATGTTTAAATAATTAATTATTTCTCCTCAGGGCCACCAGCCCAACATATCATACAGGCATTGGCCCAGGGTCTAAATGTCCTCAGCCCAGTCTTCCCCTGGGTTTATTTAGTTTGTGAACCTTCACTTTGCTAGTTGAACAGCTCTATTTCTTAAAGACAAGTTCCAGGCATGGTATATTTTACATAGTTAAATTGATCCAGCTTGGAACAATATAACTATGCATATACCATACATGGCTGATGCCCCTGGAAGCTGGAAATCACTGAAGTAGACTCCGCTATTCCAGTGATCTTCACTTGCTTCCAGGTCCTAAACTGAGCGTTCAGCCTGATGCATTGTGAATTTCATTTGTAGCGCTCCCATAGAGTAGGTGCGTTTTTCTAGCAGGGTTTTGCTAGGGAGATAAAATTTAGTCAGGCCTGAGTGTAAAAGTAGGTCTGAGTGTTTTGATCTGGGCTTGGGGAGTGACTCAGGAAGGACTAGGGCAGTCCAACAGATGAGGTCACTAAACCCTCCTACCTTCTACTGGGAGGCACCGAAACTTTCCAGAATGAAGGTGGGACAAAAGGTGTCATCATTTGGAGTGTCATAGGAAGCCCTGACCAACCCCCAATCCGGATTGGCAGCGGGCAGGCCTTCTTATATACTCTGGGCTGGGTCAGTTGTGGGGAGTATCGGGTGGAAGTCTGGAGATGTAGCAGAGGTGCTGTGGAGGCCTCTACCCGGGAGGTTGCCCCCATGTGGGGGGGGGGGGTGACTTTGAGGCCTGGAGGTTCAGGTGCAGCCAGGAGTGTTGGGGATTCCTGGAGTCGCACAGGGGAACAGGAGAACAGCGGAGGTGCTACAGAGAGAGAGACTTTAAAGTGATCCACCAGTTTGGTGAGTGACGGTCCCTGTGAGCTGGAGGAGAAAGTGCTGGAGCAGGCTGGGAGAGGAATAGTGTACAGTCTGTGGAAGCCTTGGGAGCCAGTCAGGGGAAGGAGAGTCACTAAGGAAAAGCAGGTTGGTGGGACCTGGAAGAGAGATGGGCTAGGAGTTGTAGTCCATCAAAGGCCCGGCTAATTCTCAAGTACTTTGCTACACATTCAGGGGCCCGTGGACCCTGGCCTGTAATGGGTGTTCCTGAGGTCCTGCTAATACAGAGTAGGCCTCACTATGTGCTAGCCATGGTGAAGAGGAAGGAGTAGGGAAGCTTGATAAATTTCCTTTCAAGTTGGAAACTAAGTGATGTGCTGGAGAGAAGTAAAAGAGTGATAATCTGCAAGTTCTGTGTTAGAGAAAGAACTGTAGAAGAAATGGCCAGCTAGTTGAGTGCTGGAGAGTTGTGAAGAGTAACAGTCTGCAGAAGGATAGTCTGCAGTGCAAGTGTACATATACAGGACTGTATATGGAGCTCATGTACCATAATTCTTTGGGCATCTCACAGTCATCCCTTATCCCCATCCAAGTTATTTCCCCTAAATAAAACAACAAAAACAAGAGGCTGTTCAGTGTCTCCGTATGTGTGATATATGGTGTGATTAAACATCAAGTGAAACCACCAGTGATGTGCAAATCTTCTAAAATACAATAAAGTCCAGGAAGAAGTGAAAACATTCCACCAATTCCTTGAAGGTATCTTGGTGCCCTTCACCACAAATAAGTTTGGACTTTTACTGGAGCTGTGAGCAAGGCGTTACAGCGGAAGCCTGTCTTTTACGTGGTCACTGTACAAAAAAGAAATTGCAAGCGGCTCTGGAGTGCCGACTCAGAATTTTGGATTTCAGTAACTTTTCTCTGGGAGATTGGAAGCCTCCCATGAGTCTGAGCACCTGGAAGGAGTATCAGCATCACATACTTTTAGCTGTGTAGCTAGAGCGATGTTTCCCTGCTGCATGGACTTTTATTTGTGTGGATGCGCACTCATTGTATGTGTAAATCATAGATCCTGACATCCAATATTCCTATGTTTAGTGGGTGCTGCTCTGTGTACACTTTTTCACACTAAGCGCAAAATAATATGTTTGTATTTTTATCAATGAATGCATCGTTCTCTGATTGGACGAAGTGGAGAACGTGTTGTCACCACCCTGCCTCTCCGCATCATCAAGCAGGTAACCTGGAAGCAAGTGGAGATCATTGAAGTAGCAATGTCTACTTCAGTGATTTTCTGCTTCTGTTACAGTGGTCCAAACTGTAACTATGTAAAAATATACCATGCCTAGAATTAACCACTTGCTGACTGCCGTACGACTATAAGCGGCAACAGCGTGGCTCTGTCCCGCGAATCGCAGATTATAGTCATCACTTTCATGCACGGCTGCTAGGGGGCGAGCGTGCGCCCTGGCTCCCTCGATGTCCGCCAGCGACTCGCAATGCCCTGTAAACACAGCGGTTTCCCATTCTGACAGGCGGCATGTCAGAGATCTACTGATTCCTGTTACTGGGATCAGTTAGATCTCTGGTGCCCCTGCCAGCCCAGCCCCCTCACAGTTAGAACACACCTAGGGAACACATTTAACCCCTTCCCTGCCCCCTGCAGGTAGGTTAACCCCTTCACTGCCAATGACATTTATACAGTAATCAGTGGATATTTAAATTTCTGATCGCTGTATAAATGTCATTGGTCCCAATGAAGTAAAAGTGTCAAAAATGTCAGACATGTCCGCTGCAATATCGCAGTCCCGATAAAAATCGCAGATCACCGCCATTACTAGTAAAAAAAAAAAAATTGTAGAAACGCCAGAAATGAATTCTCATGGTTTGTAAATGTGGCAACTTTTATGCAAACCAATCAATATATACGCCGATTGCGATTTTTTTTTTTTTACCACAAATATGAGGAAGAATATAAATCGGCCAAAACTGATGAATACATTTTTTTTTTTTGGATTTGTATTTTAGCAAAAAGTAAGAAATATTGTTCCTTTTTGCAAAATTGTCCCTGTTTTTTTATTTACAGCGGTGATCAGAAATGACGCAAGGTGATCAAATACCACCAAAAGAAAGCTTTATTTGTGGGTAAAAAAGGACGCAAATTTGGTTTGGGTACAGCGTCGCACGACCACGCAATTGTCAGTTAAAGCGACGCAGTGCCGAATCGCAAAAAGTGCTCTGGTCCTAACATGGGAAATCCTTCCGGTCCTTAAGTGGTTAATCTTTACGTAATCAACTCTGAGTATGTGAAATTACACAGTAAAGTAAAACAAAAATCACAACAACAGTACATTTTTTGAATTTATTTTTAATGATACACAGGACTATGATTATGACTAAGCAGATCAAGCAGCCTGCAGTGCACAGATGAGTAGTACGATATACATTTTATCTTTCTGCTTGACATATACACCAAGTCCTTATAATTACTAATAATTTGTAACAAGTGTTAATTGATAAACAGCTCCCTGTGGTAGCTTAATTAAAGCTGTACAATTGCCAGGCGATTTACAGCTGGGATTGATCTCAATTAGTCAACAAAATCTGTGTAGTCTGTTCAAAGAGGAATAAGGAAATTTAGTCTACCGAGGCTTTGGGGATTTTGTCTTGCAGCCTGTACAGCTCACTTTTGAAACAAGTTAAATAAAATTACAAGTATACCAGTTTTGTTTGCAAGCGATTACTCAACTCCACATCACGCCTTCTTTTACAGGCTTCTCATTGCAGGCTTTCATTTGCAGTGTCTCTTTTTATTGTCAAGTCACAGAACAATAGAGTAGATCTCTTTTATTTTTATATATTTTTTTTTTATTTCATTTTTGTTTATTGGAGTCAGAATGAAGCAGCGGAAATGAAATTTCATGAGGCTGTGTAGGTTTTTAAAGATAACATTTTGAAAGCCTTAAAGCACATAAATGCAAAACAGTCGGTAAATGACACTTTTGATCTTCCAATGATCTGTTTAAAACCTGTCAGTACGCATCCCTAATTATAAAATAGCACAAGAGAGATGGCAGAAGCCGGGGTTGGAAACTGGGAAGCATACTGATCAAGACGATCATCAGGCACGCTAAAGAACAATTCACCAGCCTTTTATCAATTAGACAGATAGTAAGGCGGTAAAGTACAGATTCCCCACTTGCCCAAAAGAAACAGAAGTGTCATTTGTGTTAAAATGAGATCACAGACTAGATACAAACAGCTGCCAAAGCAGTCATTAAGTTGTTTGCAAATAAATAATGGATTTTTGTAGCATCTGAAAATACTGTTACAAACAAGTGAGAAGGCCATTTTCTCCGTATGATTTTAAGGTTTTCACTGAATTGGTAAAATGTCACAGCACAGGATGCCATATGAAAACCTACGGTCGGAACACAACTGTTTGAAAGTCTGTTTTGTGTATGTGTTGTGCTTTTGCTTGTTACAAAGATAAAAGAGCATCAGTGGCTATGTATTATGTTCAAGATTTTCTCTTGCAAGCTGCGTGTAATGCCATAGGAACAGGAATAGCAGAGACAGCAATTGCTTGTGGATCCAAAGGGGTTGGTTTACTACTGTTCAATTTGCAAAGGAATTTTTATTTGGCAAGATACCGTATTTTTCGCACCATAAGACGCACCTGACCATAAGACGCACCTAGGTTTTAGAGGAGGAAAACAAGAAAAAAATTATTCTGAACCAAATGGTGTACTAAAATATTTACCACACCAGCCATATACCAGTGCCATGAAATACAGCATGTACCAGAGTCCATTAAATACAGCACATACCCGATCCGTGAAATACAGCATATACCAGATCCATGAAATACAGCATATACCAGATCCATATACCAGTGCCAATCAAATACTGCCTTGTACCAGAGTCCATGAAATACAGCATATACCAGTGCCAATCAAATACAGCCTTGTACCAGAGTCCATGAAATACAGCCACATACCAGTGCCAATCAAATACAGCCTTGTACCAGAGTCCATGAAATACAGCCACATACCAGTGCCAATCAAATACTGCCTTGTACCAGAGTCCATGAAATACAGCATATACCAGTGACAATCAAAGACAGCCTTGTAC
The DNA here is from genome assembly GCA_018402905.1 of Glandirana rugosa. Taxonomy (NCBI): domain Eukaryota; kingdom Metazoa; phylum Chordata; class Amphibia; order Anura; family Ranidae; genus Glandirana; species Glandirana rugosa. The sequence goes on from BLSH010029916.1 coordinate 3,936,636, forward strand.
CAGAGTCCATGAAATACAGCATATACCAGTGACAATCAAATATAGCTTATACCAGTGCCAATCAAATACAGCCATATACCAGTGCCAATCAAATACAGCTTATACCAGTGCCAATCAAATACAGCTTATACCAGTGCCAATCAAATACAGCCTTGTACCAGAGTCCATGAAATACAGCATATACCAGTGACAATCAAAGACAGCCATACCTGTGTCCGTGAAATGCAGCCTGACACAGAGCTGACAGGGAGATTCAAATCTCCCGGCACCGCCGCGCTGTGATGATGTCATCACACATGCGCCTGGTGGAGCTCCACTCTGCAGCCAGACCCCATTCAGAAAGAAGACAGAGCAGCCTGAGCGGCCGCCGCTGCAGTACTTCATTCGGCCGCTGGGGCTGCTCTGTCTTCTCACTGTGTGAGAAGAATCGCAGCCGGAGCTCTATGGTGCCTGGGCTCTATGGTGCTCTATCACACTGCAGGCTCCCAGCGGCGATGAAGGGGTGGCTGTTTTTTTTCAGTATTCGCACCATAAGACGCAGGGACACTTTTCCCCATTTTTGGGGGGGGGGGGAAAGTGCTTCTTATGGTGCGAAAAATACGGTAATTTTCCCTTTGCTTAGCAAATGATGTGACGCTCTGCTGACTTCAGCCAACCAATCATGTATAAGTAAAACCACATTCACTAAGCTAAAGGAAAAATTCTCTTGCAAAATGTATCTTTGGTAAATCAAACCCACTGCTTCTGCAGGCCTAGCCATGGATGTCATGCTAGAATCCTTCTGTTATAGCACCAATGATAACATCATCAATAGATCTTTATTATAGCTGGTTACAAGGTTCTCATGTTTGATATACTATATAAGTCATTTGTTTATTAGTCTTTGTAGTTAAAGGTCATGTATAGTGTATTTGTATGTACTTTTTATTATGTTATGTAGAGTTGAGCGAACCCGAACTGTAAAGTTCGGGTTCGTACCGAACTTTGCGGTGTTCGGGACCCGAACTTTTGAAAAAAAGTTCAGGTTCTGGGTTCTGGTATTTTTTTCCCGCTTGTTGAATAGCTGCAGGGCAGCCAATCAACAAGCGTTTCATTGGTTTGCCCTTAGAAGCCATCACAGCCATGCCTACTAATGGCATGGCTGTGATTGGCCAGTGCATCATGTGACCCAGCCTCTGTATGAGCTGGAGTCACGTAGTGCTGCATGTCATATGCTCTCAGGCTAGTGTAGGGAGAGGATGCTGCTGGTGCTGTGAGGGACAGATTGCAGATCTAATAACATCTCATCCTGCATTACAGAACTATCTGACTGGACTAGTTAGAGTCTACTGCTTAGAGGGACAGATTATTGTTCTAAAATCATCTCCTAGTTCTATAGGGTCAGGTTCCTACTGTTGCTGTAAGGGACAGATTATTGTTCTAAAATCATCTCCTAGTTCTATAGGGTCAGGTTCCTGCTGTT
>BLSH010029916.1:3944158-3964393 GCA_018402905.1 Glandirana rugosa
TGGTCCACTCAGTTCCTGAGTGTCTGTGGCTGTTTGGTTGTCATCCAGGCTGGTTCTGGATGGACAAGGTCATATTATTATCTGGATATTATTTATGGTTAATATATGCCTTTAATGCAAGATCTAATCTGCTGTGATTTGATTTAATAATTAAGGATGTATTGGGTTACCCCTTAAATAAATGCCGTGGCCAAATTTAGCCCATTAAACTTATTGATGTGTCTGCCTCTTTATTTACAGTATGTTTAATTATGCTCCTTTGTGCTGTCCTATGTCTATTCTTTGTTTCTTTTTAGAAATCTGCCAATTTACTGCTGGGAGGGGGAGCAGGGTGACATGAGCTGCCGAGAGGATAACTTGGACGACTTCAGTGCTTCTGCTGTAAACCTTGGAAACAAATTGCTCCATGTTGCCCTCAGCTACAGAGGTCATAGAGGGTTTGTTTTAAAGCTCATTCATGTCTTGTAAAAATATGTTAATAGCATGGACACATTGTACCTTAAAGGATGAAATCAGTTATTCCATGACTCTTGAAGTTCACTTAGTCGTTGCCCAGGATCTAGTATGCAGCACATGCAGGGCTGCTGTTACAAATCAAGAGGCCCCTTACAACCTACTTGGCATGCCCCCCCCCCTACCCCCCGAATATATCAAAACAGTATTTTCACTAAAAATACACTAAGATCATGATTAGCAGACACAAACATAACAAAGAACCCGTGTGAATTAGCCCTTCATTTTTAAAATATTTTTTTCCAATTTGTTTAAATTATTTTTTATAATTTAACTGGTTCCTGACCAGCTCGCGTACATTTACTGCTGCAGAGTGACAGCGTAGCGCGAATTTCTGTCAATAAGGTGCAGCTAGTGTGCAGGCGCTTGCCGGCGGCAGCACACTCTCATGCCCACCGCATGCTCCCTGAGTGTGGCCACGGGTCTGGGTGGACTTGATATCTGCCGACGACCCGTGATCGCCTAATACAGAAGAGCGGGCAACCGTTGATGTAAACACGGTGGTTCTCCGTTCTGTCAGGCGGCATGACAGAGATCTTCTGATCCCTGTCATCGGGATCAGTTAGATCTATCATGCCCCTGCCAGCCCAGCCCCCATACAGTTAGAACACGCCTAGGGAACACAGTTAACCCCTTGATTGCCCCTGCAGGTTAACCCCCTCCCTACCAGTGACATTTATACAGTAATCAGTGGCTATTTTTAGATCTGATGTATAAATGTCAATGGTCCCAAAAAAGTGTCAAAAGTGTCCGATCTGTCTGCCGCAATATTGTAGTCCTGCTAAAAATCGCAGATCGACACCATTACCAGTAAAAAAAAAAATAGTAAAAACTGCATAAATAAATTCTCATGGTTTGTAAATGCGATAACTTTTGCGCCAACCAATCAATAAACGCATATTGCAATTTTATTTACCAAAAATATGTAGAAGAATACATTTTGGCCTAAACTGATGAATATATATTTTTTTATATATTTTTTGGATATGTATTATAGCAAAAAGTAAAAAATATATTTTTTTTTCAAAATTGTTGTTTTTTTTATTTATAATGCAAAAAATAAAAAACGCAGAGGTGATCAAATACCACCAAAAGAAAGCTCTATTTGTGGGAAAAAAAGGACGTCAGTTTTGTTTGGGTACAACATCGCACGACTGTGCAATTATCAGTTAAAGTGGCGCAGTGCCGTATTGCAAAAAGTGCTCTGGTCAGGATGGGGGTAAATCCTTCCAGGGTTGAAGTAGTTAAAAAAAAATATTTTATTTTACAATTTTTAAGAATTATTTATTATTAAATTATTATTAATTATTTTTTTTCAATTTGTATTTTTTTCCATGCTTAAATAGTCTTTATATATATATATATATATATATATATATATATATATATATATATTTTTTTTTTTTTACAATGCTGTTGGGAAGGGGGGCTTTGGTGAGATATCAGGGGTCTAGACCCCTGACATCTCCTGTTTGAGACAGAGAAAGGAATTGAGGGCACCATATTCTTCAATTCCTTTCTCTGTATCCTCAGCTATTGTATACTGAAGATGAATGAACAGGACACAGATGCTCCTGTTCATTCATAACCCGAAGCATAGTAAACGCAGATTACTATGTTCATTTATGAGTGGACACAGGAGTGGTCCGTACCCATCACTCACTTTGTCCATTCAAAACTAAGGGGCCGGGAAATTAAATATTTATCAGCCCCTTCCTCTGCTCTCCATCCTGACTCATGCCCCGTACCCACAGTACCTGGCAGGACAGGGAAGCCAGCAGTGTGAGGTGGGGCATGTACAGTGACAGGGGGTTCAGAAATAGGCAGAACAGGTAGGGGGATCTGTTACAGGAATTATGCCCTGTGTCTGTGTCTCTTCCTGCAGCAGCTGAAAGCCAGTCAGAGGTAGAAAACCCAGCTTTCAGCTGCTGCAGAGAGCCACACAGGGCATGCTTCTGTAATTGCCCCTCTGCCTGACCACACCCATTCTCCCTGCTGTTCGGGCCCCCCTGTGTGCCTGGGCCCCCTACAGGAGGACTGATGGGCCCTCCCTATTGGCGGCTCTGAGCACATGGTTTGAGGAATGGCTGTTTCCATCAAAATCTGATCATGCTGTCGTTTGCTTTATAAAGAGTACCTCTATATTAGCAATTGTTACCAGCGATGCCCCAACAGTTAATGTACCATAGGCTGGGGAACATTGTTTTATGTTATCAACTGTATAAGAATAATTAAACCATGGCAGAGGCTGTAGGGTTGTGGTGGGACATGCATGCATGCATGCATGATTTAAATGCAAAACTCTTCTTCTTTTTAATTACTTAAAAATATGTATGTACATTTGTATCACTTGTACCATATGAATGTGAGCTATACATTCATCTTGTTCTTCTGCACTGATGATATTTTGTTTATACTGGTAGGCCAATAAAATCTGTGGGTGGCCATAAGTATTTAAACAAACACCTTAATAGAAAATTAGCAGTGTATTAGACCAAAACATCATTGCATACATCTGCAATTCTGGTCAGATACTGAAAGTCTTGCTGTAAAGGTAAATAGTAAACCTGTCTTGGATGCAAACACAAAAAAAATCATACAGAAAAAAATGCCACCATCTATTAAAGTTGCAATTAAAGTGGATGTAAACCCTCCATATACCCAATGAAACGAACAGCCTCAGATGATAAACAGAGATGACACAAACCTCCCTATATAAGTCTTACATGTATATCTTCTGTCTTCACTTTGATACACTGTTTAGAAAGTGCACATCCTGTTAGATTTTCCACTTCCTCCTTCCTCTGTAGGTGGAGATGATTGCTGGACACTGTGAGAGACTGTGAGAAAGCTGATTGGAGGAAAGCACATACCCCCTTCCCACACATGCAGAGTATTGTTTAGCAGCCTGCTAATCTGTTTTTTAGCAACCTCCTCCAAATCTAATTTCTAGGTCCTGACTACCAGAACGAGTGAGAACTTATCAGGCTGGTAACAGCTACAGAGGAAGAGACAGCTAAGGGACATTTAAGAGAATTTGAAGAGAGATAACAAAACACTACAGATACAGTAGATATGTCCTGATAGGGATGGGCCCGTGGTTCGAGTCGAACGTAAGTTCGCCCGTTCATCGAATCTAGAGCAATATGGGGCGTTCGCAGCAACTTTGTTGCCGCGGAGTGCCCCATAATGCGTTGCGGGCTGGGAGGCGCGCGACGGACCCGAAAAAAAAGCCGCAACAGCTCCTCCTCCATGGGAGGGCTTCCGCCGCCTGTACGCTTTTTGCTCTGACGGTTTATTTATATGGCAGGGTGTGGCCACCCGGCAATGTAAGCTAGCGACCCCGCCTATTCTGACATCATGTGACGTCAGCGGGGACGGGTCACACACGTACGCCACCGAGTGCCCCGCCCTGCCATATAAATAAACTATCACAACAAGCTCAGTCGGCGGGAGCCCTCCCATGGAGGATGAGCTGTTGCGGCTTTTTTTTTCTCCCGGGTCTGTCGTGCACCGTGATTGACAATGGATTACAACGGGGGACACTTACTTTTTATTTTTAATAAAGGACTTGTCCCTAATTGTGTCCTGTGGTTTTTTCTTTTTAGACACTTTTTGGTGAATCATTAGGGGTACGATGTACCTGATACTAATTCACATTGGGGGGGGTCGGATATGAGGGCCCCCTTATTAAAGAGAGCTTCCAGATTCCGATAAGCCCCCTGTCCACAGACCCCCACAACCACAGCCCAGGGCTGTGCGCCCTTTTACAGGCAGACTAAGGGACCCCCCAAGGCACATTATTTAAAGGAATATTTCACTTTTATTGTTTCACTTTAAGCATTATTAAAATCCCTGCTCCTGAAAAAACTATTGATTCAAAAACTTTTTTTTGCATTGATAAATGTCCCCTAGGGCAGGATTCTGGTCCCCATACACTTTTAGGGCAATAACTTGCATATAAACCTTTAAAATGAGCACTTTTGATTTTTCAGGTTCGGGTCCCATTGACTTTAATGGTATTCGAATGTTCACACAAATTTTATGCCTGTTCACATGTTTTGGTGCGAACCAAACCGGGGGGTGTTCAGCCCATCCCTACTTTCCGACCAGAGCGCTGTTTGCAATTCAGCACTGCATCGCTTTAGCTGACAATTGGGCGGGTGTGCGATGTTGTATCCAAACAAAATTGAAGTCCTTTTTTCCCCACAAATAGAGCTTTCTTTTGGTGGTATTTGATCACCTCTGCGGTTTTTATTTTTTGCGATGTAAAAAAAAAAGAGTGATAATTTTGAAAAAAAAAACACATTTTTTTTACTTTTTGCTATAATACATATCCAAAAAAATATATAAAAAAAACTAGTTTATTCATCAGTTTAGGCAAAAATATATTCTTCTACATATTTTTGGCAAAAAAAAAATCACGATAGGCGTATATTGATTGCTTTACGCAAAATTTGCTGCGTTTACAAACTATGAGAATTGATTTATGGCCTGTTTACTATTTTTTTTCACTAATAATGGCGGCGATCTGCAATTTTTATTGGCACTGCAACATTGCCACAGACAGATTTAACATTTTGACACTTTTTTGGGACCATTGACATTCATACAGCGATCAGAGCTAAAAAAAAGCCACTGATTACTGTATAAATGTCACTGGCATGGAAGGGGTTAACCTGAGGGGGCGATCAAGGGGTTAAGTGTGTTTCCTTACTGTGTTCTAACTGTTTGGGGGCTGGGCTGGCAGGGGCATGACAGATCTAACTGATTCTAATTACAGGGATCAGTAGATCACTGTCATGCTGCCTGTCAGAACGGGGCACCGCCGTGTTTACATTGGCTGTTCCTCATTCTTCCTCTCTAACAGGCGATCGCGGGTTGCCGGTGGACATCGAGTCTGCCCGACCCGCGGCCCCACTCACAGAGCGCGCGGCGAGCAACGAGAGTACGTCGCCGCACGCCCGCCTCCAACTGCAGCTGCGCGGACCACCGTTTATCGACGGCGATCTGCGCAATGGAGCCACTTTGTCGCAGTCTTTCTACGTGAGTTGGTCGGCAAGTATTTAAGCCATCCCACTCCTCATGCAAAGCCCCTCTCACTGTCTTTAAATGTCAAACGCCACTGAACTTCTGGGCTTGGGCTTTTTAATGATAAGGGGTTGGACTTAGCTTCAGGTTTGGTGAGCCTTAAAGTGTTACTAAACCCACAACAGTAAAATCTGTCTGTATGTGCAGAATAGCATGCTTGTTATACTCACCGTGGAACTTAAGGGGTTAATCCTCTGTATTGTGTAAAAATGCTCTTTGATCCTGTATGGACAGATCCTCCTCCTCCTGCAGGGTCTCTCTTGGCAAGGCCAGATAAAACACAGTCAGAGTAGTAAAGCTGCACATGCTCAGTTTGGTCTCTATTGCTGGAGAGAACATTTCCTTTTTCTCAGAGCTAGCCAGGTCACATGATATTGACATCACAGATGTGGGTGTGTATACAGATTCTAAATGACAGCACATTCCTTCCCTCCTCCTCCATGCCTAGTAACTAAAAAAGAACACAGTGGGTGGGATGTCACATCTTGATTGATGGATAATTCGTCTCCCATAACAGCATGAGGACACAGCCTATAGTGGGAATCCCTCCTACCTGAACACTCAGTACTCAGGCAGACCCTGCAGTTTATCATGTGACCATGGTACACAGATAAGCCAAAAAGGTATATAGTGGCAGTATTTTAATGTAAAAAGAAGATTTATAAGCTGTGTGTGTGTGTTGGGGGGGGGGGGGGCAGATGAACTGTTTTCATATTACTGGGTTTAGTAACACTTTAAGGTACACCTGTCAAGTATAGCGGCTGCCACTACAGATCTCCTTGGGAAAATATTAGTGTGACCTAAACACCATTTAATCAAAGATGTGGTGTAAGCATGCTGTTATTGAGTGTCCAAAATATATGAGAATGTCTTACCTCTGTATCTCTTCCAGGTTAGTAACATAGAAAGCGAAGCAACAACATGATAGCCAATGAATGAACATTCTCAAAAGGAGAGGTTTGCAGTGGCAGTCTAGGTAATTCTCTCATGACAGGTCTACTTTCATTTCAGCCATGGGGGTCTCATCCCTTTGTATGCAGGTTCAGAAACAGAATTGAAGTAATATTAAATGCTTTGTATCAAATACTTTGCTGAAGATTACGAATTCATTTTAATTGCTTATCATGATAGTTTTTACCTTGACAGATTTTTAGGACTGGAACAGCATTGTACAACAAACACAGGGAAGTTGAAACCTTTGAAATTGCTCTTAATATTATGTGACGTAACTACTGATTGAAGCTGACTGGTGAGAATCCAAGGTGGTGACATAAAAATAAAAAGAAATTCCTACTTACAGAACACCAAACTTAATTTTTGTTTTGTTTATTCACCCCAAACCATGTACGTATAAAAGGTGCATATTCAATATACTGATTGAATGTAGCTGTGCAAGACATAGAAGTGAATCACATAAAAAAACTGACATTGTGTGTTAGGGACAAACCTGTCATTATTGCATATAAATTACTGTGGACAACAGGCATTACACCAAAGCCATGGTAACAAAAAAAAAATACTTCAAAAAGATGGTGAACTCATATCAAACAACCATGATTGTCAGGGATGATTTACTAACCATTAGAATTACACCTAAATAGACACAGATGACTGACCTCCAAGGGCATATCATTATGGAAAAGTTGTTTTGATTAATGTGCAGTTGAATTTCAGATCTTCAATGATAAATGTCTAAGGAATTCAAATCAAAATGAATGAACCCAATAAGGTCTCTTAGGCAGCAATTCAGACATGCCAGTTTGAGGATCATTGAGGGATCAGTGAATGCTACAAAATGTAATATAAACAAACCCAAATTGAATGTAACGGATAACATAGGTACCATTCTATATTAGCTTTTGGCTAATTGATCTGAGTTGGTGCCATTTTATATATCTTGTATTTATGCAGCTAGACACTAGAGGTCTTTAGTTACTATTGAGCACATCTGGTCTTCTGATGTGTCCTTGCACCTTCAAGGAGTAATGGGTTACACCTCCAAGGCATACATGCACTTAGTGTATTTTTTGATAATGCTATAAATATTCCAGGATTTGAGCTCTGTTAGACTGGAGATAGAGGCCACATTTTACAGAGGTGCCTTGGCCTGGCAGTAGAGTTTTGCAAATATTTTCAAATGTATGTCACAAAAAAAACCTCCCGTGTTAGTGCAAATTGTTAAATAAGTTTAGGCTTTATTTTTTATGCTGACCGCCTGGTAAATATGTGAGAAAGGTACAGTGTGGTGTTGCAGACAGTAAACATACAGAGTTCGAGATAGACCAGAGCAGTATATTGTAGAAAGTTCAAAATACAACTCAACTAGGCCTGGCAGGTTGAGACAGCCGTCTGGAGCCACTTACAACAGTAACAGTGGTCTGTAGTCTTGAATGATGCCAACAGTGTGGGCATCACACATTGAGGCATGGGAATGTGGCTTGACAAATCCACAACCAAAGGGCTTCCTGAAGTAGATATAGGCTTAGTCCTTGCACCGTCCCTCCTCCTCCGAAACCTTTCCCTACCTCTGCATGATTTCCCTGACAGATGGGGAACCTGTCCCTACTCTGACCACTGGCAAAATGCGTGCCAAACCTGGGGGCCTTAAATAGATACTACTCTGACCTAAGATGGCTGCTGAGGTTACTGGGGCACCAATGTCCAATCAGACAGATGTTCCCCTGTTTACTGCAGGATGTCAAAGGGGAACCGCGTTCCCCATGGCTTCCTTCCACTTCTGTATTGCCACTTCGGTTGAGCGCCATCTACAGTGGGGAGTCCAAACTGAACATGCCTACAAGTATGCTATGGTTCTTTTTGTTTTGTATGGTTCTTTAAACTACAACACTTGTGAAAACTCTTTTGGGAACATGAGGAAGGATAAATAACCATATGTATTTTTATATTCCTGTTGGCTTCAGAGTTGAATTTTTTATTGGGTTCACACAGCTACTGCCAATACAAGTGAGTCAGGGACTTCCTGTTAAGTTTTTAATTTATTATACATTTTAGAACATACAGAAAATGCAATTAGACTCTTCCTGCCTCAACTGGAAAAGTTAGACTGCATTAGGATTTTTGTAAAATTGGAATTGTGGCTGTAGATAATATTGGTGGTTTCTCTAAGAGCTATAAGAAATCAGTAGGCAAATGGGATTCACAATATAAGTACTCCTGTTTTTTGAGCCAAAAGTATGTGAGGTATGTGAAAGCAGTCCTAGCTAACAAAGTCAACAGATGCTTTCAGCCTGTGAAATGAACTTTCAGGTCAAGTCAGTACTATAATTTTGGGGATAGGCGTGTTGCACATAATGTCTCCAGTGGCAAAAAGCCCAGTACCTCTCATCATTGGGCATCTATGCTTTGGGAGGGGTGTTCTCTTTTTTTGGTGACCTATCTGAAAGTACAACTTCAAAGTGGAAAGAGGAAAGGATTTTCAGTTACCCTATGCTCCTGTTCTGAGGCTCGACCACTGCATTTATTTTGTCTTAACTAACTTTGTCTATGTAGCTAGCTATGATGGACTGAGACCAAAGCAGCAGAGTTTGGCTAGCAGGAGCCTTTCTCTCACATTATACTACTAATGGAATTTTTAAAGCATTTTGGAGATTGTTTGATATATCTAGTTACATTTCACACTCAAAACTAGAATTTTGCTTTAGCATTTCTGTATATATCCACATGATCTATGATTTTCATAATCTGGTCCTAGTGATCTACTCCAAAGGAGCAGGCTGGGCCATAGTTCAGATTAGCTTATGCATATATGCAGAGGAGGTAAAAAATAAAAACTAGAAGCGCTCAATTTGAGATGTAGTTGAAATGTGACCGTTTATAACACAGCACCCGTATTAAACTTTAGTAATAAACACATGGGGAGACCTTATGTGTCTAGAATCAACCTTTAACTAAGTGCAATTTAAGTTTAGCTTAAAAATGTGTACATATATAGACTTTTAAAGAAAAACAGAGAAGAATAATAATATATGCTGGCTGCTTTACAGAATGGCAGTATCATTTTTGTTACATCACAATTTCAAGTTAAATACTGACCTACTGTCACTTACCAAACTGTATATTAATGCTTCATTATACAAAAGCCAATTCAGAAGCACATTGTCAGGGAAGCATTGTGAAGCAAGTTTCTATTTTTTTGAAAATCAGGTCCATGTAGGAAACCATTTTAGTCAAGTGCCAGGCTGCAAATATATAGTAGTGAGCTTCTTTTTTACACTCTTCAGTCTTTAAGAATGGGCATGTGAAAAAATGTGTGCATTAGATCTAGCGTTGTATATTGTCAAACAGTTCGGAAAGAGCAACTGGCCCAGTGGGGTGCACACCCGACTGGAGCCACTTACAACTGAGACAGTGGATGACCCATGAGATGCAGAATGGAAGATGCAGACAGAGTCTGCCACAGAGGAGGAGAATGTTGCTTGGTCAGTCTACCCCCAAAAGTGAAGGCTTCCTGGAAGGTAGATGTAGTACCTGCACTGTCCCTTCTCCTCTGGAACCTTTCCCTATCTCTAATACTATCCCTGACAGACAATGTTCCTTTCTCTATGCTAGGCTTTAACAAAAAGAATGCCAGGCCCAGGAGCCGGACTCTTACATGGACTGACCCAAGATGGCCATCAGAATCACATGGGGTGTCAGGATCCAATTGGATAGCTGCCTCCATGTGACAAAGGAGAAGCACCAAGTTCCTCTCAACTTGCCCCTGCGGTGGAGAATACAGACTGCACTTACCTCCTAACGAGTTGTGAGAATTTAACTCAAAGCACACATAGCAGCAATGAAAATGTCACCAAAAGGCACAATCAAACATTTCAGTAGCTACTAGAGAACTTAACCACTTGCCATCCACCCGCCGTCACATGATGGCGGCAAAGTGGTTCGATATTGCAAACCTCCCTTACCTGGCGGACCGTGAGCGCGCGCCTGTGTTCAGGGGGAGCCAGGGAGCAGGTAGGGTGGAATCGATGTCCACCGGCTATCCGCGATTGCTCCCCCCGCAGTGACAGAATGGAGGTCTGTGTATGTAAACACACGGATGTCCATTCTGATAGGGAGAAGGAATGTGATCACAGGCTCCCTGTATATGGGAGCTGCGATTACTCCCCTCACCCACTCAGCCCAGCTCCCACACAGTTAGTAACACACACAGGGAACACAGTTAACCCTTAGAGCGCCCTCTGCAGGTTAACCTCTTCTCTGCCAGTGACATTTATACAGTAATCAGTGCATTTTCATAGCACTGATCACTGTATAAATGCCAATGGTCCCAAAAAAGTGTCAAAATGGTCCAACATGTCCATCGCAGCCCCGCTAAAAATCGCAGATCTCTGCCATTACTAGTAAAAATAAAATAAAAACCCCATAAATGAATTCTCATCATTCGTAAATGCTGCAACTTTTGCGCAAACCAGTCAATATACGCCTATTGTGATTTTTTTTGCCAAAAATATGAGGAAGAATATACATCGGCCAAAAAATTGTTTTCTTATTTTTTTTTTAAATTGTCGCTCTTTTTTTTGTTTATAGCGGTGATCAGAAATGACGCAGAGGTGATCAAATACCACCAAAAGAAAGCTCTATCTGTGGGAAAAAAAGGGACATATATTTTGTTTGGATACAACGTCACAATTGTCAGTTAAAGTGACGCAGTGCTGAACCGCAAAAAGTGACCTGGTCCTAAAGGGGGAAATCCTTCTGGGGCTGAAGTGGTTAATCACCAGCAAATCTTATGTGGGTATACTGAACATTGGACTCCTTCACCACAGATCTCCCTAGGTTCCCAGATATGCCCTGCTTTCATCTTTGTACTATACCTAACTGGTTCTTATGCTAAGCAGTTATGTCACATGCCTCTAACGTGACACTATTGGTCTTCTTTAAGCCTATCTACATGCATTATGGCTGTTGAGAGAGCAAGGTTTAATGTATAAATACCATTTAGGATTGATCCATATAATGTTCAGGAAGTCAACAGGTTTATAGAACACTCAAGCATTCATCTAAAACCGTGAAATCAATTTTGGATGGACTTACCCTTTAAACAACAATTATATTAATAAAATACAGAGAATGGCTATGTGGTCTGTAATATTGCTTTTCAGCTCTCTTTATTAATTAGAAAAAGAAAGTTGTTTGCATAGGTTTGTATGGGCTCCTCCCCACATGCATTAGGGTTTCTTCCCATAGTCCAAAAACATATTGATGGGTAACTTCTCCCTCACAAGAGGAGTGTGTATTAGTGTGGGAGGGACATCAGGCTTTCTGCTCCTTTGGGGGCAGGGCTGGATGTGAATGGCTCTATGTGCTCTGTATAACATGTGTGTCCTAAAAAGGAAAATTAATGAAATAATATGCATCAATGCCTAACAAAGAATACTAGAAAGTTATCTGATTTCTCCTCAGTGGTTATAAATATATAAAGTGGTGGCATGAACTGTTTCATATTTATATATTCATATGCCTGTGAGGACCGAGTCCACCTGCTGGTGGCACTGTGGTTCTCTGGGCAGAAAGCTAAAGTTTTAGTGTCCACCAGCAGGTGTCTCCCAGGAGTCATCAGGTTCTAGTAATCAGGTCCACCTGGCACACCTGCTGGGAGGGTACTTAAAGCGTAACTCCACTTTTGTTGAGAAAAAACATTCCCCTCTGGGTGATCTATGCACATTGCAAGGATTATAACAACCATTGTTGCAGATTCCTACCTTTTGTTTTTCAGAAGAAATCCCTATGTGTTTTCTGTACTGAGTGGGTCTAATGGGAGTGGTTTCATAATTAACTGTCAGGTGTGCAGCTGGAGAGCACTAATGAGGAAATTTACTGGGCCTGCATCCCTTTAGACGTGCTCCTATTAAAAGTATCTCTCCAAAAATGACATTTTTGTTGCAGGGGATGATGGAAATCTGACTTTAGGCAGACTTCTGGGAAAATTGGTGAGCCAATCACACAAGCAGAAAATTATGTTTCTGGGGAGTGGTCAGTACACACTCTGTGGACAGAACAACTCCAGGTAGCCATATTTCAATGCATTCTCATGAAATTACAGCGGCTGCATATTGAAAAGGAAAGGTAATTTTTAAGAACATTCAATTACAATATGACTCGTATCGCAATTGTACATGCTATATTATTTTTTCTTTATTTGCTATTTTTTCCTCCACAAAAGTGGAGTTACCCTTTAGGTTCCACCTTTGCTACTTCTCCTTGCCTCAGTGTTTTGGCTGTTTCTAGCTTGTATGCTGTTAGCTCTGCTGCTGCCAGACTCTGTTGTCATTCAATTTGATCTTGCCCTGAACCCAGTACCCTGCTGTCTCATTCCCTGCTGTTCCTTTCCCAAGTTTTGTTTCTCCCTTCCCATCTGCTCCTTGCTACTCCAGTTTTCACCTGTCATGCTTGTATTTCATATTTGTGTATATATATAAATATATCTATATATATATCTATATATATATATATATATATCTATATATATATATCTCTATATATATATATATATATATATATATATTTATATAAATATATATATATATATATATATATATATATATATATATATATATATATAGTGTATATGGTTAGTTTGTTAGGTTGCTGGTTATGCATTTGTTATTGCGTTTTAATTCTCATTTTTACTGTTTGCTGGTGTGTGATTATCTTTCATTCACTGTAAATAAATCTCACTTTAAAGATATGCATACATTGTCTGGTCCCAGTTTTCTTGATGTAGCTTTATATATCTGGTCTCCCAGCTACTAAATCCTGATGATGCCTCTTTGTTACACAAAAAAGTGTTTTTCCTATTAATCTGTGTGTTTTTTTTCTATACCGCACTATTTTAAGCTTTAGCACTAAAAGCACTTTGCACTCAGTAAGAAACACAGAAAAAAAGATAAAATATAACCAGCCCAAGGAGCCTGAAAAAGAATAACATTAACAGATTTCCCAGCTGGTATGTTTAACATGCAGGTCAAAAAATAATATGGGAATAAGATCCGCTATCGCAGTTTAAATTTATTTTTATCCTTAAACAAAATTACTTCTGAACAAAGAATGACTTAAGAACTCCAACAATGCCTTGATTCATTTAAAAATTGTGCTAAACAAATCCTTTCCCTCAAATCATATTTGTACAACACACAATGATTATTAAATAAATTGACATTTAAACCTATTACAGCCTAAACCCATCTTTTACGGAGTTATGCAAAGCATTAAGTTAACATTTACCAGGGCGTTTATTCACACATGGTAAAGAGATCAAAACGAAATCCTTTATTTCATATTCAGATCTTGTTGGGTCAGCACAGAAAAAACAGCAGTTTTTTTTTCAGATTAGAAAAAAAAAAATCCTTGCTGAAATCCACAATATAATAATTAAATGATAGAATCTTTTTTTTATCAGTTCATTGTTGAAGCTGATCCAGTGATCTTTTATTGAATACATGCACCTTTGCCCTGGAGGTCAGCTGTGTGTGTGTGATAAGGGGAGGTCACAGTTCATATCAAAGTACAGACATGAAACCTTCATGTGTAATTCCCTGGTAACCAATGTCCAGCCAAGCTCATGGACGTGTTTGGTACTTTGTTGTTTTATGCAGGTGTGCTATTATGTATACTGTATGTACAGTATTTATGAATTAACCTAGGGATTGCAAGCCACACATAATAAATAATAGATACATAAAATTAATAAATGATTGGTAATAAAAAATATGAAGTATCAAACTTGTGAATGAATTAATATACCTGTTTTTTCCCCTGCTTTGTAATATAATATTTATTTGTTAATATTAAATGTAATCTGTTATTTACTGTGTTATGAATTCATGCCATCTTTTTTAAAATAAATATTTTTCCAAATTGCATTTGTTATTTTTTCATAATTTATAGTAATGTAATAAAATTGTAGCTACAGTACATCAGGGGCGTTTTATAAATTCAGTGGGCCTGTGTGCAAAATTATAAGCTGGGTCCGAACTCATTGATGAGCCAATGACTTTGAGCAGTGATTGGATGCTGATTTTCCAGTATGTCCCTTCTACAAAAGTCGTTAGACCGGCTTCTGTTGGAAAAACATATGTACACACTAAACGACAGGTTGATATTCAGCCCGTGGGTACCCAGCCTTACCCTATTTACTAAGCTCTAGAGCAACTCCAAAGTGCATAGCCTATTTGCCTTTAGTAAATTAACCCATTTGTCTGAGCCTACCTTACAGAAGAATTTCATTAGCATAGCCAGGAACTGCTTAATACCAGCAACTGTTAAGACAATGAACACTTTGGTTGGACATACAGTATGTATTGTACAATATGATGTATATAGTGCAGCAGTGTGTAATGTACATTATAGTGTAAATAGAGCAGCAGTGTGTAATGTACAATATAGTGTATATAGTGCAGGAGTGTGTAATGTACAATATAGTGAATATAGTGCAGGAAGGTGTATTGTACAATATAGTGTATATAGTGCAGGAGTGTGTAATGTACAATATAGTGTATATAGTGCAGGTGTGTGTAATGTACAATATAGTGTATATAGTGCAGCAGTGTGTAATGCACAATATAGTGTATATAGTGCAAGAGTGTGTAATGTACAATATAGTGTATATAGTGCAGCAGTGTGTAATGCAGAATATAGTGTATATAGCGCAGGAATGTGTATTGTACAATATAGTGTATATAGTGCAGGGGTGTGTAATGTACAATATAGTGTGTATAGTGCAGCAGTGTGTAATGCAGAATATAGCGTATATAGCGCAGGAATGTGTACTGTACAATATATTGTATATAGTACAGGAGTGTGTAATGTACAATTTAGTGTATATAGTGCAGCAGTGTGTAATGCACAATATAGCGTATATAGTGCAGCAGTGTGTAATGCACAATATAGTGTATATAGCGCAGGAATGTGTAATTTACAATATAGTGTATATAGTGCAGCAGTGTGTAATGCACAATATAGCGTATATAGTGCAGCAGTGTGTAATGCACAATATAGTGTATATAGCGCAGGAATGTGTAATTTACAATATAGTGTATATAGTGCAGGGGTGTGTAATGTACAATATAGTGTATATAGTGCAGCAGTGTGTAATGCACAATATAGTGTATATAGTGCAGGAGTGTGTAATGTACAATATAGTGTATATAGTGCAGCAGTGTGTACTGTACAATATAGTGTATATAGTGCCGGAATGTGTATTGTACAATATAGTGTATATAGTGCAGGAGTGTGTAATGTACAATATAGTGAATATAGTGCAGGAAGGTGTATTGTACAATATAGTGTATATAGTGCAGGGGTGTGTATTGTACAATATAGTGTATATAGTGCAGCACAGTATGGTTCATATTCACAATATAGGGCAGTGTACAGGAGGTACATAGTGCACAGTAAGCAGGGGCAGGAGGGCCCACTGCATGGGGGCACAGGAGGGTACATCACACGGAGGCACATTAGGGTACATTTCATGGGGGGGGGGCTGAGCAGGGCACATTACATGGTGGGCACAGGAGGGTACATTACATAAAGACAAGGCAGGGTACATTATATAGGGGCGCATTACATGAGGGGCCGCAGTCTGTCCCCAGTACAATCATTACACACACACACACCCCTCCCCCATCAGTCTGTCACAGTGTGCACAATTCCCCCTACTTTCTCCCTAAATTCACAGACCTCTGATAGCTATAGGCTGCATGCAAAGTTTCCTTTCTCCTGGGCTCTTGGTGGTCTGGATGACATCATTGCCTGCCCTCCAGTGATGCCAAACCCTCCACTAGACAGTCTCATGCCGTTCCCGGTGTGTAAGAGGATCTGTGTGTGAGTGTAAGTCACACAGGATACTGTGACAGGAGCAAGGCACCAGTAGTAATAGGACTCAGCTGCAGTGCCTCCTCCATGCATTGCAGTGTGGGTAGAGCACAGTGGGCCCCCCCCTTCCTACAGGCCCATGTGCCCTGCAAGAAATTGACCACTGAGGCTGTGGTAGATATTTACAAACCCTGGGTTTTGAGTACACACAATCACTCTGAATTTGAACAAAGTATGTAAGCAGACACTGGGAGGTACCTCCTCTATGGACCCAGAGTTACCCTAGATGGTAGGGGGAGCCCACAGGTTCACTTTAATTAAATATACTAATAAATAATAATAAATACTAACAGCTGATAGAGAAATGCCATGCAGAAAAAAGGCTTTGTATTGAAAAATAAAACTAAAAATTGGAGATTGTTGAAAATGTTGTGCAACAGCATATGGCAGTTTAATTAAAGTGTACTTGAACTTAAAAAGTAAGGATTAGTATTTTATAGGGAACTTTAAAACTGTTAATTGTGCCTAAGGATTATTTTGGAATAATCACCTTTTTATCTTGAATTTCTCCTGTGAAAATGTCGGTGCACTTCCTGGTCTGTAAGGGTGCCTAGGCACAAGAGATTTATTTAATCAGGCAATGTACAAAGTAGAGTCAATCAGAATTAATTTTCAATGGATAGACTTTTGGTAAGCCTAAATTTTGTAAAATGTCAGGGAATGTCAGAGAATATAATATTTTTATGCACTAAATGCAGTTGTGCAAGGGATTGCAGAAAGCTAATATCATACATAAAAAAATAAAAGCAGCTATTTGCATTGACTAGATTTTCTTTACGAAATGGGATAACATTTGGTAAAAATAAGAATGGGAAAGAAAACTAGACAGGCATGAAGTACTAATTAATGCTCATCCAATATGCGCAGTGTAAAACAACACAGGGGTCCTCCAGCATTAATTATATCACTTAACACTGAGTTTTCAGTTTAAGGTGTTAGATGCCATTAGACTATGAACTCAAAAATTAAACCCTCTCTTTAGGTTTTGACCTGCTTTTAGTCACTACCCTTCAAAAATAATGGATTGGTTTGTTTGACATAGAGAAAGATTATGGTGAGAATAGATGAGAAAATTAATTTAAAAAACTCCACTGTACTGTAGTACATGCCACTGTAGATCATTTGTTATAATATAAAAAATTGTCTCTTTATATCACATATCCCAAAAAGTAGGATACTTTTTTTATACACTGCAATGATGATGGTTAAAGCGGTATTAGACCCAAAGACAAATCATTACATGTGGTGGCTGCATTGGTTTTCTTTTTTTAAGGCTTTACCCCTCTGCTTTACCTACTGATCTAGCCAGTAACACGCCACCTGCATTAGAGTGCTCCTATTCTGGATGAATGAGCACAGAGACACCTTTGGACAGCAATATTGTAAGTTTGGGGGGGGGGGGGTATTAAATGCACTAGCAGATTCAGATACACTAACAAATTAAAGCCAAACTCCAGCTCACACTGCAGTTACAACTTTTTTTTTTCTTTTGGCATAAAGGTTTTCCAGCCATCACCAAAATAATTGGTAAGCTGTAATATAATAAATGTTTGCTTTTGGGTTTAATACCACTTTAACCGCTTCAGATCCGCGCTATAGCCGATTGACGGCTACAGCGTGGATCTGAAAGGCCGGGAGGCCGTCAATAGACGTCCTCCCCTTTTGCTCGCGCCGGGCGCACTCTCGTTGCTGCCACGTGAGCGTGCCCACGGGTTGGGCGGACTCGATGTCCGCTGGAGATCCGCGATCCCTGCAAAGAGAGCCAGAACGGGGAACCGCCAATGTAAACACGTCGGTTCCCCACTCTGTGAGGGGGGCATGACAGATCTACTGATCCCTGTGATTGGGATCAGTTAGATCTGTTATGTCCCTGTTAGCCCCGCCCCCACACAGTTAGAATACAGGGAACACATTTAACCCCTTCACTGCCCCTGTAGTGTTAACCCCTTCCCTGCCAATGACATTTATATAGTAATCAGTGTCTATTTTTAGATCTGATCGCTGTATAAATGTCATTGGTCGCAAATAATTGTCAAAAACGTCCAACATGTCCGCTGCAATATCGCAGTCCCGATAAAAATCGCAGATCGCCACCATTACCAGTAAAAAAAATAAAAATAAATGAAAACGCTATAAACCATATGTCCATAGTTTGTAGGCGCTATAACTTTTGCGCAACCCGATCAAAATACACTTATTGCAATTTTTTTTACCAATAATATGTAGAAGAATATATATTGGTCTGAGCTGATGAATACATTTGTTTTTTTATTTTTTATTTTTGAATATGTATCATAGTAAAAAGTAAAAAATATTGTTCTTTTTTCAAAATCGTCGCTCTTTGTTTGTTCATAGCGCAAAAAAATAAAAACCGCAGGGGTGATCAAATTCCACCAAAAGAAAGCTCTATTTGTGGGAAAAAAAGGACGCCAATTTTGTTTGGGTACTACTGCCCAATTGTCATTCAAAGAGTGACAGCACTGAAAACTGAAAATTGGTCCGGGCAAGAGGGGGGTTTAAGTGCCCAGTAAGGAAGTGGTTAAAAAACATGAAACAGCTGTATATAATTTGGCTTTATTGTATTTGTCCTTAACACCAGTACAGTGGCTCTTTATGTGCAGTTGGCAATTGGGTCAAAAAGGAATGATTTGCATGGCTCTGCCCACTGTCTGGAAATATAATCTCCTTATTTTTGGTATATGTAATGCATTGAAATGTATTCTGTTATAAGAATGTTGTACTGTGGTTTGCAGACATAAAAATGTATTCAGTAAGGCAATGTGGTTAGCAAATATCACATTGTATGCATAGCAACTGATTGCAACCATAGTACTGTGGTCCATGACATGTTAGAGATGATTTCTCATGGGTTGTCCTGAGTTGCTACACCTTTCACATCCTCTACTATTTAACCACTTAAAGTCGCTTTTTGAGATTTGGTGTTTGGTGTTAAAATATTTTTTTTTGCTATAAAACTCCCAAACATTTTATATATATATATATATATATATATATTTGGACACCCTAGAGCAGGGATATGCAATTAGTGGACCTCCAGCTGTTGCAAAACTACAAGTCCCATCATGCCTCTGCCTCTGGGTGTCATGCTTGTGGCTGTCAGAGTCTTGCTATGCCTCATGGGACTTGTAGTTTTGCAACATCTGGAGGTCCGCTAATTGCATATCCCTGTCCTAGAGAATAAAATGGCGGTCATTGCAATACTTTCCTGACAGACTCCATGGCAGCATACGTATGGATTAACCCCGCCTCCTCTCCACGCCTATAGGACCCCACTCCCATAAATTTAGGCTCAGAGCCAGGGGCCGTGTTCTTTTTTTGTCCTCCTCCTGAAGACCAGAATGATTGAAGTCTTACCTTGGATAAGGTGTCCACGATCGAGGCCTGGTTGTTCGGCAAGTTGTGATCCAGAGGATGTGTGGCGCCTCCAGCAATTCCCAGCCGTTGGCGGGTCAGAGAAGAGCGATAGCTGCAGTCCCATGTAAATCCCCGGCAGTCCTCAGCGGTGAGTGGGGTGAAGAGGGGTGATGGTTGAGTTAAATCTCCAGCAGCCCCAGCTATGAGCGGGGAGGAGAAGGGCGATGGATGCGGTCCCATGTAAATCCCTAGCAGTCCCCAGCTGTGAGTGGGGTGAAGAGGGGTGATGGATGTGGCATCATGTGTAATCTCCAGAACCCCCAGCCATGAGCGGGGTGGAGAGGGGTGTTGGATGCGGTGTCATGA
>BLSH010029916.1:3969083-3984907 GCA_018402905.1 Glandirana rugosa
AATCTCACTCTCGTTATTAAGATTGTGATCTGGAGGAGACCTTGTGTTTTGACTATTGGACATCTTTACAAATTTGCAAATTTGTAGCGGTTACCTCTAAAAATTCACGGTTTCAAACAGCGGTAAGGTGCTCACCCGTGTTAAAACTTCGTACTGTACAACCCATAGTTAAATGAGCCGTATTGTAATAGAAAGTGTTATATCTTTTTTTAACCCGATTGAAATGACGACAGAATAAAAAGGTCCTATAGGCGTGGAGAGGAGGCGGGGTTAACCCATACGTATGCTGCCATGGAGTCCATCAGGAAAGGAAAATTACGGTAAGTATTTGATAGGAAATTTTCCATTTTATGTCACACCATATTTGTGCAGCGGTCTTACAAGCACAATTTTTTACAAATACACTTTTTTGAACTAAAAAATAAGACAGCAGTAAAGTTAGCCCAATTTTTTTCTATATTGTGAAAGATAATGTTATGCCGAGTAAATTGATACCCAACATGTCATGCTTCAAAATTGTGCCCACTCGTGGAATGGCGACAAACTTTGGCACTTAAAAATCTCCATTGGCGATGTTTAAACGTTTAAACATTTCTACAGGTTATCAGTTTTGTGTTCCAGAGGAGGTCTAGTGTTAGAATTATTGCTCTCACTCTAATGATCGCGGCAATACCTCACGTGACTTACGTAAGCAGTTGCTTCCGCGTGCAAACTTGGCAGAACGGGGTGCTTTCATTTTTTTTTCTCTTATTTATTTATTCTACTTTATATTTATTCTACATTTTATTTTTTATTTTTACACTGTGCTTTTAAAAAAAAATGTTTGGGTCACTTTTATTCCTATTACAAGGAATGTAAACATCTCTTGTAATATAAAAAAAGCATGATACGGCCTCTTTAATGTCAGATCTGGGGTCAAAAAGACTTCAGATCTCACATTTAGACTTAAATGCAATAAAATAAATAAATGTCCTTTGAAAAAAAAAAAATTCCCCTTTAAAAACAAGTGACGTTTAATGTCGCTTCCATCATACAATGTTATGAAGCTGAGTGGGGGCCATCTTTCCCTCACCCGGCATCCAGTCTCAAGGGGGAGAGGACCTGATAATCTCCGCTGCTACTGACGGCTACGGTAAGCGGTGGAGATGACCATAGCGCGGTCACCTCCCCCGCCGCCGATAAAAGTGATCTCGCAGTGAATCTGCCACAAAGACCACTTTTATCTGAAAGCCAGAGGATACCAGGGTTATGGCAGCTATCTGCTGCCATAACAATGGTATTTCACGTCAAAGTGCCAACATAAAAGACAGCGGCTGGTCCTTAAGTGAAGTGTTTTATTATAAAGCATGTTATATTGAAGAGAAAGGTACGTATACATTATTGTGTATATATTCTCTTTATTACTTTATACAGTTCTATTGTACATAATTTTATGGTGTTATAGTTACAATTTAAAAAAAAATATTTTTTCCTCTTTTTTAAGTCAGGTAAATACTGTAAAAAATATTGCATATGATTATTTCGTACCCATTTAAGCTATCAGGCGGCACACACAATGATCTTTTTTTTAATTTTCTGGGCTAATACGAATGTCTTAAAAAGAAAATGCTTGTTGTTTACTGAGTTGAACAGCTCAAGCTCAACTTACTCACAGAGCTGAATGATCAAATGATTCAGGTTCATTACCATTTTCTCTCTCATTCTGATTGGCTCCCTACAGACTTTCAGTTAAAAGGCATGGTATTGATTTACTAAGTGCAAATAGGCTGTTGATTTTGCAAGAGAGTTTTTCCTTTAACTTGGTGAAAATCCCCTTAGCAAAGGTCAGCGGAGCTTCACCTCATTCACTGAGCTAATGGGAAATTCCCTTGAAAAGTAAAAATTCACTTGCAAAATGAACAGCCTATTTGCCTTTAGCAAATCAAACCCAGTCTGAAAGTAAACAGCTTCTGCTAGAAAGCCCATAATGATCAGTAACACCAGTGTGATGAGTGTACACTGTATTAAATGTTTACAAAATAAAGATTTTATATACTTGATAAAAATATCTAAATAAATAAAACATTTGTTTAAAAACATATACACCTTAAAGAAATAAGTAAATTGACCCAAAACAGCTATAGTTTCCCATTCAAGGCACATGATCTATTATATTTTATGCAGGAGATAAAGTTTACCTACCCAGGACATCTTTTTTTTAATCCAGGCATTTCTGGCATGCACTTGACAACACACCTGCTGAATTCTTTTTATGGGAAATAGCCTTTTGCTTTTAACACTTTTGCTGCCAAAGTATTTTTTTTTGTTTTTTGCTCATATGTTTAAAAATATTCATAGGCCAGATGATTAGTTAAACAGTATTTATTTGCTGAAAGCAGAGACGCAGGAGAATAAAATAGTGGTAGGTCCAATTTTTGATGTCACAACATGTTTGTGCAATGGTTTATCAAGGGCAAAAGGTCATATGTAGGCACCCACAATGAGTGTGTTTTCTTGCGCGTATATGCATGGTTGGGATGGCCTAAACCTTTTTTGGGGGGGGGTTTAAAGTACTTTATTGGAGAATTCTTTTACACTTTTTAAACTAAAGCTTTACTTAAATCACATAGGGAACCAAATATCTACTGGAAATGATGTAATGCACATTGCTTCTGGGTTCTTACTAGGTAGGGAAGAGCAGCAAACACACATTCCCTGGTCTCCCTCCCCTCTGCTAGGCAGCACCCACCATGGAGTTTCCGGGTCCACATGTTGGAATGTAAAGCCTGGGAAACATGGGGGGGGGGGTATCTTGGGGGTGACGGTAGGAGATGTGTGCTGAAATGATTGGCTGACTGTACAGCCACTTGGTTGCTTCCTCCTTACAGCTAACAGTTGGTTTGTGAGATATACATGCATTTCTGGCTACTGTAGCAGACATACAGTATGGAGGGCTAAGGACCCTTGTTCATTTTGATATTTTCCTTTTGCTGTCCAAGCTTTGTATAGCCTAGGCTCATATGAATAGATGCTGTAGCTCTGCCCAAAAATCTGGAGTTATTTTTTTGCATTTAACTTATACAAAACTCACATGCTCTTTAACCCTTCCATGACCAGAGTTTTTGACGTTTAGATGTTCATACCAGGTCTAAAAAGCATTAAAAAAGCTAACAATAATATTTTTTCTTTCCTCATTAACCTTTAGGTCCCAAAAATATTTTGGATACATTTGCACTGTCTGCATTAGCATCATTTACATTTTGGCTTATTTCTGTCCACACAGACCCAGCTTGATTACACAATTTACGTATACACATTATTTTCTTTTGTGTGTTTTGGAAAGTAATTTTGAACAGTGTAAATAAGTTCTCTTACACTGCAAAGTGAACATTTAATGTTGAACTTTACCATTTCCCTACATTATATAAGGCCTGGTTCACACTATTACTAGTGGCTGCGAGTGCAGAAAGTGCACCTATTCCCGTACCCTCAAACACCCGCCGCTAAAAGGAGCTGCTCTTTAAAAATGTGTGGGGCTGCCATTCATTCTTAGTGGTACCCCTACGCATCTAAAAGCCAGCGAGTTTATGGGTGCGGGAACCGCCGGAAAATGACAAGCGGCAAAAGCACCATGCCATTTCCCTGCAGTCACACTTTAAAAATGGTGCTAGAACCTTTTCCTTGCATGAAACGCAGGCAAAGCAGTCCATTCAAATGAATGGGCTGCTGTGTCCCTGCAAACGTGGCTTGGAGAGCCCCAATAGTGTAAACCAAGCCTAAGCCCAGGTTCACACTGAGTGCGGGAATGAAATTGTGTAAGTTCAGCTGAACTCGCCTCATTTCATTCCCACATGTCAGTCCTGATTTCAGTGGCGATTTCACAGACATGTGCGGGTTTCTGCACAGATGCCTATGAAAATCACATCTGAAATCGCAAAAAATCATACAAGAAGTACTTTTTGAAATCGGTGCGGCGCCGCACCGATTAGGACGGTGCCATTGCTGGCAATTGCCGCCAATTTGGCAAGCAATTTGGCATGTCAAATCGCATGCCAAATCGTGTCAATGTGAACCAGGGCTTAAAGATGCATTTACACACCGTATGCTTTTAGTGAGAAGCTTTACCAATTATATATTAGACGTGCGGTTTGTTTCATTCCGAATTAATATTCAAAACATTTTTCGTTATTCAGAGATTCAGATATACTCAAATACCCAAATTACAATATAAACAAATTTTACTGAATGCTCCGAATAACAAAACTAAATTCGTCCAAATTTTAGAAATTCGGACTGAAATTTGAATAGAATTTTACATCGAACTCCAGTCGAATTCTAACTGTACAAATATTACTGAAATCAAAGACATTGGGGGTAAATTACTATAGCGCGAATATGCAATCGTGTGGTAATTAATAGCCAAATAGCGCTAATTAGCGCCCCAACGGAATTCACAATAGCGCTGGTGAACAAATACTCCCAAAATCCAATTCACTATAGCTCCCAGACAACAGATAGCACCCAAACCCTTACTCTTGTTAGGACCTGGAGAATTGCACATGGAAATAATCTTTAGAGCACGATATGATCACCTAAATGGTACTGAAATATGTGGTATATTGTTTAAAGCTAATATGCTTTTAAACTGTGTTAAAAAGTGATATATACATTGAAATATCTTTAAAAGTCTGAGAAGAGATAAATTCCCTGTCTCTTTACAACTATGTACCAGCACAACTGAGCATGCTCAGACATGCAAACTACTCTCATTTTAACTCCCATTCCTTTTTTGCAGGGAGCTATAGTAAATACCAAAATTAGTGCTGGGCTAAATAGCGTTTTTGAGAGTGAAAATGAGAGTTATGTAGCCCAATGCAAGTTTCAGCCATTAATTCTAACAGTACAATTACCCAAATAAATCCTTTTCATGTTGATATGATATGCATCTTTTTCTCAAAGAAATTGTCCTTGCAACAATGTTTCTTCTTCTTCATCTATTTAGTTTTTAAGGATGCTAGAATGTGTAATATTTCATGTTTTGGTAAAATATATTTTTCTCTGTTTCTCTCACTTGTTGCTGTTCATCTCACGAAAATCGTTACCCAAACTCACACAGGTGTCTTTACAAACCACAAACAATAGCATTGCTGATGTAAATTTTAATTTTGTGTGTTTTTTATTATTTCCAAATGATCCTAATTTGAGCCCAAGAAATGTGATATGTGTACCAACATCAGAAATAAAAATGTAATTCCCAAAAATCATAGGGTAACATCACTATTCTACACTCACCAAGAATCCTACACTAAATATCACTGAATAAATCAAGAAGAATGACTCCTGACTAATGTAATTCCACCACCTATATGTCCAAAGAAATGCAGTATCGGTGTATTTATGTGTAGGAGGGTTCCACATGTGGCAGCACAGTGGCTAATGGGTTAGCACTTCTGCCCAGCAGCACTGAGGTTCTTGGTTCTAAACCCAAACATGCCACTTCATGTAGAGAAGTTGTCTGTTCTCCCTATGTTGTTAAACATAATTCAGGGCCTTACCTAAATTATGTCTAAATGTAGTATTTAGGTGTAGGAGGGTTCCACCACCATTGCAAATAGTGTCATATGTTTCTCATGGGCAAGGACTATAATCAGCCTTAACATTTCCCCACCAGCACTAATTGCAGCCTGTTGACAAGCCTAAACCCACAAAATGACAGCTGTTTATCTGTGCATGTTGACAGTAATCAGCCATAGCCAGTATTCAAAACAGATGGCATATGCGAGGAGCAGGTTGTTTACTGGCTCTCTGAACTTCCACAGTACATCTGCATTGATTAACTTCTTTCACCCCTGGGGCTTAGGACTGTTTGACACCACAGAGATGCAGCCTATAAACATGTGGCAGCACAATGGCTAAGTGGTTAGCACTTCTGCCTAGCAGCATTCACGTTCTTCGTTCGAATACCAATCCTGCTACCTGGCTAGAGGTTTGTATGTTGTGCTGTTAAAGTTCTTTTTCACCAGTGATTATTTTTTTTTGATGGGTTTCACATAATGGAACCCCAAGAAATAACATTATAAATCAAGCAAGTGTGGGTTTGCACCAAATCTAGAACTGGGGTCTTTTGGGCCAGATATGGATGTATAAGTCTGGTGTGATCCTGCCCACATATTTTCATGTTGTATGCTAATGATGAATGATGAATGCGCTTTGTCACCAATTTGTGTGAAGCAGCCCTCACAAAATTGTCTTTTCCTGTTTTGGACCCCCCACATGCCTAACAATGTACACGTTTGGTTTGTGGATTTTTGGGATCACTGATCATGGCCAGAGCCTTGGCCATTTATTTTTTTTAGCTTTACCCTGCACAGATATCAATGCTGAGGCATTATTTCATTTGTAAAGAGTGTGTATTCCTAATGAACAGGTGTGAGCCCTTGAGACTTACCTCGAGAGACAGAATCAATTACACTGGTGGGTGCGTCCTTTACTGGGTGGGTGTGCTAGCAATCTTAGCTAGGTTATTTAAAGGCCTGCATTTGTGGTGGGTGTTTGGCCTACAAACAGGCCTGAATCTTTCATTGCAGTGTGTATATTGGGTTACAAATAGATATGTTTTTTGTGTTTGTTTTTCACCCAAACCCCACTATGGATGTGGTTTGATGATTGCTTCCAAATATCACATGTTAGACTTACAACTGCTATGTAATGGTTTAGATGAAAAGGAAGGTTCCTGCTAATTTATTCCTGCTGTGTGTGTCAATGTAGTTTGTGCACTGCCCTTTTGGTTTTTGTATTAATTTTGTCTGTTTTTGCTTATGATAATCCTGCCATGTAACTTTTTAGAGGTTTGGGGCGATGACTTTTGATCACAAAAAAGGTTAGTCATGCTTGTTATTAGCTTGATTTGTATCCCTGCTTTTCTATTGGGATTTGTTTAATGTGTCTAATTTTTAGTGTCCTACCCTTGTAGATTGTAAGCTCTTATGAATAGGGTCCTTCTAACTATATTGTCAAATGCTGGAGCATCATTTCCTTGCCTTTTTTTTTGGCCCAAGTATATTAATGTACAAAATGTTTATACTACTGTTGAAATAAAAAGTTGATTGTTTTTTGATTTATGTTTTACTTTTTGCAGATTAGAAATACATATTTTATAAGTGCAAAATATTCATACCCCTTCAAATCTGTATTCAATCTAGTTGCATACAAAAATATTTGGTTGTGAACACATGCAAGTCCTTGAGTAGAACGTGTAATGGGGGAGGGGGAAGAAAAACCCCCAAAAAACAAAAAAAACAAACAAAAAAAAAACCTTGCTTCAAAGCTGAATTTCAGGGCTCTACTAATTTTGTGGACTAGGTAAGCCATGAAATATGTCAACTAAAAGCACCAAATTAGAAAAAAAAATTCCCCAAAAACAAATTTTTAATCAAAATTTGGCATGGGGTCCCCTCCCAAAATTCATACCAGGCCCTTTCTGTCTGGTGTGGATTTTAAGGGGAACTCAATGCCAAATGAAAAAAAAAGGCATGTGATCCCCCCAAAATCCATACCGGGCCCTTTGGGTCTGGTATGGGTTTTAAGGGGAACTCAACGCCAAATTTAAAACAAAAAAATTTACGTGGACCCCCCCAAAATCCATGCCAAGCCCTTTGGTTCTGGTATGGATTTTAAGGGGAACTCCACACCAAAAGTAAAAAAAAACAATTGGTGTGGGGTCCCCCCCAAAATCCCTACCAGACCTGCAGTCTGGAGGTCAGAATAGGGGGGGAAGAGCGAGCGCCCCCCCTCCTGAAGCGTATCAGGCCACAAACATGGATTTTGGGGGGACCCCATTGCCATTTTTTAAAATAAATTTTGCCGTGGGGGGTCCCCCCCAAATCCATACTAGACCTGAAGAGTCTGGTATGGACCTGGGGGGACCCCTCGCCATTTTTTTCACAATTTTTTTTGCCGCCAATTTTTTTTGTACATTCAGCTGTCAGCGGGGAACCCCACTGACAGCTGATGACTCATCAGTTGTTAAGGATGCGGTGGCCAGCTTCCCAGCCCCTTGCTTAGCAATCAGCTATATACTGTGAAAATAAAAAGCACAAAGCTTACATCTTAATCAGCAGAATATGCTGACAATAGGCAAATGCGTAATAGCCAATGCCACATGAGCATGGTTGTTACCATAATATTAATGCCTCAAATGCAAAACATTATTGTATAGAAATAAAAGAATCAAACATTAGTAATTGTATTTTCTATGTATGATTGTGGCCAGCTCAGTAGCGTAGTGGTGTGCCCTGCAACCTTCAAAGGTTCAAGCCATGGGTTTGAATGCCAGCGATGGTATTATCTACTGAAAATTTGCATTGTACTCTGCAGCATATTCAAAATCACACAGTAGCTAACATGCAGGGTGTTAGTTTCGTTTTTTTTGGGTTTAATTCGCTTGTGCACTTAAAAAATCAACACAGCTACCTTATGTGGATGGTAAATTGGTTGGAATTTGAACTCATAACCTGAGTGCTTTGTAGACATCAGTGCACAGCACCAAGCTATTGTGCTAAGACCTGCATAATAGTATAGTGTAATGTAGTGGTTACAATTGTTGGCACCCGGCTATGAAAAAATCCATACCAAAAATGGCGTGTGGTCCCCCCTCCAGTCCATACCAGGCCCTTCGGGTGTGGTCTGGATATTAAGGGGCACCCCAACCACCAAAGTTATTTAAAAAAATGGCGTGGGGTCCCCCCAAAAATCCAGACCCGACCCTTATCCGAGCATGCAGCCCAGCAGGTCAGAAAAGGGAGGGGATGAGTGAACGGCCCCCCTCCTGTACCGTACCAGGTCACATGACCTCATCGTGGGAAGGGTGCCTTGAGGTTCCCCCAAAGCACCTTGTCCCCATGTTGATGAGGACAAGGGCCTCTTCCCGACAACCCTGACCAGCGGTTGTCGGGCCTGTGGTTGTCGGGGCCAGGGTTGTCGGGAAGAGGCCCTTGTCCTCATCAACATGGGGACAAGGTGCTTTGGGGGGGACCCCAAAGCACCCTCCCCATGTTGAGGGCATGAGGCCTGATATGGTTCAGGAGGGGGAGGGGGTGCTTGCTCGTCCCCCCTATCCTGACCTCCAGGCTGCATGCTTGGATAAGGGTCTGGTATGCATCTTGTGGGGGACCACATGTTAATTTTTTTTAAATTTTGGTGTAGGGTTCCCCTTAAAATCCATACCAGACCCGAAGGGCCTGGTATGTACTGGGGGGGGGGGACTCTTTGCCGTTTTTGGCATTTTTAAAATCTGTATTGCTCGGAGTCGGCAATACATTACTGCCGTGATTAAGTTTAATTGACATTTTTTCCTTTAGAAATGCCATCATTGCTGTGGCATTTTCTACACATCGCACAGATGTGACACTTTATAGGCAAACTAAGGGGACCCCCCAGGCACGATATTTAAAGGAATTTTTCATTTTTATTGTTTCATTTTAAACATCATTAAAATTACTGCTCCTTTAAACATGATTGTTTTAAAAACTTCTTTTGCATTGACATATGTCCCCCAGTGCAGTGCCCAGGTCCCCTTACACTTTTTATGGCCAATAACTTGCATACAATCCTTCAATAAAGACTTTTGGTTTTGCAGGTTCGAGCACCATTGACTTCAACTATTCTCGCATATGGCGATTTGACAGGCATGTTCGCCGGCAATAGCGCAATTTTCCATTTGCATGTCTACCCAGTTGAAGTCTTTATTGGCTATTACACGTAGAGCGCCCAGTACTTCCCGGGAATCTTAGTAAATCAACTCGTGTGTTATTAGAGTACCATTTCAAAATAATGCTGTTTTTGTTAAGCCAAAGGTTATTTAAAAAGTAATTGTAATCATTTGATGAAGATTTTTCTTTTGTTTGTTCACAATCGAATAAAAAAAAAAAATCTAAAGTTTTCGATTCGACCGATTCAACATTTATTGATTTGACCGCTTCGAAGCAAAAAAAAAAACCTGTAAATTCAAAGAAAATTTGAAAAGGACATAAAACAAATTCTGAATACGAATCCCGAATACGAATTGAATGAATCAACCGGATTTAACAAAACCAAATAACTAGATTAGCGAATCGAAACAAATCAAACCAAATTTTTTGGTCATGCACATGTCTATTATATATTAGGACAAATATCTGGGGAGAATCACATCAAAGTTGTGTTTTGAAAACTTACTGGAAAGTATATTTTTCTAACTATTCCTTATATTAACCACTTGCCGCCCGGCCACCGTCAAATGACGGAGGAACGGTGCGGCTCTCGTTCTAGGTGGACATCATATGACATCGCACCAGAGTGGCTCTTTAATTATGTGATCGGCTGTGTCCAATCACAGCCGGTCACATGTAAAAGCAGAAATGCCGGTAACCAGCTCTCCGCGCCTCACACTGACAGAGTGTGTGGCAAGCAGAGCCGATTAGCTTCATCTCCTGGCAGGGAAGAACAGGGCAGGTAATCAGGGCACTGATCATCAGTGCCCTGATTACTGTAAAGCCCCAGCCGTGCCACCAATCAGTGCCCATAAGTGCCCATTAGTGACACAAATCAGTGCCCATCAGTGACACAAATCAATGCCTATTACTGATGCCATTCAGTGCTGCCTTTTAGTGTCCATCCGTGCCTGCTCATCAGTGCTGCCCAACATTTCCCATCAGTGCTGCCCATCAGTGCCGTCCAGAGGGGATTTCCTCACTTCTTATTATCTCCAAAACATAAATTATCCCAACAATTTCCAGACTACAAAAATAAATAAGCAAACACATCTTACAGGGATTTTAAACATTCCCTACTCTATCAAACACTAAAAAAAATTACAGTTTCAATCTGAAAATACCCTGATTTTATGGTGTCAGCAGTTATGCTGGATTGTAAGGTAATGCCACTCAGGCTGGTCCCCAGGAAGATTCATGGAAATTATGCAAACACTCTCTGCTGTGGCTTTGTGGAACCCAAGATGTCTATACATATGCCAATGTAGCTGTTGAGTTTTCAGGCCTATAATAGCCTAAAGCCAGGTAAACACTATTAGTTTTTTTTGTGCAACCTGTCAGCTTCGGTTGGAGCCGCTGTACTAACTATGCAAGGTTAGTACAGCAATCTCCCCCACTTAGCTGTTGTGTTCTGACAGGGGGGTGCCCCCCTGACAGAACACTCTGATCAGTGCTTTCTGCCATTGGCTGAGAATGCTGATTGGGAGTCGGTCGGCTGCTGGATTTCCAGCATGCACGTCCGGCAGAAGTTCAGCTGGCTTCTGTGGGACAGACCGACATATACACGGCCCGATTATCGGCTGATTTTTTTTTTGAACCGGCGGTCCTCTCCCATAATTTGGCCCGTGTGCATGGGTCTTTAGTTACACAGTTGCAGAACCAGGGAAGCAGACCACATATACTGATAGTTACCGTCACAATATCATAGAACTTAACTGATTATTGCACATTTACAGGTATATTAATTGGTAGCTAGAGTTGCTTTTTGCCAATACATTATTAATAGATCAGGTCTTCATTGGCCCGATCTATCATTAGACAGTGGTATATAGTATCGGAAGCAATGGCAGATGCTATGCACCATTTGGCAGGGTCCGCTGGTATGGCAGACCTGTACAAGCAACTGAAGAGAAGATATAATTACAAACTCAATCCAAATACAATTCACAAACATTTCAAATGTGTATATATTTGTTTGTCTGATGTTCTAATTTA
Organism: Glandirana rugosa; assembly: GCA_018402905.1. Lineage (NCBI taxonomy): Eukaryota > Metazoa > Chordata > Amphibia > Anura > Ranidae > Glandirana > Glandirana rugosa. The sequence goes on from BLSH010029916.1 coordinate 3,980,807, forward strand.
GAGGCCTCTAAATGGACAACGGCAGTTTGGTAGATATGACATACCACCATTCTTTATTACAAGACAGTGATTAGAAAGATATTTAAATATTATAATATGGATACCATAAGATGTGCTAGCATCCACGTCACACGATACCAGAAATCAGACTCTACTTCTTACCATAGCCTTTTATCAATACTATTTAGACTTTTTATAAGTTTGGACCCTGCATGGGCTTCCTATAGCTGCAGAAATCGTAGTCTCCTGGGCTTTGTCTTATTGCATGCTTTGTTCATTTTTCACTGCATTGCACCTGGTTACTATATGTCCTCTTCACTTAAGGATAGAAGAAAAAACATTCCAAGATATATGTGCTTAAATGTGGACCTTCCCATGAGAGGTCAGAGTCATAACAATACAACTATAAATAGAGGACCCAGAGGAAACCATTTGAAGCACATTTTTGCTACATGAATTTTCCATTCATGGGTTTTGATAATGGCAAAGCCATTGTCCTGTGCTGAGCAGACATCTAGGCAAAGACAAGGATACATAATCTGGTAGACAGCTCATCGTTCTTGAAAGGAACTTCTATTAGCATATGAGAGACACATTCATTTTGTGAATGATACACAAGAAGCTAAGCAGAGAGAAAGACAAATGGAGTCACATGGATGTCATGGCTGTTTGTGCCTCATATGGTATGTTGCTCATATTTACATATACTGTAAAATATCAGAGAGAAAAAAGAAAGTTTATGTGAAAGAAAAAATCTTTGCTAGTGAGATGTAATTTACTTTATCAGGTGGCTTGTTTTCTTTATTTTAAAATTTTACTGTAATGTATCCCTTTCAAAAGTCCTTAACTGTGGACCTGAAGCATTTATTATAACTGAGCTTCGGGCAAACAGGTAAATTCATAGTTGAAATACAGCTAAATAAGCTATTTTAACTATAAAATGATTTGTTTTTGTCCTGAAATTTATGCAGCTATACCGGAGAGGACATTTGTTTTGGTGACCGCATGACTGCAGTTAATCATATATAACTTGATCACCTCCCTGCTCCTAGCCTGCGAATGGATAGTAAAAGAACAGTAATACACTGTTAAGTCTCTTTCACACGAGCGATCCAATGTCAGTTTTTCAGGCTGACCTGATCGGACCCTCCAGTCTCTTCTATGGAGCGGCAAATGTCAGTGGACACATGTCCACTGACGCCCACTGCTATCCGATCCGATCCTGTCCACCAAAAACAGACAGATGAGGGACCTTTTCCCCATCCGCCAGGCGGATCAGATGGCATCAGATGGAAAAGGACAGGCGATCCGTTTCCATCTGATTGCCCCATAGATGAGAGTGGGCTGTGTCCGTGTCTGCTCTGCATAGCAACACAGACCTGTCATAGTTGCATAGTTGGTTAGGTTGAATAAAAACAATAGTCCATCCAGTTCAACCTGCGTGGGCGTGTGTTCGTGTAGATAATCATTTCCCATATCCCTGTATATTGTGTTCACTGAGATGCTGGCCCAAGAGTCTTTTAAAGCTATCAATATTTCCTGTTGACACCACTGATTGTGGAAGAGAGTTCCACATCCTTACCTCCCTGACAGGGAGAACCCCCCTACGCAGCTCCCAATCGCATTGTGTGGCTCCGTGTCCTTTTACACTACCTGAGACTGAATAGTTTCCTACCTAAACTGGGATTACCATTGAGATATTTGTATATCGCTATCATATCTCCTCTCAAACGGCTCTTCCACCTGCTCAGTAGAAGGATCACCAAAGAGATCCCCCGCTGTGCAAGCAGATCCCAATTCTCAGAGGAGCCTGTGTGAGAGGGGCCCTAGGGTAACCATTTTCCTGTCAGTACATTAAGTTGGGCATGGATGGATCAGACCCTGCTGAACTCGCCAAATTTCAATCCAAACTTCTCATGAACAGGAATATTAGAAAATGTTTGATGATACAAAGCTAAGCAGGGCAATAATTTCTCTACAGGATGTGGAAATCTTGCAAGAAGATCTGAACAAATTAATGGGGTGGGCAACCACATGGCCAATTAAGGTTTAATGTAGAAAAATGTAAAATAATGCATTTGGGTGCCAAAAATATGAATGCAAACTACTAGGGGGAGAGCCTCTGGGGGAATCTAGGATGGAAAATGACCTGGGGGTGTTAGTAGATGATAGGCTAAGCAATGGCATGCAATGCCAAGCTGCTGCAAGCAAAGCCAACAAAATATTGGCATGCATCAAGAAAGGGATTAACTCCAGAGATAAATCAATAATTCTCCCACTCTACTAGACTCAGGTGAGGCCGCACCTGGAATACGCCATCCAGTTCTGGGCTCCAGTCCTCAGGAAGGTTGTCCCAGAACTGGAAAGGGTTCAGAGAAGGGCAACATAGCCAATTAAGGGACTGGAGGACCTTAGTTATGAGGAAAGATTACGAACACTGAACTTATTCTCACTGGAGAAGGGATGTTTGAGAGGGGATATGATATCATTGTACAAATACTGTACTGGCGCCCCCACAATAGGGACAAAACTTTTCTGTGCAAGGGAGCACAAAAAGACACGTGGCCATTCACTAAAATTAGAAGAAAAGAGCAGTGAGGATGTGGAATTCTCTTCCACAAGCAGTGGTTTCAGCTGGGAGCATCAAGAATTTTAAAAAACTATTAGGCCTCATACACACGGGCGTATCTAAAAAAATAAACAAAACGTCGGGTCCGACGTCAAGGAAAAAAAGTCGACGTTTTTCGGCGTTATGCATTGGCGTTTTTGAGCGTTAGTGAGCGTCGGCGTCAATAGGCGTTTTTTAAAAAAAATCATCCCTCTGCTATTTTTCAACCTAAAAACGTTGGCGTCAAAAAACGCCGGAAAACGCCGGTACAATATTAGGTGGCGTTTGTTGGCGTTTGTTGGCATATTGTGGCGTTGGCGTCAAAAAACGTCAAAACGTTACAGCCTCAGAACGCGATGGCCATGGGTTCTACTTTCTGCTCACTAACGCCGACGCCACCTACAGCTCAGAAACGCCGATGTTTTTATGGGGCCATTGACTAACATGGATAGCTGCAAAAAATGCCAGAAAACGCCGGCGTCAAAAAACGTCTGTGTGTATGAGGCTTTAGATGGGCACCTAAGAGACCACAACATTGAGGGATATACAATGTAATATTGACATAAAAGCACACACATAGGTTGGACTTGATGGATTTGTGTCTTTTTTCTACCTTGCCAACTATGTAACTATGTTTGTATGGTCAGCACTGCAGCCAAACGGCTAAAGCAGTGATCAGTGTGTTCTGACAGTGGAGTCCCTGCTGTCAGAATACAATAGAGCAGGTGGGAGTATTCTTCTGTACACTTCGAATGTGTGGATTGGGGGAATATGCTTGTTTTTTTTTTATAATCAGTTGGCTGATCAAAAAAAATAAAATAAATAACATTTCAGCAAATATGCATGCATATTAACAGATTTGGATTTCCTAAGTGGTATCTTTACAAGTGATCACCTGATTCTCAAAACGTTTTTTTCTATGAGAAAACTCTGGTTAGGGTTTAGCTCAGGGGTCTCAAACTCAATTTACCTGGGGGCCGCAGGAGGCAAAGTCTGGGTGAGGCTGGGCCGCATAAGGGATTTCACAAAAAAAAGTCCTCAAATGTCATTATTAACAGTTTTAATTATTTCTTCTGAACATGAGGTGTCCTGAACATTAATAGAACATTGAGTGAAGATTATGAACAGTTCTTCTGAACATGGCATCTTTTGCCTACTCCTTGCTGCCAGAGACTTGACAGCGCTTCTTCTCACAAATCTGAACCACATTTGGCTTTAGAGAGGAAGCAGTTGAGACCCTCAGTATGGCTTGAAGATGATCATCATTAAGTCTAGACCTGTACTTTGACTTATTGAAGTTCAAGGTGGAGAATAACTTCTCACACAAATATGTGCTCCCAAAAAGGCACATGGTCCGCTTGAACATTCGGGAAAGCTCAGGGAAGCTGGGGGGCAATTCTCTCAAAAATTGCCCATGCATGTCTGCTTTTCCACTCATCTCCCTGAACTTGACTTTGAGATCAGAGTTGCATTGCAGGTCAATGAGCTCCATT
>BLSH010029916.1:3986227-3996950 GCA_018402905.1 Glandirana rugosa
CCGTGCATTTGTCGATTTGGTCCCCAGAGTTTGAGCGCCGGGCGCCCGGTAAACGCCGGGAGTTACGTTATAAAACACCGGGCGCGGCTGGCGACATGTGACTGTCTTAGTCGACTCGACACTAGACAGTCGAGACTCGGCAAGGAAGCCTAGCCGAGTTCGACTGAAGGACAATACTCTTCGCCGAGGAGGAGGTCGACCTCCTCCTCGCGAGAGTAACCGTCACCTGTCGCCCCTCACTGTCTTAATCTAAGTTAGTATGGGGGTAGTACTGAAGTAGTTTCGGACGTCACTTCTCTTTCTAACTACTGCTCGTGTCATTCCTCAGCATGTTTAGTTGAATAATGGCGTTTCAAGTTGTATTCCTTGTGCACTGCAACTTTCTCTGTGCAAACAAGACATGTGGGGATGCCCCTGTGCTCAACAAAGTAATACTGTGTCTCCCACCTTTCCTGAAATTGTCTGTGCTCGTCATCAATCTTTCTCTTCACTGCAGGCTTTGATGAAGTCATGATGGGGGTATGATTGAATCTAATTCTGTCACTCCCCGCTGTCCACTGCCAATGAGAGCGCTCCTCCTCCAGCTGGAGGAGGAGCCGCTTCTCATAACAGGAAGTCAGCTTGAGCCGATCCGAAGGAACGGCTCAGAGCTGACAGATCACAGCTCAGCTGATTCTGTCAGTGTACAGCGGTCGGCGCGGGCCACAAAATATTGCATTGAGGGCCGCAAATGGCCCGCGGGCCGCGAGTTTGAGACCCCTGGTTTAGCTGTTTACGTGCCAGGCGCATGTGGATAGCTAGTTATTACATGGTTTAACACAATAAACCAAAATACATTAATGATATATAATAATTAAGGGGCTTGATTGATTTCAAAATACATCATAGTTAAAAAAAACAGTGAGAGAATATGTAGCTGCTTTGTTTATATTTTCTTAATATTTCTATGGTCAGAATTTAAAAAAATACACTTGTACAATGTGTATTTTATTTAGGCAAGCAGATGTGAAATATTAGATATGAATATTTTTTATTTTGCCACCTCTAATGTTTCTAAGACCTTAGTTTCTGTTTATAGAGCTGAATAGCTCAAACAGAAATGAATACACAAATGTGATGGATTCAGAACAGAGATTTATCCCCTCACTCCCACTTCCTGGCTGCTTTTTTCAGACGGCTCCATCCACAGCTTCAATGTGATAGAGGGTCTGCAAGAAAAACTCATAGTGAATTTGGTGTTATTGTGTACTGAATGTTAATTTGTAAAACACAGATGTGTTGTATATATAGTCAAAAAGCTACATGATCTAAAAAAAAAATAAATTCACCCAAAACCATTAGGCTTTTCCTTTAAATATGTAAAATTAGCCTTCACCTCCACCAAGTCCTGATCCAAGGGGGGAACTTGTTTGTGGGATTCATTAACATCAATTACCCTTTTTGTCAAAGGTATTTATTATGTGCATTTAATAGTAATACAATTTGTAACTAACTGTGTAATTAATTTTAACCCCTGCTAGTTCTTATCCCTGGTGGAGGCGTATAGTTGGGGATTACTTAAAATCTTTTACTTTTACAAAGTATTTCTTTATATAAAACATTTTATTGAAAGTGCTTTTGTGCATAAAACCAAGTGCAAAGTAACAGTAATGCAGCTTCCACATCCAAGGACCAGAAGCTGAAATATATTACAGTTTAGAAACATTTGAAGGCAGCAATTTTTTTTAAATCAGTAAAAGCTTTATTGAACCACAAGGAAGGACCGATAGGCACTTTACAATGAAATTGTATAGTATGCACATATCACAAAATGGTTACAGAACCAAATTATTATGCACCTTGACAATTTCTCATAATTTAAAAAGGTCAAGAAAAACTTAAAGAAATGAATTACAAAGACGGTTACACTAACATCGCATAGCAAAGAAAACCGTTAGCTCCACAGGAGGGTACAGAATTGCATAAGGCGATGATTTACCATAAAGAATACTGCTTATCCACTGTCTTATTAGTGCACAGTACAACACTCAATGTATACATCCTCAGGACATGTAACCTGTCACAGCTGCAGGAGTCTATGTAGAACCAACTGGGGAGGGACAAGTCCCGGTATATCAAGCCAAGTTTGCCAGGTACAGAAACATGTCCTTAAAGCATTTCTATGCTAGTATGTCTATTTTCCTCCCACCAAAATAAAATTAACTTGTTCAGTCCAGTGTTTTTTGGTAGGAGTGTGTGGTGGCATCCAAAAGCTGGCAATTTTCTTGCAGGCCAGATATAAAAGACTGGGTAGGTGGAGTTGGTGGGGTAAATGTTTCCTCATCTATAGCACCCAAAAAACAAACAATAGGATCTTGAGGAACAGTAACCATATATACTGAGGATGTGGTATCAGTCACATCTTTTGAAGGCAGCAATTTTCATAGGCATATTCTGACTTCTTCCTTGGCTTTCTCTCCATACAATGTCACTTTTTATATTTCTATGGCTGCCCGTGGTATACCCTTCAGCAAACATTTTCTCTCACTTTTTTCTTTATTAGCTTATCTCTCTTTCTGGATTTTCTCCTGACATTTAGGCTCCATTTACACTATGCGTAGTTCCCGCTCAACAATTTTATCTGCGTGATGCTCACATAGAAACGCGTGTTGCGCATAGTTCAGCCCATCCACTTTAACTAGCTGCCCTATGTGTGATTGTCACTCCAAAGAAGCTCAGGGACCAAATTTTGGCCCCCGCGCCAGGAGTGAATTTAGGTTTGCAATTCTCGTGCATTTTGTTGCGTGACAATTGCGGAAAAATCATACCATGTTTGGGGTGCCATTCAATATGCACCCAACTATGCATTGCACTTTTTGCTGCAATTTGGAATTGCAGGCAGAATTGCAGCGGTTCTGCCTGCAATTTCAAATTGCCCATACGTGAACAGGGCCTTAAATTGCTATTACGTACCTTCTAGTATCAGCTCTTTCTTTTGGTTCCTCTAACTGTTACAGTGTTTTGTGGGGCTTTTAAAATGTCCTTTAGATGATAAACATTGACCTCCTCTAGCTTTCAGCCATGTTTGACATTGCTGCTAGCCTTTGTTCAGGAGCGGGTCATACTCTGTGTTTGCCAGTGGCCAGCTTCCAAATGAATTTGGTGCAACCTCATATAAAAGCCAGTCCTTCTCATCTCTCACCCTACAGTTAAGCAAGGAGACCAAATGGACTGGGAAAGCCTAAACTGGAACAGGGGTACATTATACATGATACTGCGTACATGTATTTCTTTTAGGACTTGGTTCATACGCTGGTGGCGCTGTTGTTCTCAGGGCTGATAGCTGCAGTACCAGTGACCACCAGCAGCTGTTTCTCAGAAGCCATCGGGTTTAGTGATCAGCTCCACCTGTTTTCAGCTGCTAGGTGGCTATATAAGGCTGCTTCCACTAGCACATGGTGCCTCAGTGTTTTGGTGGCTCCTGCCCTGTACTCTGTTTGCCATGCTGCTCCCAGACTCTGTTGCCATTCATTCTTGCTCTTGCTCCTGTCCCTGCCCTGCACTCAATATCCCACTGCCTTGTTCCTCCAGTTTTCCCTGCCTTGTGTGCATCTATTTGTGTATATTGTGATATAGTTAGTATGTTAGGTTGCTGGTTAGGCATTTTGTCATTTAGGCTGGCCATAAACTATACAAGTTTCTTATTCAATTTTCTTTAGATTTACCTTCAACTATGTAGTGCAAGGGCCTGCCTGATTACATACAAATTGAAAGGGTTTAGGTTAAACCTTCCAGTACTTCAATGATTGCAACTGAATGAATGCAGAGCTATTAACAAAAATCTGTGCCCATTTTGGAAGGGTTGATGCTTTAGCACAGCATTATTTAAAGTACTGTAACCAGTGTTGGAATGTGAGACCTGGTACATACCCGAAAAAATAGAGTCAGGGCCCACCCTGAAGTAGTGTATAATGTGAAAGCAGGAACAGCTTGTTATGAGCAGATATGATTAACTAGTTCACTACTTTGGATGTGTAAGCTTTTTCTTTTAACTTTTATCAACGGGTTTTAGGGTTTAATTTAGTTTACTTTTGCAGCTGGGTGGCAATAAAAAAAAATAAAATAAATTATAATAAATTAAATAAAAATAATGGAAAAAAATTAAAAGCAACTCTGTCGCTATGTGCACATCTGCAAATGCAAATGTAGCAAAGGGTGTTGATGTATATATAAACAATAATTGCACCATATATGTTATATATGAACGCACATGCTAAAGTGAGAGCAATAATTCTATAACCATCATTTACAGGTTACTCACAACTGGTGAGCTGTGAAGACATTTAGGGGTTGATTTACTAAAGGTAAAAAGACTGTGCACTTTGCAAAGTACAGTTGCACTCTGCAAGTGCAGATGCTCCAGGGCTTAGTAAATGAGCAGACACTCTGCTGACTTCAATCGTCCAATCATGTGCAAGCAAAAATGCTGTTTTTTTTATTTTCCTTGCATGTGATTGGGTATTCTTTGCAAAGTGAAGCCTTACCTCATTTACTAAACTCTGGAGCACTTGCAACTGCAGAGGGCAATTGTAAAGCACACAGTCTATTTACCTTTAGTAAATCAAGCCCTTAAAGTGCTGCCTATTGATAATTTCGTATCCCATCATTTTTAGCCATTCCACGGACACATGTAGCTTTGAGGCTTGACACACTTGGGGGTTTATTTACTAAAGCTGGAGAGTGCAAAAACCGGTGCAGCTGTGCATGGTAGTCAATCAGCTTCTAACCTCAGGTTGTTCAATCAAGCTTTGACAATAAAACCTTGAAGATGATTGGTTTCTGTGTGGAGCTGCACCAAAGTTTGCACTTTCAAGCTTAAGTAAATCAACCCTTTGGTATCTATTTATTCTACACTACCTCATCTTTTATTATGTTTAAAAAAATGTGGATTACATTATGCTTGTGTGCACTAACATTCATTCTAGTGTATATTTCCCTAAAAAGTAGATTAGATCATCAGTTGCCCAAAAATAGTAGAACATAAATGATTGCAACAACCATCTTTATATTCTACAAGGCCTCTACAAAATATATATTGTTCTGGGGGTTTTAGGAATATTTATAGCCAAAAGTGCAATGTTAATGTTAAATAAGCATGGTTTATCTGGTGGCTTTTGCTAATCCTAATCATTGGAAGTAGGATTTAGGACGTAGCTTCAAAGATGGGGATCTGGATTTATTTACAAAAGGAGGACTAAGAGGCAGGCAATAGAACCTTTTTGGTGGGGGGGGGGGGATGGGAGGTGGGATATGAGGGTGGCACAGAACATTTGGCAGAGAAGTAGGCATAGGAAACTGTGAGAACCCATGTATGGCCACTTTGAGTAGTCATTTTGGGGAGACTGTATTCTGTGTTGCACACAAATTTCTGAATCTTGGCTGTTGCTGGTTACAATGGAAGTGGAGTTAATACTACAGGGTGGCCTATCTCAGCATCTACATTGCTGATTTAAAGAAGGATGCCCTGGCACTCTGCTTGCAATGGTATGGTAAGGAGTTGGCAAAAGAGATATTTTTAGACTAAATAGTTTTTTAATTGAAAGTAAACTTTTATAACTAGTTGATGAGACTAGAAGTGCCAAAGATATAAATAGATATATAATAAACTACCTTCATCCAGGAAAACTATTTGGAGAAAAAAGGGGGGAGGATGGCAAGGGCTCACCCCTATTGGAGGCAGTGTTTTTGGACTTTAATGGAACCATATACATGGAGTACAAAAAACAATTTTAAAATAGAAATTGAATCTTTATTACAAAAAACTCTCCATTAAGGAGAAGGACAGTACATAGTGTGTAATTAAAATTAGTACAAACTAAAAATTACAGACATTTTCGATGGAAATATAAAATACTTATACATATTTCTGTGGACTCAACATGTTTCGCGGATTTACGCAAAATCATCACTTCCCCAGGAGTCTTTTTGCACACAGGAATGTATATAATTGCATTTGTTGTCTGTATAATCTGTACTCTAACAATAAACAACGAGAAAAACAAGTAATTACATATATCGTTATATGCTACCATGCAGTGGCCAAATGCCCTCCAAAGTGCTCACCTCCATATGAGCCACGGCGCGGGGCGCTGTGGTCTACCCAGCGAGCATGGAGGCCAAGAGAACCTCCAAAAATGGGATCATTCAGATAGTCACGCTGCAAAAATTTATAAAAATACTTTCTGTTGCTTCAGGTGAATATTGCTGGTATTTGATTGGCTATGTGATATGGCTTCACCATGCCCATTAATATTCTTTTATCTACATGCCCTATCCATTAGGGAAAGTGTTAGGATTCTTTTGCAATACTCATATATACTCTGAAGCATATATATATTTTTTATACATTTTTGCAGCGTGACTATCTGAATGATCCCGTTTTTGGAGGTTCTCTTGGCCTCCGTGCTCGCCGGGTAGACTACAGTGCCCCGTGCCGTGGAAGCGGTGGCCTATATGGAGGTGAGCACTTTGGAGGGCATTTGGCCACTGCATGGTAGCATATAACGATATATTTACACAGGCAAATAATCTATAGGTATACCATTGAGTTTGTGATATGCACTATGTAATTACTTTTTTTTCTCGTTGTCTATTGTTAGAGTACAGATTATACAGACAACAAATGCAATTATATACATTCCTGTGTGCAAAAAGACTCCTGAGGAAGCGGTGATTTTCCGTAAATCCGCGAAACATGTTGAGTCCACAGAAATATGTATAATTATTTTATATTTCCATCGAAAATGTCTGTAATTTTTAGTTTGTACTAATTTTAATTACACACTATGTACTGCCCTTCTCCTTAATGGAGAGTTTTTTGTAATAAAGACGAATTTTCTATTTTAAAATTGTTTTCTGTACTCCATGTACTAGTTGGATGAGACAACAAAAACTATTTTTCATATTTCTTCCTAGAACCATATCACACTTTTGAAAGTTTTTTTGTGCACACATGTTAAAACATGTTCTGCTTGTTGCAATGCTATTAATTCTGAATGGCATACCAACACACTATGGCAGTGCAGCTCTAACACATGTATTACAATACAACATAAAGCACAGTAATGCAATAGTGTGCATTTTGGTGCACTGTGCCTGAAATATTCAGCATGCTCTTTTCTTTGCTATTCTAGTGTTCAATTGAATAGGCTGCTTTAGTGCAAAACATGTGGGTGCGCAAAATAGCACTCGTTAACACAGCGCAGCAAAACAGCAAAGTGCGAGTGGCTCCTTACGGTTTCCATGTACATAAGTGGGCTTATTGAATTAAGTGACAAGTAATTTGCTAAATCCAGGAACCATAGCAAAAATCCAAGAACCATAGCAAACAATGTAATTTAATCTTCGCTGATCTAGTTTCAGTAAACTGAAATCAGATTTTTCAAAGGAACTGTCACGTATGCAAGATTTACATTTGGATGGTAGCTGGTTGATGTATAACAGTAGAACAATCTTGGGACCCTAAGTTTGCCTAATTTTCTCTGTCCCAATCAAAACACTCCTGTTACTCCAATGTTCAACTTCAATGAGATATAACTTTCTGTTGCTGAACATTCCAATAAAAATAATACTGAAAGGAAAAATCTGTTGGGGAATGAACTAAGTATACATCACTAAATTAAAGAATAACCGTCTGTTCACATGCACAAAGTAGTTGGATGTTTTGCAACAAAACTAATTACAGTATCTTATGCGTTATTGTAATTAGTATGTAAAATATGACAACCGTCTGATATTAAAAATGGTTAAATTATTCAAAAGCATTCATTAAAAGAAAAAAAAAAAAACAAGCCATAGGCTGAGTTTAAACTACTGTCACGAAATAACCAACATTGACAATATTGTAGAGTGTGTCCCATGCTGGTGATTTAACGAAGCAGCGCAGTTAAATGGTTTTCTGAATTTTAAAGCATCTTGCTGTCCCATTGTACAAGTTCTGCCTCTCAGCAAGACCTGTCCCCTCTTTTACCCTGGCTTTTATCTGACTTTGCTTAAAGTCTACAATGAAGCTGAGATTTTTTTCCACCTGTCCTTGTCTTACTGTGACAGTGAAAGATGATTGCCTTCTGGTGAAGCCCTTTTCCCCTTCCTCTGCACCCAAGATCCATGTTCATTGCACATCAAACAGCCGTACCATACCCTGATGGTTTAAATCTTTAAACAGAGAATAAGAGCCTAAGCACATCCAGTGAGACCCCTCACATCCTATACTCTTGTCACTGTATGTTCATGGCACAATTACCAGGAGAGGGGGGCTGAACCGTGAATCAAGTACTGTGTGTCGTCTCTGTGGACTGCATGCTGATGCTCTGATCAGGACTCCAGCAAAATTCTGTTTGAAATGAGAATAGACTAATTTTCATCACACTCGTTTCTCAGCTATCCCAAGTGGGTGAACATGCCAAGGGTCATCATTAAAAAAAAAAGCCTCCTTCAAAAGAGCCAGTGTCTTTTTTTTATGGGAAGCACACTATTGTTGTTGCCATTTAAGCAAGAAAAATATGATGTGCATTTAATTGTTAAACTCTTTCATAGAGCAAAAATATCTTCATTGAAGAGAAAAAAAAAATCAGAAGAACTGGAGGATCAAAGAACAATAGTGTTGTCTTTCAAGTTGCTCGAAATTCCATACACTGAAAAGAGAAAATGTGGTCATGAATGAAAAAGAGTTTAAACATTCTGTGTAGTTTACGTGGGTTTGGGTGGAAGATTAAAATACATCTAAGGGTAAATAAATTATGTTTTTTTTTTGTTCTGTTTTTTTTAATGGATTGTACAGTTGAACAATGGACAGATACAATTTGTCTGTAATATTAAAGAATCTTAAAACATACAATTTTATTTTACAATGGTTATTTTTGACAATACAATATAGGCATACTTGAAAAAACTCCTTTCATGTAGTAAGTGCTGCTTGTCTCCTGGCCATCTATTTCCACAATGTGCTGGCTTTCCTGCACATTTTGTATCTTCTCCTCTGCTGTTTACTTTCAATTTCTAAGGACTACATATCCCATGGTACCTTGCTGTCTGTAAGCAGTGATTCCTGTACTGACTCCGCTTCCCGAAGCCCCTTCTCTCAGCAGCTCTGTAGGTCAGAAGGCAGGCTCTGTGAAATGTATGACACAGCAGTGCCTACTCACAAGACATAGTGACCACGTGTCACAGCATTCAAGGAAGTAAATGTGTGGGGATCTTCACAAAGTGAGTTTACAAACCTTAAGATCATTCAAGTTAATAGGAATAGGCTATGAATCATTAAAATAGAATGTGGAATGAAAATATATGATTTTACATTTTGACTATAGATATGCTTTATGGAGTCATTGCTAATTCTATAATTCAATATTGGTTAATCTTAGAAAATTGCATAGGTGAAGCCAGCATTAGGTAAACACATGGATGTTTCACTAAGGAATACAAGTGGTAGGAAGTGCTCATTCTTCCACTTAGTATTAGGGTGCTTTCTTCATTGCTGTTAATTGCTTGAAATTGTTGCGCTGTATTTGTGCACCTGTGAACTTTAAACAGATTTCAAATAGGTCTCTTTTTATTTTTAATTAGTGTATTTAAAGTGGCTGTAAATCAAGGCTTTTTTTACCTTAAAAGAAACGTTTTTTTTTATTTCGGGGATCATAGGTACCTAGGTGGATGCTGCATCTGTCCCCCGCTAGCTGTAAGACTGAGAACCGAGCGATCAAACACCACTGATCGCTCGGTTCTCAGAGCTCCGTGAGCAGAGAGCTGGTGATTGTCAGTCACTGATGTCCGCGCTGCTCCCCCCCGCGCTCACTAGGCTGCTGACCTATGAAGGGGGTGGGATCAGCTGGCTCAGGTTCTCAGCGGTTTGCTGAGAGGCTGAGCCAGGTGCTGATCCAGGGTTGTGGGTGGATCCCCACCAGATTGACACAATCTTTTGCCAGCCTGGACCAGCTCTGTGGCGTCAGGGTAAAACGGAGGGGTGGCGGTGTCTGTCTCTGTGTGAGAAGTGATCTTAAAGCGAGTGTGAATGAGGACCTAGTTGATGGAGAGTGTGATGAGTCTGAAGCATTATGGGTAGATCTGCATATGGATGTGCACACTACAAAGGTTATCATTGGAGTTTGTTATAGACCTCCCAGTGTTAAAGAGGAGGTGGAGACTCTGCTCCTTGCACAGATGGAAAGAGCTGCAAGGGCTGGGACAGTGATAATAATGGGGGATTTTAACTACCCGGAAATTAACTGGAGTAATGGCACTACTGGGACAGCTAAAGGACAAAAATTTATAAACCTATTACAGGACAATTTTATGGTCCAGTTTATTGAGGCCCCAACTAGGAATGACGCTTTGCTGGACCTGGTAATCTCAAACCATGCGGAGCTTATTACCAATATTCATATAAAAGAACATCTGGGTAACAGTGACCATAACATGATTTCATTTAATGTAAGCTGCAAGCAACAAACACACACGGGAAAGATAAAAATGCTTAATTTTAAGAGAGCAAATTTTACAAAGATGAGGGCTGCTCTCCAGGACTTAGACTGGGAGGGAATATTGGCATCAATGAACACAGAACAGAAATGGGAATTTTTCAAAAAACTGTATGCGAACTCACTGCAAAGTATATATCCATGGGCAATACATTTAAAAGGCTAAAAAGAAAACCTATGTGGCTCACGGCTAAAGTTAAAAAAAAGTT
>BLSH010029916.1:3998285-4023161 GCA_018402905.1 Glandirana rugosa
AAAAAACGGACATTTTTATTACTACTGATTTAACTAGTTAAGAATTTCACCAACATTTCCGATTTTATATATAAAAAATTATTATTTGTATATGGACAAGAATTGGAGGAGAAGACCCTAAGGGACAGCCGAGAGATCCGAGGAGGAGAAGACACAGACGGTGGAAACGTTCGCCGAACGATACCCTCGTCTGCATGTCCGAGAGAGGACTCGGTCCGACACACGTAGGTATCTACGTGTGTCACGTGAAGGTGGGACGAGGAACGAGGGAAGAGTGTCTTCAAATAACTGTCGTCGTCCTCGGTTATATGGCGAGACAGGACACTTACGTCCCTCTCTTCTCTCTCGGTGATGTCTGACCGTGTCGTGATTCTCCCTGCATTCACAGGACAGAGCGGTATATTGGCTCCTGCTGCTGTCAATAAACTTCTGTGAGAAGGGAGCAAGGAGCAGGGTGGAAGTGCACTGTGTGCATCTATGGATGCACACAGCCTGGCTCAGGAGAGAGCCTGTACGTCTGCTCCCATAGCAAGCCGCTTGCAAAGGTGGCAGACACAGAAGAGGAGGAGCCTAGAGAGCCGACAGGGAATCCCAGAAGAGGAGGTTAAGAACAGGTATATGTTTATTATTAAAAAATATATATTTTAGCCTTTACAACCACTTTAAGAATTGATCAATTTAGTCATCATTATTTTTACAGGCAAAAAATCTGTACCCAGTGTATACATAACATGCACTGGACATTAATTGGTAAAGGTAATTTCTGAGTTAATTGTGCCTGAAAATATATTGACATTCTATTTTAAATTTAAAGTGTGATCTTTTAATGAATATTTCTGATACCCCAAACTAGCATACTAGTATGAGTAATAACATTTTCCAAATAACATGACAATACTGAAATTAGTGGGGGTGTGAAATATGTAATGTACATCAACCCTTACAGAATTAGGCAATCTGGAGCATGCAATGTACTGCAAGGTGTGCAGAGTAAAGTAGTTCATAGTATGTTACACACAGCACAGCATGTGTAACATACAGCACATGACATTGCGTGTAAAGCTGGGTATACACTAGCAGAACATTTGTTAATTTATCGAATCATTAATGGGGTCAAACCAACATTCGTTTTTGATCGCAGTGATAAGAAAATTCAAAGGGGCAGGATAGAATAATTTTCTCAGATTACAAATTTCTAACAGTGTATGTGGTTTTCATTCAATAAAGTCCATTCATTCTAAAATTGAATGTTAAAGCAGACAAACTATTTTGACTGACATTCGAATGTATTGAAAATTTCCATAGAAATTTTTGTACGAATTTTCGCTCAAAATGTTACTAGCATATACCCAGCTTTACTTACAGCACAGTATACAGAGTAAAGTAGACCAATCTATAAGGGAAACCTTGCGCTTTTATTATATATTGGTTATAGTTTGGAACTGCTGCACTCAATTCCACCTGAATACCAGGTCTAAGGTAATAGCCAACAGATAAAAAAAAGCGCACTGTCTCCTTAAATAGCAGTAAATTCCTAAAGTGAACACATTTGCATGTGAAAATAAACCTTATTCCACGATGAACAAACTAATCAAAAATGTGCAAATTAAGTTAAGTAACCCAATAAAAAATACATTTCACTGCTAACGTATTGCAAATAAAAAAAGAGAAAATAAAATCAATGTGGGAACAGAAAATTATAAAAGCAATTCGTTAATCACTCATAATAGGAAGTCCATCCATATGTAAGACAAAGTGTTCTGTGCTCCAATGTAGAAAGTGCTCTGGTGCTTAAAGCGCTCGTAAGATAAGGCCTTTTACTAGATCACAATGATCTCAAATAGAGACCATTTGCGCAGGCGTAGCTTAGAAGAGCCAATGCTCTCAATCTCGGATCTACGCATTTCGCTTGTATGGAGAAACGCGCCGGATAGAGGTGGTTTGGTGATGTCATCATGCCAAGGCTGGACCATCAGAACCACCATTGGATGGTACTACGCCCAGGGTTCTTAAAGTTTCTGCCAAATGCTTGTTGTTTTGGAATTCATTTAAGTGCAATATTCGAGGTTGAGAGCGTTGGCTCTTCTAAGTTACACTAGTGCAAGTGATCTCTATAATTTGAGATCATTGCGGTCTGGTAAGAGATCTTATTATCTTACAAGCACCTTAACCACTTTCCATCTGGCCTATAGACAAATGATGACTGGGCGGTGATTCAGTTATTCTGACTGGACATCATATGACGTCTGCCAGGATAACCCATGACCGCGCGCCCTTGGAGGTGCGCAGCACGGTGATCGGTGGTGTGGTGTGTCACTCTGACACACCGCATTACCGACTCAGTAAGGAGCCTCCATCATGGCTGATCACAGTGTAAACAGGAAGAGCCATGTATCGGCTTTTCCTCTACACGTGTCTGCAGATCGGCAGCTCTTCTGACAGGGGGGTCTGTGCTGATTGTTTATCAGTGCAGCCCCCCCCCGCGGATCACCACCGAGGACCACCAGGGAGCCCTGCCAGGGACCACCAGGGAGACCATCAGGAGGCCACCCAGGGACCGCTAGGGAGACCATCAGGAGGCCATCCAGGGACCACTAGGGAGCCCACTCTAGACCACCAGGTAAGGGGCATACAGTGCACTATAGGGATGGCACTGTGCCCATATGTGATGCCTGCCAGTGCCTCCCTAACAGTGCTATTTATCAGTGCCGCATATCAGTGCCCACCAGTGCCACCTATCAGTGTCCATCAGTGCCACCTATCAGTGTCCAGTGCCACCTATTAGTGCCCATCATTGCCACCTATGAATGCCCATCAGTGCTGCCAATCAGTGCCCATCGGTGCCACCTATCAGTGTCCAGTGCCACCTATCAGTGCCCATCAGTTGCACCTATGAGTGCCCATCAGTGTCAAATATCAGTGCCACCTCATCAGTGCCCATCAGTGCCACCTCATCAGTGCGGTCTCATCAGTGCCAATCAGTACTGCCTCATCAGTGCCCGTCAGTGAATCCTCATCAGTGCCTGTCAATTTACAAGGTTTTTTTGACAGAAACAAAAACTTTTTTTTCAAAATTTTCGGTCTTTTTTTATTTGCAGCGCAAAAAATAAAAAACGTAGAGGTGATAAAACACCAAAAGAATGCTCTATTTGTGCGAAAAAAATATATAAAAATTTAATTTGGGTAGCATGACCACACAATTGTCATTCAAAATGCAACAGCCCTGAAAGCTGAAAATTGGTCTGGGTGGGAAGGGGGGAAAATGCCAGGTATTGAAGCCGTTAAGAACCAGAGCATAGAGCACTGTCTTCCCCATGGATGGACTTTTTCAAATTTCAGACTTTCTATTATGAGTGATTAATTAATTGTTTTTATAATTTATTATTCACACATTAATTTTATTTTTTATTTGCAATAAATTAGTATTGAATTT
Organism: Glandirana rugosa; assembly: GCA_018402905.1. Lineage (NCBI taxonomy): Eukaryota > Metazoa > Chordata > Amphibia > Anura > Ranidae > Glandirana > Glandirana rugosa. The sequence continues at coordinate 4,001,719 of BLSH010029916.1, forward strand.
TATTTTTTATTGGGTTATTTAGCTTCATTTGCACATTTTTGTTTGTTCAAAATTAGTTTGTTCATCATGGAATAAGGTTTTCTTTCACATGCACATGTGTTTATTTTAGGAATAGTGTTGAGCGAACCCGAACTATAAAGTTCGGGTCCGTACCGAACTTTGGGGTGTCCGGGACTCGGACCCGAACCCAGACATTTCAAAAAACATTCGGGTTCTGGGTTCTGGTAGTTGATCATGCATGTTGAATAGCTGCAGGGTAGCCAATCAACAAGCGTTTCACTGGTTTGCCCTTAGAAGCCATCACAGCCATGCCTACTAATGGCATGGCTGTGAATGGCCAGTGCATCATGTGACCCAGCCTCTTTATAAGCTGGAGTCACTTGGTGCTACAGTCACATGCTCTCTGAGACTCTGACTAGTGTACGGAGAGGAAGCTGCCGGCTCTGTGAGGGACAGATTGCAGATATTTTCACATCTCATCCTGCATCCTGAGATTACTACTACTGTTGCTCTGAGGGACAGATTGAAGATCTCACCCTGCATTACACAATGATCTGATTCTGGACTAATTAAAGATTTCTCATACTGCTGCTTTGAGTGACATATTGCAGATCTCACCCTGCATTACAGAACGATCTGTAGAGGTAGAGGCTTCTGCTTAGAGGGACAGATTATTGTTCAAAAATTATCGCCTACTCCTATAGGGCCAGGTTCCAACTGTTGCTGTAAGGGACAGATTATTGTTCAAAAATCATCGCCTACTCCTATAGGGCCAGGTTCCAGCTGTTGCTGTAAGGGACAGATTACTGTTCAAAAATCATCGCCTACTCCTATAGGGTCAGGTTCCAACTGTTGCTGTAAGGGACAGTTATTGTTCAAAAATCATTGCCTACTCCTATAGGGCCAGGTTCCAACTGTTGCTTAGAGGGAAAGATTATTGTTCAAAAATCATCGCCTACTCCTATAGGGCCAGGTTCCAGCTCTTGCTTAGAGGGACAGATTATTGTTCAAAAACCATTGCCTACTCCTATAGGGCCAGGTTCCAGCTGTTGCTGTAAGGGACAGATTATTGTTCAAAAATCATCGCCTACTCCTATAGGGCCAGGTTCCAGCTGTTGCTGTAAGGGACAGATTACTGTTCAAAAATCATCGCCTACTCCTATAGGGCCAGGTTCCAACTGTTGCTGTAAGGGACAGTCATTGTTCAAAAATCATTGCCTACTCCTATAGGGCCAGGTTCCAGCTGTTGCTTAGAGAGAAAGATTATTGTTCAAAAATCATCGCCTACTCCTATAGGGCCAGGTTCCAGCTGTTGCTTAGAGGGACAGATTATTGTTCAAAAATCATCGCCTACTCCTATAGGGCCAGGTTCCAGCTGTTGCTGTAAGGGACAGATTATTGTTCAAAAATCATCACCTAGTTCTAAAGGGAGAGGTTCCAGCTGTTGCTGTAAGTGACAGGTTATTGTTCTATAATCATCTACTAGTTCTAAAGGGAGAGGTTCCAGCTGTTGCTGTAAGTGACAGATTATTGTTCTATAATCATCTCCTAGTTCTAAAGGGAGATGTTCCAGCTGTTGCTGTAAGTGACAGATTATTGGTCAAAAATCATCGCCTACTACTATAGGGCCAGGTTCCACCTGTTGCTGTAAGGGACAGATTATTGTTCAAAAATCATCATCTACTCCTATAGGGCCAGGTTCCAGCTGTTGCTGTAAGGGACAGATTATTGTTCTATAATCTTCTCCTTGTTCTAAAGGGGGAGGTTCCAGCTGTTGCTGTAAGGGACAGATTATTGTTCAAAAATCATTGCCTACTCCTATAGGGCCAGGTTCCAGCTGTTGCTGTAAGGGACAGATTATTGTTCAAAAATCATCGCCTACTCCTATAGGGCCAGGTTCCAGCTGTTGCTGTAAGGGACAGATTATTGTTCTATAATCATCTCCTAGTTCTAAAGGGAGAGGTTCCAGCTGTTGCTGTAAAGGACACATTATTGTTCAAAAATCATTGCCTACTCCTATAGGGCCAGGTTCCAGCTGTTGCTGTAAGGGACAGATTATTGTCCTATAATCATCTCCTAGTTCTAAAGGGAGAGGTTCCAGCTGTTGGTGTGAGCGGTGCATTTCTTGCACCAAAATAAAAAGTGCATCTACGTTGGTGCTTTCCAAAAAAAAAGAAGGTATTAATTGGTATTAATAAATACTTAAATAGGGCTACATAGTACATTTGCGGGCACAATGAGGAGAGCAAATAAGGGATGTGGTCATGGTGCTGCTGGTGATGCTGGTGCTGTTGGTGTTGGTCGTGTTGGTGAAGCTCCTGTTGGAAGGAGAGGACGTGGTCGATGTGTGCCAGCTACACGCACAAGTGAAACACCTTCCTCAGGTAGCCAACAGAACCTTCACCGGTATATGGTAGGCCCGAATGCCGCTAAACGATTGGTGAGGCCAGAACAAGTACAGGCGATAGTAGATTGGGTGGCTGACAATGCCTCCAGTTCCTTCACATTGTCTCCCTCCCGGTCCCTTTATGAAAGCTCAGAGTTGGCACCTGAACCCCATGGCCATCTGTCTTTCACTTCCGCCCCTTGTAAATTAGCCAAGCAGTCTGAGCCCCAAGTCATGCAAGAGACTCTTATGCTTTTTGATGACTATGCTGGTGTGCTTTTGTAGGCCATCCACATAGCGCTGCCCCAGAAGTGGAAGACATTGAGTGCACCGATGCCCAACCACTTCTGTTGCAGGATGAGGACATGGAAACACTAGCGCAGCATGTCTTAGATGATGACTAAACACAGGTGCCAACTGCTGCAGCTTTCCTCAGTGTGCAGACTGACAAGGAGGGCAGTGGTGAAGGGTGGGTGGAAGATGATAGGGAGGAGGATGATGAGGTCCTAGACCCCACATGGTCATGCGAGTGACGTGTGCAGTTTGGAGGAAGAGGTGGTGGTCGCACAGAGGCACCAGCACAGCAAAAGAGGAAGCAGGTTGCAAAAGCGAAGCGAGCGTCCCCTAGACAGTATGCCTGCTACTACCCACCACACCCAGGTTCCTAGCACACCAAAGGCAGCTCAAAGGCGTTCCCCTGCGTGGCAGTTCTTCAGATAATGTGCTGACGACAAGACATGAGTGGTTTGCAAGCTGTGCAATGATAGCCTGAGCCGGAGCATAAATGTTCTAAACCTGACCACAACCTGCATGATCAGGCATCTAAATTCAAGGCACAAGCTGCATTGGAATAATTACCTCATAATCCAAGAAAGGTCTCGGCCTCTTCCTTCTTCCTCTTCTGCTGCTGCCTCGGCCTCCTCCTCCACCTCTACTGTGACAGTGTCACCTGCCACCCAGCAAACAGACGATATGACAGCAACGCCACCATGTCCGCCACCGTCCCCAAGCATTTCCACACCATGGTCCCATGGAAGCTTACAGCTCTCCATCTCCCAAACACTGGAGAGAAAGAGGAAGTACCCCCCTACCCACCCGTGATCCCTGGCCCTGAATGCAAGCATTTCAAAATTCCTGGCCTTTGAAATGCTGTCATTCCGTTGGGTGGACACGGACAGTTTCAAAAACCTGATGGCGGTGGCTGTCCCACGGTACTTGGTTCCCAGCCGCCACTACTTTTCCAGGCAAGCCATCCCTTCCCTGCACAAACAAGTCGGAGACAAGATCAAGTGTTCACTGCGCAACGTCATCTGTGGCAAGGTCCACATAACCACTGATACCTGGACCAGTAAGCACGGGCAGGGACACTATATCTTGCTAACTGCACACTGGGCAAATGTAGTGGCGGGTGGGCCTGAGCCAGCTAGCTATTTGGTGCATGTCCTTCCACCACCGAGGATAGCAGGGCATTTCTCTTTGCCTTCTGTTGCCTCCTCCTCCTACTGCGCTTCCTCCTCCTCGACCACCTACTCATCCACTCAGCGTAACACCTTCACCACCAACATCAGCACATCCAGGGGGAAATGACAGTAGGCTGTTTTAAAACTGATATGTTTGGGGGATAAACCCCACACTGCGCAGGAGCTGTGGATGGGCATTGAACAACAGACCAATGAGTGGTTGTTGCCACTGAGCCTCAAGCCTGGCCTGGTGGTGTGCGACAATGGGCGAAATCTCGTAGCGGCTCTGGGCCTAGCCCGTTTGATGCACATCCCTTGCCTGGTGCATGTGCTGAATTTGGTGGTAGAGAATTTTCTAAAAAACTACTCGGATATGTCAGAGCTGCTGCAGAAAGTGCGGGCCGTCTATGCGCACTTTCGGCGTTCTCACCCTGCTGCTGCTCGCCTGTCTGCGCTGCAGCGGAACTTCGGCCTTCCCGCTCACCGCCTCATATGCGACGTGCCCACAAGGTGGAGCTCCACCTTGCACATGCTGGAGAGACTGTGCGAGCAGCAGCAGGCAATAGTGGAGTTTCAGCTGCAGCACGCACGGATCAGTTGCTATGCGGAACAGCACTACTTCACCACCAACAAGTGGGCCTCCATGCGAGACCTGTGTAGCGCATTGCGGTGTTTTGAGTACTCCACCAACATGGCCAGTGCCGATGACGCTGTTCTCAGCGTTACTATCCCACTTCTATGTCTCCTTGAAAAAACACTTTGGGCCATGATGGAAGAGGATGTGGCACAGGAGGATGAGGATGAGGAGGAGGAAGAGGGGTCATTTCCACTGTTATCAAGCCAGTCATTCGCAAGTGGCTCGGAGGGTGGGTTCCTGCACCAGCATAGGCCAGGTCAAAAATATTCAAGCCAGGGCACAGTTCTGGAGGACGAGGAAGATCATGAGGAGGAGGAGGAATTGCAGCAGGGTGGCACCCAATGGTGCTGGGAATCACTGGAGCGTGGCTGGGGGGATACGGAGGACACAGATGATATACCTCCCACAGAGGACAGCTTGTCTTTGCCTCTGGGCAGCCTGGCACACATGGCGGACTACATGCTGCAGTGCCTGCGCAACGACAGCTGAGTTGCCCACATTGTAACGTGTGCCGATTACTGGGTGGCCACCCTGCTGGATCCCCGTTACAAGAACAATGTGCCGTCCTTAATTCCCTCACTGGAGCGTGAGAGGATGATGCGTGACTACCAGCGCATGCTGGTAGCCGCGCTGCTGAGGGCATTCCCAAATGACACCTGGGGCTCAGTGGAAGCACAAGACGAAGGCAGAGGAGGAGGAAGAGGCCGCCAACGCAGCTGTGGCACCGCCAGCACCTCAGAAGGCAGGGTTAGCATGGCCGAAATGTGGCAAAGCTTTGTCAGCAGCCCGCCACAACAAACAGCACAACCAGCCGATAGACAACGTCTTAGCAGGAGGCAGCATTTCAGCAACATGGGGGAAGAGTATGTGTGCACACGCCTACACTTACTGACTGATGGGTCTGCTCCATTTAACTTCTGGGTCTCCAAATTGGCCACATGGCCTGAGCTTGCCGTTTATGCCTTGGAGGTGCTGGCCTGCCCTTCAGCCAGTGTATTGTCTGAACGTGTGTTTAGCACGGCGGGGGCGTTATCACAGACAAGCGCAGCCACCTGTCCACAGCCAACGTGGACACGCTAACGTTTATTAAAATGAACCAGGCATGGATCCCACAAGACTTGTCTGTACCTTGTGCAGAATAGACATTTAGACCGGACTCACACAGCCATTCGTATACTTGTTGTTTTGAATATGCCTCAATATTTTGGGGGCTACCCCAATTATAATAAAAAAAAACAGTGTTGGCTACCTCCTCCTACTCCTCCACCACCGCCACTTCCACCTACACTGCCACTAGTCAATCTCTAGGCTCCTACTCCACATCCACCCCCCTTCCCATTTTTTTAATTTAATTTTAATTTATTTTCCCTATCCCCATTTTTTTGTAGGGCACTTGCCCTACTCTTACCCCCATTTTACTTCCTTTTGCAGTCCTCTAGCACTTGCATTTTTGTGCCTAAAAGTTCGGGTCCCCATTGACTTCAATGGGGTTCAGGGTCTGGGATAAAGTTTGGATCGAGTTCGGTACCGAACCCGGACTTTTTCCCGGAGTTCAGCTGAACCCACCAAACCCGAACATCCGGGGGTTCGATCAACTCTATTTAGGAATTTACTGCTATTTAAGTGTATCAAGTGTACCATGTGTACAAATGTACCATGTACAGACAGGCATAGTTCTAATTTGCATTGAAAAATAATTGTTAAATGGATTTAAAACTACTAGCTTACAACACGACTTATAAACACCCTACATGTTGAACTATTGCTATGGTATACCAGCCTCCCTTCCCCCCAGCCTCAAGTTTACCCCCTGCTTGAACTTCCACTTATTTGCTTCCTCCCCCCCTCCAGTGGCACATTTGGCACCTTTCAGGGGGGAGGGGGAATGGGAACCAGTTATTGACCGGTCCCCCTTACCCACTTTAGGAAACGGGGCCGCTGCGCCGTCTCTCAGAAGTTCGGCCTACTCTTCCTTCCTCCGTTGCTGGGCCAATTAGAAAGCGCAGTGCTCTTCGCAGATGTGCAGTAGGGAGCCGCCTGTGAAGCCAAAAGGCTTCACTGACGATTTCCATAAATGACGATGGCAGCAGCACCCCACAGCCGATCCAAAGGCTGGGGTGCCAACATAGTGGGATCCCTGGACAGGTAAGTGTCCATATATTAAAAGTCAAACTACAAAAAAAAACTCTAATTGGGACTTTTAAAGACATTAATTCCAAAGATTAGAGAAATATCACAAAATATATTAATTTTCTTTACACATATTAGAACAGGAAAATCAAAATTTTAAAATTAACCTATGGTGTCATAGGAGTGCGGTTTAACAAGGTTACAAAGCATAAAAAAGAATGACAAATTTGGTATAACCACAATACTGTTGTTGAGTGCAGAGTGTACCCAATGCATTTCAAGCTGTGCGATTAATGCTCTTCATCAGGGGTAAGTGGTTGTAACAATAGCAGCATTGTCATTCATATAAATCATTGTATTCAAAAACCGCTTTGTTAAAAACTTGTACAAAAATATATTTTGCCCATCCGGAGTCCATAGGGTGAGGAGATGAATGGAACACCGCCTAACCTGGTCTCAGAGGGCACCAAACCCTGCCCAACGGGATCACGCCCCAAGAAGAGCAGCCAAAAAATGATGGATTGGTCTGTTCCTCCCTGTGTTTCAATTAATGTGCTCATAAGTTTACATACCCTGGCAGAATTTATGATTTCTTAGAAATTTTTCAGAGAATATGAGTGATAACACAAAAACATTTCTTTCACTGATGGTTAGTGCTTGGCTGAAGCCATTTATTATCAAATAACTGTGTTTACCCTTTTTAAATCATAATAACAACAGAAATACCCAGTTCTTAATACCGTGTATTGCCCCCTTTAACATCAATGACAGCTTGAAGTCTTTTGTGGTATTTGTGGATGAGGGTCTTTATCTTCTCAGATGGTAAACCTGCCCATTCCTCTTGGCAAAAAGCCTCCAGTTCCTGGAAATTCTTGGGTTGTCTTGCATGAACTGCACGTTTGAGATCTCCCCAGAGTGGCTCAATGATATTGAGGTCAGGAGACTGAGATGGCCACTCCAGACCCTTCACTTTATGCTTCTGTAGCCAATGACAGGTCCACTTGGCCTTGTGTTTTGGATCATTGTCATGCTGGTATGTCCAAGTACCTCCCATGCGCAGCTTCCTGGCTGACGAATGCAAATGTTCCTGTGGTATTTTTTGATAACATACTGCATTCATCTTGCCAACAATTTTGACCAAATTTCCTGTGCATTTGTAGCTCACACATCCCCAAAACATCAACGATGCACCTCTGTGTTTCACAGGCCTTGTTGACTCCTCTCCAAATATAGCATTTATGGTTGAGGCCCAAAAGCTTAATTTTGGCCTCATCACTCCAATTGACTTTGTGCCAGAAGGTTTGAGGCTTGTCTCATATATTGACCTTTTATACACAGACACTAATTACAAGCAAACAGATCACAGGTGAGGATGGCTACCTTTAATAGCCATTCAAATCCTTTTATGTTAACTTGTGTGCATGTTATCAGGTCAAAATCACCAGGGTATGTAAACTTTTGATCAGAGTCATTTGGGCAGTTTCTGTTGTCATAACGATTTAAAAAGAGTAAACACAGTTGATTTATAATAAATGGCTTCAGCCAAACAATAACAATGAGTGAAAGAAATGTTTTTGTGTTATCATTCATATTCTCTGTAAAATGGCCAAGAAATCATAAATTCTGCCAGGGTAGGTAAACTTATGAGCACAACTGTATATATATATATATATATATATATATATATTAAAAGTCAGCAGCTACAGTATTTATAGCTGCTGATTTTTATTTTTTTTCCCCAGATGAACTCCGCTTTAATGACTGAGGTTACCTTTTCCCATAATATAATGGTGAAGGGCATGTGCAGTTCAGACATGTGTTACAAATGTTTCTCACTGCTGTATTTTTTTTAATCATAAAAATAATCACATTATTCAAATTAAAATGAAACCATCACTCATTCCCAGAGTCAGAGGGACAACGCTTCCATTATTAGACAGCTCAGTCCAAAGTCCTCCGCTGTATATCTGAGTGAATGCCAGTTGGTGTATGTTGCTCAGTGCATGTTTGGCAATTAATATGTGTAGGTAAAAAGACCCCAGTATTAGTGGTGAGTGGTAGTAAAAAATATCCCACTATCTGTAGCAAGTGAGATTCTAAAATGGGCCAGTTTTGATGGTCAGTGGTATGAAAAAAAATTATTTAGTAGTGGTGGTAAGTGGGAGTATAAAATGTCCAAGGTTCAATGGTCAGTGGGAGTTGAAAAAGTCCCAACTTCAATGATTGATGGGAAAAAGAATGCCTAGTACCTGAGGTTATTGGGTGAAAAATACCCCCATCTCAGTGGTCAGTGGAAGTAATAAAAAATCCTCAATATTGTTGATCAGTTGGATTAAAAAATTCCCCTGGATCATTGGTCAGTGTATGTAAATAATGTAACAATATTGATGGTCATCATCACGTAGAAGGTTGTCCCACTATTGGGTGTGATTGAAAATGAAAATACTCTAGTGTTGGTGGTCGGTTACAGCAAAAAAGCCCCTGCAATGGTGTTCATTGGGAGTAAAAAATACCCCAGTGTTAGATGGTCAATGGGAGTCAAAAATGTCATGGTTAAATTGTTCAGTGGGATTTAAAAAAATCACCAGTGTTGGTAGTCAGTGGGAAGTAGAATGCACCAGTAACAAATTTTAAAGGGAGTAACAAATGACCCAGTAGTGGTTTTGGAGATCATATGGAAGATGAATGCGTGTGTCAGTGAGAGTCATAATTGCAAATGCATTGGTGTTTAAAAATGTGGAGGCCTAAGGCATCCACTTTTTTTTACTTTTTCATTTTATAGAGTGTATGAAAGGGGTGGACTCTTTATTTCACTCCCCTTTTTATCATGGAGACCATTTTCACCAAAACAGAAAGTTTGGAGGAATAGAGAATTTTAAAGTTGTCACGATTCACGAGGATAAATCCAATGGGGACAAATGTTTGTGTGACAATTGTATAAGATGAGAATTCCTTTCAAGTTGGGGAGATACAGTATCTGTAGCTTCTTTAGAATACCAAGTGAGGAAAAACTCCCCAGTGGGGATATATATAGCAAAAAAAAAAAGCAGTAGGTTTGAACCCCTCCCAACTCTGTTGTAAACGTAAACAATGTTTCCTTTACACAAGCTTTACCATTGAAAATAGAATTTGAAGTGTGTGGCCATGCTTAGAGCTAAACATTTTACACTTACTGTTTTCATCCTTTATGAATACATTCATTCTTTTGTGAGCCCACGCAAGTTTAAAATTTCTATACAATTTTAAACTTAATAGAATGCACTTCCTTATTTGTCATACTCTACAAACCATTCTCCATATCTATTAATTTCTAGGGTTTTGGTAATGTTAAGATATGTAAACCACTTCTACTTGCACATTTTTGTATTTGTGAGCAATGTTTGCTTCCTATCATTATTTGGTACTGTCTTATGCCCTTTCCTTGAATTAAAGAGGTAATAAGGGTTCGGCTTTTTAAGAAAACAAACAAACACGCCATATTTACTTGCTCTGTGCATTGGTATTGCACAAAGCAGCCCCGATCCTCTTCTTCTCAGGTCCCCCGCCAGTGCTCCTGGCTTCTCCCCCTTGACCAGTGCCTCCAATAGCAAGCCGCTTGCTATGGGGGCACTGGTGCTTGCTCGTTTCCGAGCCCTGCTCTATGCATTCATAAGACACATATAGCCACAGCTCGGCCGCATTCCTGCTCTCTCCTCATTGGCTCACTGCCAATAAGGAGAGGGAGTCCCCCGGGAGAGCCGAAGTTATTGTGCACATCGCTGGTTTGAGAGGGAGCTCAGGTGAGTATTAGGGGGGCTGTGGGTGGAGCAGCACACAGTTTTTTTACCTTCATGTATAGAATAAAAATGCATAAAAACCTTCAGCCTCTACAACCACTTTAAGCAACATTGTCATAGCAACCAACTGACTGGTGAGAGAATACTCCAGTATCTCCTGCAGATGGCAATAATATACAATACTTTTATGGCCTGTGTTGATGGGCTTTGGGCTTGTGTTGATGACATCAGTTTGACATCACTCTGAATCATTCAGAATTCATTGACAGATGGATTTGACCTGTAGTTAACCACTTCAGCCCTAGAAGGATTTACCCCCTTATTGACCAGAGGACTTTTTGCGATTCGGCACTGCGTTGCTTTAACTGACAATTGCAGGGTCGTGTGAAGTTGCACCCAAACAAAAGTGACATCCTTTTTTCCCACAAACAGAGCTTTCTTTTGGTGGTATTTGATCATCTTTGCGTTTTTTATTTCTTGTGCTATAAACAAAAAAAAAAAAGCGACAATTTAAAAAATATATATACTGTACATTAAAAGATGAGTTTGAATCTCTGGTTCCAAAAGGCAGTCAAAATACTTAATCATTTTCCTAGTATGAATAGACTGCACACATTTGTATTTAAAGCTGTATTAAACCAAAAAGAAAACAATTATTTTATTGCAGCTTACTATTACTTCTACAGCTTACTTATACATCTATACAATTTGTTGGCTTTATTAGTTTTAATTTTACCCGATGAACCAGCCAGTAAGTTTGTTATTTTTCAACAGAACAAGCTCTTCTACAAATGTAGCAGTTAGAGAGTTGAGACATACCATTTACTGGCCAGATCACAAGGCGAAAACAGAGGGAAAAAGTCTAAAAAAAGAAAACGAATGCAGCCACCACATCTAAGGATTTGTAAGCTGCAATATACAGTATTACATTTTTGGTTTTAGGTTTATTACTGCTTTAACTGATGTAATTACTTCACCCTCATAAAGATCATAACTGTATAACCACACTTTCGGCTATAGTAGGTATTATAGTACAATTACAACACACAATTTACCATCATTTCAGAAATTTTGAGCAATGTTTAAGAGTACCTTATCATTCTTACATAAACCTTGTCCAATTTTTTTATTATTTTTTTTTTTTAAATATCATGTAGCTCCTATGCAAGCGAACCTTCAACTTTGATTCTTGTATATTAAAATTCTAACCAAAATTGATTGTCAATCCTAATAAGCCACATGTAAAATACATTTACTGTGATACTAGGTAATTTAAAGTGAACCTGAACTTTGCCCACTCTAAGCAAAGTAATATAGTTGCTGTTAATGAGAAACTATAAGCAATCAATATTCCCCCTTACTGTGCTACCCCTAATCCACTGCCAGACAACCCTTGAATACTTTGTAAGTTTCAACTTTCTGAGCAGCTCACACTTTACTCATGATATGAACACTCCCCTCACCCCTAATGACTGCGGGTAGGGTAAAATCCCTCAATAATGGTATCATGTATAAGTATCAAGTATTTCTTGGGTGGCCTCTGGAAGAAGATCAGGGCAGTGGGGGAGTGCAGAGAAGATAAGCAATATATACTTATAGTGCCCCCTGCAAAGCAAACTTATCACTTTTCGTTTTTCTGAGGAAGTGCCTCGCCCTTCATCAGAGCTGTGATTGTGGATGTGGTCAGGACTGACCTGGAACTGAAAGTCAACTATGATATGGCCCTTTAGGTCAATCTCAACTACATCCACCATCACAGCCCTCATAAAAGGGGAGGCACTTCCCCCAAAATGCATTGGCTAAGTGTGGCAAACCTCTATATGGATCGCGCCAGCTGAGACCCAGATGGGGCTAATCTACACCATACCTTCATTGGCTACAAACCCCCTTGAAAAACAACACAGCCCAGCTCACCCCAGTGATACCAGAGCATACACTGGTAAAGCACTGTCATACACACACATTGCAATGGAATACGGAAACTCCTATTGCTAATCTACAAACCTCTATAATAAATACAGTAGCAAATAACATGAAAGAATAAGTATGCAAAATGTGAAAGCCACTTAAAAATGACTTGCAAGAAATTACTGCAATAATAATTTCAAATATGTACCTACTGAAAATGCACTATATCTTGCGTTCAAATTAAACCCATGGGAATATTCAATAATATAAAGTATGCATTGCAGCTAGTAGTCAATATCATTAGCTGTGTCAGCTACTAACTCTCTTACAGCAATGTTCAACTCCTGAGTTTGATAGACTAGCCAGCCACTAGAAGAATTTCCCATGGATCACCACAATAAGTCTGTTTCCTGCTTAACAACTATTGAGATATCAGCCACATAGGGAGAGCATTGTTTGCAGTGAGTAAAGTGACTCAGACTTGCATTGTGAGATGGAACTGTAAACTCTAACTATTGTGTTGTACTGCCAGCCATACATGGAGCGAATTTCTTTCCTGCAACCATGCTTTGCAGGAAAGAAATTTTCTTGACTCCCTCATCAATAAAGACTGTCAGGCCATTGTCTTCTCCCGGCAGGGGGGGGCGGGAAAGGTCAGGGGAAGCCGTCCCTGCTGGGAGAAGACAGAGATTATTGCTAGTGGCTTTAGCTTCCGTTAGCCATAATCAAAGGTAAAACCTGGCATGCTGGTTGTACCCAAGTTGATCGATCAATCAACTTGTTACATTCAGCTTGCCCATACATGGTTCAAATCAAACCATGTATGACCTGCCTTAGCAGAGCTTGCTTAATTAATTAGCAAATAGTACTTATCCCATTCATCTATAAAATTAGCTACATAGCTTATAAAAGGCATAACAGACTGTCAGGAAAGTACTCTTCTCTTCTATCGGGTAACAATACAGTTTCTGCAAGAGTTAAATGACTTTAGTGCTCTTAACAAAGAAATATATACTACATTCTCTGATGCTATCTCATGGGTAGACCCCAATATCTCACAATGGGCTCCATCCCAAAAGCAGATTGCATGCAGTATTTAGGTGTCCGGACACACATGCACATCAAAGTACACAATGGACAAGGGCTCTGAGGAAGAGGGAGTTATCCCTTGAAACGCGTCAGACATTCAGCCATCCAGAAGTTTCCCCGGCGTTCCCGACATAATCCTGGTGACCTGGCTGTTGTCTGTCCATTGTGGACTTTGAAATGCATTTGATTCTAGTATGTTTCTTTCCTTTTGATTTCAATAAACATTTATCTGGGTAATGCGTAAGGTTGGTGCGCCCTCTTTTTCCTGCAGCAAAGCCTGTGCAGTTACTGAGAACCACCAGATTAGCTAGCCACTTCCATTGCCATCACACTACTGTTGAGCGCAGGAGAAGTTGTTTGACTGTGACTATTAAAATACAGCATGGCTTCATGAGATACATACCGCATATTTCGGAAAAATACAGCATGCAGTATTTTAGAAGAGTTTTTTTAAAAAGAACACAGTATTTTACTGAATTTCTTAAAGCAGTAGATACTGCTTTGTGAATGGAGCCCACTTACATGAAACTACATCTCATCATTCAACATTGCCCAAACACAACAAACAAGAGGTCTTCAAGATCCTCTATCTCAATGTGTTCCATGCTCAGTAAACCTCTTTTAAGTGCTGATGTGGACGCAGAGGCAGCAAAAGTGCAAACTCTCTGCATAAAGAAGGAAGAAGCCATTAAGACAGAAGTCTCTGAGGCAAAGGCCCAGGAATAATCATAGGTGATACAGGTCAAAGCATAAGCAGAGTCGGAGGTACCTTAAAAAGAAAGGAAGTAAGCAGTTGCTCCGCACTTCTCCATATTACCCTAAGCCAATCTGCTCTAAGTAAATAATACCATTATAAATCAACAACAATTCTCAAAACAACCAATTTCATTGTTGCATTTATCAAATATTGATACAAACACCCATTAACATTGATGAGTGACAATAGCACTTAGGGGTTGAATTACTAAGACTGGGGAGTACAAAATCTGGTGCAGCTGTGCATGGTAGCCAATCAGCTTCTAACTTTAGCTTGTTCAATTAAGCTTTGACAAAAAAAATGGAAGCTTATTGTTTATTATGCAGAGCTGCACCAGATGTTACACTCTTCAGTTTTTGTAAATCAGCCCCTGATTATTGTTAAAGTGAAAAAATGACTTTAAAATATAATATAGAATTAGATTTTAAGACCATGTGCCTTCGGGGTAGCCAGGCTTCCCCCTTCCCCTCAATTGATATGTAAATAGGGCAGTTGGATGGCTAGAGAGGAAGTTCTCTGCAGGAAGTATATACAGGAAGTTGGTGGGAAGGGTTTAGGGCTTTTGAAACAAGCATATGGAGACAAAGGGAGTTGTGTTTTGGAAGGATGATGAGGCAAGACGTGTGTTGGAAGCTGGAGAACTATGGAGACGTTTTGAGTTGGACTCTGGGAAAAGAACAAAGAAGGACATTACATCTTAAACCCTAAGTTGAGTAACAGTTTAGTTTACCTAATGCGTTCATATTGTACATGCTTATATTTTGCTAGAAAGGATGATTGGCATTGTGCATATTGTAGACATATTTTGTATGCTATGAATTTGTTGTTTTGTGTATCCTACAGTTGTATGTGCAGATTTTCTGTTTAGTAAAGCATTGATACACTACAGAAGTCTAAGCTTCCTTGGTTTTACCGCAAGTAACCTTGCTAGATAGACGCAAGCAAAACAATCATATAAGCATGTCCATCATATAAGACCCTTCAATTGTGCATTCTCCAAAATGATGAAAAATACTTTAATCCTTTACATACATCAACAGTGAGTCCCACCACCATTCATCATGTGCTCTCACCTGAACTTGTGGACCTATTTGTGAAAGCAATAGGTCAAATGCACCTTCCCCATTAAGGGGTCTATTTCCAGGGCTTTGCCACTCTCTCCCTCCCGGGTATCTTTCCACTGGATTCTGTATGATTCTCCACCAATATGCAGCCCCCATGTGCTCCTCCACTCAAAAAACAAAGAATAGCATAACGCTTTACTGTTATAACACAAAATCTCTTTATTAAAAAGTTTAAAACATGTACACTCAGACGACAGTGCACCATTTTAAATGCTTGCTACAACATCTGGCTACCAAGTATCAAGGCTAAATCTCAGCATCACCTATTTCCAGTAATCCAAAGGCACTTCCAGGTAGACGTAATGACATCATAGGCCCTGCCCTGGCATGTATCATCACTCTCTTGTGACTTTATCAAAGAGTTATAACAATTTGGGTTTTCCTTTAAGTGTGCAGATCCTGCAGATCCTCCTGCTTGGGGAGACAGGGGGAGCCATGAACAACCACCTGCAACGGACACATCAAAGTGCTGTGAACTACTGTATGACAACAACAAGCAATATGGGGAAAAAAAGTGTGCAAAAATATGTCCTGTCAAGGTTTTTTTCCTGATAGGCAACCAATGAAAGCATTTAAAGTGTTACTAAACCCACAACAGTAAAATCAGTCTGTATATGCAGGATGTTTAATCCTGTCTTCTCTGATCCTCCCCTTTTTTACTGTCCCCAATCCACCTGCTGATAAAACAGAGCCCTAGGAGGCACTCCGCACAGGCTCTGTTTGGTGTGTATTGCTAGACATTTTTTTTTTTTGGAGGGTGCATGTGAGCAGCACAGGGTCAATCAGCACTGTCCAGACAGAAAGTCAGGGGTCATGCAGCCTCATAAGATAGTCAGAAGAGAATGAAAACTCCTAAAAGCTTTAACCAGACACTGAGAAGTCACAAGACTATGTATATATATATATTATTCTGCTGATAAGAGCAGGTTATATTTGCATAATAATAATAATTGCATTTCCATGTTCTGTGTACTTTGGGAGACCAGATATAGTGAATGCAGAGTCCTGGGTTTGATAACACTTTAAGATGTATGCTGTTTTGGACATCCAAAGCAGTCAATCACGCGTGACTTCGGAATTCAACCCAACACAGATGGTGCGAATATGTCAGCAAGCTTTTATTTGCTTAAAATGGGGTTTGCATTGCCATACACGTCTATGGAGAGGTAAAAACCAACTGGCTGGCTGGCTGGCAAGTGAGCTTGGAAATTTTCTTTGTTTTTTGGCATGCATCGTCTTTCCATGTGCTCCTTGCTGTAAAGGCCAGTTATAGGTTGGGGTGGTTGCCATTTGTTTGTATAGATGTAAAATCCACTTGAAGAAGGTCAAATGTAGGTCAAAAGGAGATTAACCGATTCTGGACCGCCTCACGTAGATATACTGCTGCAGTGAGGCAGCATAGCGGGAATCGCCGTATATAAACTCTATGTCCGCTGGTGACCCGCGATCCCCTAATATAGAGGAAGAACGGGGAACCGCTGATGTAAACACGGCGGTTCCCCGTTCTGTCAGGTGGCATGACATTGATCTACTGATCCCTGTCATCGGGATCAGTTAGATCTGTCATGCCCCTGCCAGCCCAGCCCCCATACAGTTAGAACACACTGAGAGAACACAGTTAACCCCTTGATTGCCCCCTGCAGGTTAACCCCCTCCCTGCCAGTGACATATATACAGTAATCAGTGGCTATTTTTAGGTCTGATCGCTGTATAAATGTCAATGGTCCCATAAAAGTGTCAAAAGTTTATGTCACAATATTGCAGTCTTGATAAAAATTGCAGATCACTGCCATTACCAGAAAAAATAAAAATAAATAAAAACGTCATAAATAAATTCTTATACAGGGTGGGCCATTTATATGGATACACCTTAATAAAATGGGAATGGTTGGTGATATTAACTTACTGTTTGTGGCACATTAGTATATGTGAGGGGGGAAACTTTTCAAGATGGGTGGTGACCATGGCGGCCATTTTGAAGTCGGCCATTTTGAATCCAACTTGCTTGGTTTTAACGTAACTTTATTCTTTCATGAGTTATTTACACGTTTATGACCACTTATAAAATGTGTTCAATGTGCTGCCCATTGTGTTGGATTGTCAATGCAACCCTCTTCTCCCACTCTTCTGGCCCACGATGACCAATCCAGTTGAATGGCCCCCAAGGTCTCCCGATCTGACCCCCTTAGACTTTTATCTTTGGGGTCATCTGAAGGCAATTGTTTATGCTGTGAAGATACGAGATGTGCAGCACCTGAAACTACAGATACTGGAAGCCTGTGCTAGCATTTCTCCTGCGGTGTTGCTATCAGTGTGTGAAGAGTGGGAGAAGAGGGTTGCATTGACAATCCAACACAATGGGCAGCACATTGAACACATTTTATAAGTGGTCAGAAACTTGTAAATAACTCATGAAAGAATAAAGTTACGTTAAAACTATGGACTAAACTTTTTTTTTCATTTTGGATAAAGTAAGAGAAGGTTATAACCCATGTCCCATAGCCAAAATAGGAAGTGAGGGGAAATCCCTGCAAATTAGGGGAATCCCTTGGGGAACTAGTGATCCCAATGGAAGATTTTCCCTCTATTACTTTTCTGGGGACAACCCAAAAAATTGGGTTTTCCTGAATATTCACTTTCAATGACAATTGTAAACAGAACAAATAAATAAAGAGGGGCTCTCTATCCAAAACTAAAAAAAAAGTTTTCCCCTTACTTATGCTTTAGGTGGATTACATTATTTTTGTGGTTAATTGCATCACCATTAAAAGTGTATTTCCATTCTGAATACAGTGGCTTGGCAACATAATGTCAACAGAAGTCTAATATTTTTTTGTGGTTATGAAGGTATTTGCTGGTATCTAATGAATACCACATTAGGCTTATCGGGCACATTGCTGAATTGTTTCTCTTATGTCAGTAGACTTTCATTGAGATAAACAGCATCGCAAGGCAAGTAAGTGTCTTTTTTTTTTCAAAGTATACCTACAGTATATAATTCAGAGATACCAGAGAGCAGGACTTTTTTTTCCCAGCGGGAACACAGGGGAACGCAGCTACGGCACCTCCAGCAATGAATGTATGTAATAGCGCGGGTTGTGCTGGAGGGTCTATTAATGCTGGCTGCTGGGGGATCTATTGTTGTTGGAGGGGATCTATTTTTGCATGGTGGTCTATTGTTGCTGGGGAGGTGTATTGTTGCTGGTGGGGGATCTATTGGTTTACCGGGGGGGTCAAGTGTTACTGGAAGAGATCTACTGTTGCTGGAGGGGGTCTATTGTTGCTAGCTGCTGGAGAGTCTATTGATGCTGGTTGTTGGGAAATCTAATGCTGGGGTGGTATGTTGTTGTGGGGGTCCATTTTTGCTGGGGGGGGTCTATTGTTTCTGGGTGAACCTATTGTTGCTGGGGGAGTCTATTGCTGCTGGCTGTGAGGGAGCTATTTTACTACTTTTCTTGGTATAATTAACAAATTCCATTGAAATTACTTAGCATCACAATATGATACTTGGCTCTGTATTCTCTTAGAGGGGCGCTACTGGGAGGTGGGTAGGGGATGGAACCAAGGAACGGTGTGTAGAGGTGGGTGGGGGGCGGAGACAAGAAGTGAGTCAGAAGAGGGGAGTTCCTGCACCTATTCTCTGAGAAAAAAAGCCCTGCCAGAGAGGATCCAGAGACAAATAGTATGAAGCCCTCTTCCCACAACATTTGGGCAGGTGATCCCACTCTGTGATATTATATTTACACTGTACATAATGGAAACAGTGATAATGGGAACCAATCAGAGAATAACTTCTTAGTTATGAAAAACACACATAATTAAGTACAGAATAGTATATAAAAATCTTAAAACACACCCTTCCCCAAGTCAAAAAATCAAGACAACATTGTCTATATATAAGCATGCACCCCACACCCTCACTACCAAGGATTGTCTGTTGCTTAATAACCTGGAAACTGTAACTAAGTACATGCACTGGCCGACTGGAAGGTCCATAACCAGTGATGTTATTCCATATGATCTTCAACTGCAAATGGAAAAGGCTTAAATGGAGCAACAGAATCAAGAACTACATAATTTCACATCCACTAGTTGGACTTCTACTGTAAATATCAGTCCTTGATTAGATGTCTCTAGGTTTACAGTAGCATCAGAGATTGCCACTTGTTGTGTTTGACAGGCAGTGAGGATGTAATGTGTCGCCTCCATACTGCCTGTTTTAACACTGTAAATGCAGCACCAGCATGCCCCAACTGCATGCATCGCACATGGTTGCAGGTTGATTGAGGCTTGTCCCCAGTTACTTGAATAGGTCATGTATGACTGTGGTACTGCTTGCCGAATGCGATGCGGGGGGGGGGATAATTTTGACGCAAAGCATCAAAGTCATGGCACATGAACTGCCGTTTTTCTAACTGGCTGTTCTAACTGGATGCACCAGTGTGTCCTCCTGCTTTTGGCACTCATGCATGGCCTTGGGGCTGGCTGCGCATGAGCGCAATCTGTGACCACTGTATCTAACGGACACAGTGAATTACATATTGGTGTACTGGGCTGCTGTGATTTGCCCCGGTACCATGCGATTGCTGTGATCAATCACAGCAATCACATGAAAAGTAGTAAATAATGGCTGTCATTCATGATGCCATTTGTTACTAATGTGTGTACTACTGTGATCTCTGTGATTGGTCACAGTGATCGCATGGTACAGGGCTAATCTCAGCATCCCTATAACATGTGATAGCTGTGGCCAATCACAGCTATCACATAGTAAACAATGGTATTATGGATGAATGGCAAACACAGTATAAATGATTGTGTATACAGTGATAATCCCTGTAATAAGCAATAATAATCATAAAAACACTGATACACAAGATACTATGTCCAGTACATAATCAGTCCGGACAGTGAAAATATTTCACACATGTGATAAAGCCATACTCGGGAGAAGTAGTAGATTGTGTTTTGGGTTATAATTCTAAGTATGCCTATATGCTGTGTGTCAGAAATATCATTAAATTGCCAACTTTGTGTAAAAAATGCACATTTTCTTATCATATTGTCCAAAAACTTGTGTCAAAAAATAAAGTCTTCTAAAGACTCACTATGCCTCTTAAAAGCTATCTTGGGGTGTTTAGTCTCTAAAATGGGGTCCCTTTGTGGGTGTTTCCCCTGTCCTGGATCTCCAGAGCCTCCAAAAATGGGATAGATAGTCAGCAAATTGCATGTGTAATTTATGCCTCTGGAACCTCTGAAGGTGCTCATTGGATTTTGGGCCCCTCTGTATGGCTAGGCTGGGAAAAAGTCTCACACATGTGGTATGTCCAGACCCGGAGGAGTAGCAGAGTGTTATGGGGTGTAATTATAAATATATTTATGATGTGTGTTAGAAATATGTTATTATCAAAATTTTCAAAAGGGTCATTTTATGGGTGTTTCCACTGTCCTGGTGCTTCAGGGCCTCCAAAAATGGGATAGGTAGTCAGGAAATAGGGGCAGCGGTGCCGGTGGACAGCAAGGCTCAGTGGACCAGCTTCAGCTCTAACCCCACAGAAACAGCACAGCGAGTGGCGGCCGCGTGAATATGCCAGTGGTGTAATACATTAAATAAACGTTGGTTTATTCGTGACACAAAATATATAGAAGTATATATAGAAGTAAGAGATAATATCATAAAATTATGTGTCCAAAATAAGGGAGCAAAAAATAGGATAAAAATAATAATAAATGATAAAAATAAAAAATAATAAAAATCAATGGATGGAGTCTAAAAGGTCAGCTCTCCACCCAGAGGGACTTCACTGCTTGGTCTCTTATACATGCTATTTACTTGGTCTTATCCTGTAACTGCAATACCTAATAAATGTTCCTTTTTGCTTCACATACCGCATTTAGATTGGTGCTGCTTCTCTCCCATTGTCTTTACCTCTGCTCTTTTGCCAGTCTTCTCCTCTGTCCCCTTCCCTCTGTTCTTCCTCTCTTTTTCTTCTTCTTCTTCTCCCCATGTTGACACGACGCGATCTCCTTCACGAATGCCCTCTCCGCTCTGTGCTGTGCCTTATATTGGCATGGGGCGTGGCCACCAGATGACATCACATAGAGGCCCCACCCCATATGAGGTCACAGCTCCGCCCCCATGCCAATATAAGGCACAGCACAGAGCGGAGAGGGCA
>BLSH010029916.1:4041415-4067791 GCA_018402905.1 Glandirana rugosa
ACTTGTCACTGTAAAAGAAAGAGAGTTCTACGTTTTTCTCCTTAGAGTATGGTGTTCCAGAGGCCTAATTTTTAGGAACACGTTTATGTGATTTGAGAGGGATACGTCTTCCTGAGACGTCTGCATGATCACTTTCTAATTCCTTGTTGGAGTAAGTATTTGACATACCATTTTCCCTTCGTTAGTTCTTTGTTTTCGTCAACCACAAACTTTGGAGTTGTAGTAACCTGGGATGTTCGTAGTTGGTTTAATTCTTACTTTAACTTTGGAACGTTTCTGTTGATGTTTTTGAACGGTACTTGTCCTTCGTTTTTTTTTAGTTTTTCGATGTGGTTCTTGTCTGGAAAACCTATGTTAGATTTGTTGTAAGTAGTGTTGGTTTTATGTTGTTTAGATTGTATCCAAAAGGTCTGTTCTTGGTGTAGCTTTTTGATTTTTTTTTGCTTCCTGTTCATGGCAAGTTTTTGTAGTTGTCTTTGCAAGGTTTCAATTTCATTCTTAATTTGGTTGATGCTTGTAGGGTCCAATGATGTTGAGGTTTCAAACACCAACTGCTTTTGTTTCTTGATTGCTTCCCTTTTACCATACAGTTTATGAATGAGGTTGTTCCTTAATCTTTCACTAGTACGTCTGCAGAGTCCTTCTGCATAGGGAGAGTTTAGTGTATTTGCACAAGGATTTTTAATCCGGAGACCTTGTGGTATGAGATTCCTCTTTTTGCATCTTGAGAGAAAGAAAATGTCACTGTTCACCTGTGTTTCCTTTGTGATCAGGTTGGTTAACTGCTTCTTCATGCGGCTATATCCAGTATCTTCCATATTGCTTGAAATGATTGTAGCCGTATTAGTGCCAGAGAAAATTGAGTACTGTCCGTGATACTTTTTTTATTTGCACTAACATAAAATCCCCTCAATAAAAACACAAAAACAAAGTACATGGACTATTTTATGTGTTGGAGCAGCTGAGAGGTGAATACCAGGCTGTGCAGGGTGACAGATGAACCACAACATTCAGCAGTCCCTACGGGGTATCGCTACATATAAACAAATAATTGTATCATAAATAAATTAAGTTCATTAAGGGCTGGTTCATATCAAAAAATGGTGCGGGAAAGGCAGGATCCATGTGGTTTGGTGTAGTGCGTTCTGAAAAAGTAGTGCTGGCACTACTTTTTCCACGTTCCAGTGCGTTTTGCAGCCCATTCCATTGAATAGGCTGCCAAGCTGGACTGCACAGAAACACGTGTGTTCTTGTGTGAACTGAACCTACAGTGGAACACATAAAAATATACAAGTCTTTAATATTCCTACAACTCTGTCACCAAAGTGCTGTTCATGTATTCATGGCAAATTCAGAATATAAATGACACTTCAATCATCAAAATTTAAACCCAGAAGTCCTTTCTTCCCCAGTGTAAATATCAATGATACTTCTTATCTACTTAAACATATCTACATAGATATTATATAAATTTTCAAACTAATCCTCTTACTATTGAGATTGGAGGCTTCTTACACTGTTGGCAAAGATAGTGATGCATGTTTTATGTTCACTTAGCATTTTGTGGCTTAAACAGATGACCTAAATAAATAGGGCACAACAATTACTTAAGTAGTTGACAAGATGTGAAGTGATGAGTTATTTTGCAAGCTGTTTATGAATAGGTCTGTGAGTATGTTGGACAGCATTGCTATGCCATAGCTATGAATGGACAGCACTGGGCTGGTACCCCTGTTATAAAATTTAACCATTGGCTTCAAACTTTATCAGGTGGATATGGATCGAATATTATGGGAATTTGCCAACCTAGGAGACAAAAAAATGAATTAAAAATATATATTTTATAAGCAGTAGTCGTTAACAGGAAACAGAAGTGGTTTGGAGTCAATGTTTACACTTTTTAAAAATTGTAAAAATTGAATCCCACAGTTTACACATAAACAATGCAAATATACAGAGATCATGTGCATAGCAGTGCTAATAAACTAAAATCAAAGTCCATGAGTTCATAAGTGCATCCTTAAGTGAAGAGACTCTATATGTAACACACACCGTCACCACACCTCGTGAAAAATCTTGGGTTTCCCCCTATATAGAGAGACTCACCAACAGGTGACCAATTAAAGGCCCAACAACAGCATCCTGTAAGGGTACTCTCACCTGCGTCTCCTCTGCTCAGTATTAATGATCGCCTTGATGCAATGGAATGTCAAGCCTAAAAAGCATCCTGTGTTGGCTAGATCTCTCCTTGAAAAAACAAAGGCGCTCACATAGTGCTTTACCTTTAAACTGATTTATTAGGTTGCGCACATAAAAGTATCCCCCCTCTTAGGAAATGCACTCACACAATTCAAATAAAATCCAGCATGCAAAACAAATGTCTTAGCGTGACACAATAAGGTCGGCACAGGACGAGTCCTTCTCACCGATCGTATCTGCGTATCATCAGCGGTGCTCCCGAGATCGGACCGTCCAGCCGATACAACTGACAACCGCGTGGTCACACCCTAATGCGTTTCATCATCACTTTGTCTGAGAGCGTGGCCACCTGGTGCGGCTTCATCTTTATATGCACAAGCGTTAAGCTGGGCAATTAACCCTTGTTATTTGATGTATGGGGCCAGCTTAAGCCGCACACAACACATTGCCACTGTTCCGAGGATTCGTCAGCTGTTAGGAATTTAACTCCCGGATCAAATGTTCTTTGAACATCAATGCCCTGAACCTATAGGGACATCCATAATAAGAGCGATGCCGGGAAGGACAGTTCACCAATGGTATATTAATCGGGAACTGCACAAAACCCATTCCAATTGGAGACAATTTGATAAAACGCTACCTGCATTTAGACAAGAACAGAGCACATACGCTTACCATAGTACATGGTCAACTTCAGGCCAAAGGCCGAAAGATCGGTCCGAAAACCAGATCGTCTCATGTATGTGCAATATGACAGCCGATGTGCCCAAAAAACACATCCCATAAGGCCACATACTAAAAAAACTTTATCCCACACCTGGCAAATCCTCATATTCAATAAAACATGTCACATAATATACTAAAAAAATATATAGCACACTTTAACACCATTACATATTGATCCATCAATAAAACAGCATGCTGCATATGTAATGCTTAAGTCTTCCTATAGAACATTATTAAAATATGCACAAAAACACACTTATGTCATTATATCATTATGTAGTAGACTTGAACCTAAGTCAAAACAACTTGTACCTTTGAACTAATACCTATAGCAGATCTCCTTGGAAAAATACTCCCAGATTAATACTATTGAATGCTATGAGGCACTCACCGAAAACACTATAGAAAGTAAGTACTCAACCCTGGGCATACCACTATATATAGTAATGGAACTGACTTATGAATCGCTAATAAAGCAATTCACGTTGAGCTTGACGTTCAAGCACCTGGGTTGGAGCGAATCGGTCAGGTAAATCCACTTAGTTTCACACTTTGAAATCTCCCTCACCTTATTTGCTCCCCTCCAGTTTACAGCTAGTTTTTCGACTCCCCAGAATTTTAACCCAACTGGGTCCCTATGTTTAAGGTGAAAATGTAATGAGACACTATGGTCCCTGAACCCCATTTTGATATTGTTAATATGTTCGGACACTCTTTTACCCAACCCCCAAAACAAAAAGGGTAAACCAGGGGGATCAATAACTTTCCTGACCACACTATCAACAAAGGCAGGGGCCTTTCTATATGTAAACACCGGATCAGTGGGTATTTTGTCCTTCTAAGTTCTATCAAGGCCCAATATGGGCCAGTAATTCTTAAAAATTGCTTCTACTTCACGGTATTGGGCATGAAAATTACTAAAAAACCCCCATTCATGTTTGCTGTCAGTTACCCACACAGAATTCTCCAAACACCTTTCCCTTGATACTGATACAACCTCGTCCATCACTCGATCCAAATCAGCTGGCTTATAGCCCTTATCAAGGAACCGTTTTTTATTATTTCAGCTTGCTGTATGAAATCAGCATCATTGGAGCAATTTCTCCGTATTCTCATGAGCTGACCCTTCGGGATGTTCTTCAGCCAGACCAGATGATAACCACTTTGTATGGCCAGATAGCTATTCCGGTCTGTTGGCTTGAAGAACACCTTAGTGGTCAGCTCATTATCCTTTAACATCACCGTAAGATTCAAGTAATCCGCTTGGTCTCTACCCCAGCGTGATCATAACTTGATGTTGCTGGTATTATTATTAAGTTCACGAAGAATATTTTATAAAACACCAACTCCTCAATAGATCTGGCATAGATGGACCTATCCTTCCACTCACTCATGAAGAGGTTTGCGAGGCTGGGCGCAAATTTTGCCACACCCCTCTTCTGAGTGTATAAGTTACCCCTGTACCAGAAATAGTTGTGTGTGAGACAAAAGTCCATATCATGCCCAAATATTTCTTCTGTACATTGGGGAGGTCATCATGCCTACTGAAAGCCCAGTTAAGAGCCAGGAGTGCGTCTTCATGTTGTATGATCGTATACAGCGATGAAACATCAGCTGTTACGAGAAACACATCCTGATGCCCCGTGATCTTAACTGTTGCTAATTGGTTGATGAAATCTTTAGTATCTTTAAGGTACGCTTTGGTGGAAAACACACTATCTTGCAAAAATGTATCTAGATACTTACCCACCCTGGCAGTTACCGACCCTATACTATTAACAATGGGTCTGCCAGGGGGACATATAGCATCTTTATGTACCTTAGGCAGCGTATATATTGTGGGTATTCTGTTAAAACTTGGGCATATGTATTTTTTCTCTTTTTTATTCAACAGTGTGTAGTACCCATATTCAATAAGCTTACTTAAATCCATAGGTGTCAATGTCTTCTAACATTTCAGTTAACTGGGTGTGGCAAAAGTTCTTACTTAAAATCACCACCCCACCCCCCTTATCAGCTGGCCGTATTATAATCTCTTTTCTACTCTCTAGGGATTTAATCCCATCCACAATATACAGGAGGTTCGGATTTTTCTTAGGGGTTATTTTCTCAAGGTCCCTAAACACCAGCTTTTTAAATGTTTCCACGTAGTGGTTAGAGGATAAAGGTGGATTAAAGAGTGACTTATTACGAAGCCCACTGTCCACCCCCATCTGCACTTTGTAGTGTAGTGTAGCAGTGTTTCTACTAGATGGCCCATTGTTTAGACCCAAAAAATATTTTTTCAGGTTGATCTTTCTAACATATTTATGTATATCAACATATACGCTAAATGTATTAATGGGTCTTTTGACTGCACGTTTTAAACCTGCGTTGAGTTGGTTCATCTCTTTTTTAGAGAGATCAACCTGGGCCAAATTGTAATTACCGTCTACTCTGTCTCCGTTCTCCTTCTTTTGTTGTCTTAGCGTGACACAATAAGGTCGGCACAGGACGAGTCCTTCTCACCGCTCGTATCTGCGTATCATCAGCTGTGCTCCCGGGATTGGACCATCCAGCCGACACAACTGACATCCGCATGGTCATTTGTTTTACATGCTGGATTTTATTTGAATTGTGTGAGTGCATTTCCTAAGAGGGGGGATACTTTTATATGTGCAACCTAATAAATCAGTTTAAAGGTAACGCACTTTGTTTTTTCAAGGAGAGATCTAGCCAACACAGGATGCTTTTTAGGCTTGACATTCCATTGCATCAAGACGATCATTAATACTGAGCAGGGGAGACACAGATGAGAGTACCCTTGCGGGATTCTGTTGTTGGGCCTTTAATTGGTCACCTGTTGGTGAGTCTCTCCATATGGGGAGAAACCCCAGATCTTGTGTGTTACATATAGAGTCTCTTCACCTAAGGATGCACTTATGAACTCGTGGACTTTGATTTTAGTTTATTAGCGCTGCTATGCACATGATCTCTATATATTTGCATTGTTTATGTGTAAACTGTGGGACTTTTATTTATTAATAGCGGCTGCTGTTTTTAGGTATTTTATGTATATTTTATGATTAATTTCTGCT
Organism: Glandirana rugosa; assembly: GCA_018402905.1. Classification (NCBI taxonomy): domain Eukaryota; kingdom Metazoa; phylum Chordata; class Amphibia; order Anura; family Ranidae; genus Glandirana; species Glandirana rugosa. Next base: position 4,047,418 of record BLSH010029916.1, read on the forward strand.
GCACTAATAGGGGGGAAGCCCCCCGGTGCAAGTCTTTCAGATTCCTTATACTTTATTTTGTTTCATTGCATGGTTATCCAGGAGTGCTGGTTTCTGGTCCTATAGTCTTAATTTCAGACGGTAGGACTTTGATACTTTTTTTCTTTGTAAAAATGTAATATTGAAGCAACCACAATCCACAATGATTTTATCAGCGGCGGCTGGTGCTAAATATTTTTCTGGAGGGGAGTGTTAGTTTGCAAGCACAGTAGGAGACGGACAGCAGACGGGAAGGCGTCGATCGTCGTAAGCACCCCCCTTACCTTAGGATGCAGGGGGAAGGAAGAGGCGGGCCGTTGGTTCTCCTCCCGGCAGAACAGGTAGTGTGTTCTGAGACACGATTGACCAGGGAGTCTTAAGATATCCTGGCCAATCGGGTCTCAGAACCCACTTCCTGATTGACTGGGAGGAGAATCAGGAAGACAATAGCGACTATTAATTTGCTATTGTCACACAACTGGGTGGGCTCAGGGTGCAGTGCTCTCCGTTCTGAGCCCACCCTTTTTTGAAGCCAATTAAAGCCTCAGGCTCTAATCATGTGCTTCAAAGAATAATAAAACCCATTGGAATCCATGCGTCTGGTGCCCTGCATGTAGATTAGGGGCTGGGCGCTTGGATTAGGGAGGCAGGGCCCCTGTGCCCCCTATGGACGGGCCGCCACTGGATTCTATATTTAGTATTTTCATTGCCAGAAAGCACAGTTGTGCAGTTCTAATTTGTGTTAATTCAAAATTGTATTCTACAAATAAGTATGTACTAATAGGTTCATACATGATGTTCATTTTGCAGGGCATTCTGAATTTTCAAAAGAGATAACACCAACGTAGCTTTAACTATGTCTCTTCAGTTCAATCTACATACAGCCTAGTCTGAGCAGAGCAGCAAACGGAGTCACTCATTATTTATTTAGTTGTGTGTTTCATTTGAGCTTCATCTATTTAGCTCTGTAAATATCAGATAAACACAGTTAATACCAGGCTTTAGCTCTTTTTGATTGAAAATAGTAAATATTAAGTAATTAGATGCTATAACTTATTTTTATGTATATATATTAAATCTTTTTTATCTCAGAAAATGGTAATTAGAGAAAACAAGTATAAAGTCATTAAACCTTGTTGAAATGATTACTATTTTCAATCCAGCACAGCAGAATGCTAACTCTGATATGTCAAGGTTGATGGATTGAGTGATTTTCTCTACAAGGACCTAAACACCGTACAGAAAATAGTAAAAACAGGAAGTTTATAAGAACAGTATTGGAATAGGCAATGGCTTATAAATGCCATAGGCTTGAATAAATGAGTAGGCATTTAGTATATTTTAAAATATGTCCAGGACTGTAGTTTCCAAGAGTGAAATGAATTTCTACAGTGTTAGAGCCAAATGTGAGAAAGCCTGTACACTAAGGAATTTCAGGTGGGTTTTGAATTTCTTGTTGGGGTAAGGTTTCCCTTCTGTTAAAGAATAACGATTAACAGGACTTTATTTTGCATAGAAATAGGTACAGTACTACTAGCCTAAACATTGGGGCTGTGGATCTCATTTTTAAAAGTAAAGTATATTGTTTTTTTTCAGTGGGAAAAGATTGTAAGTTATTACTGAGAAGTAATCAGGGCTGGTGCAAGGATTTTTGACACCCTAGGCTAGGCTGACCAGACATCCCCATTTTCCAGGGACAGTCCCCGGATTGATTGCATTGTCCTTGCCCCACATTTGTTCCTGCTTTTGAAGGACTGATCCCCGGCGGGCAGCTTCCCGGAGGGCGGGGATCATGCTGGCTGGGAGATGAGAGGAACCCACCGTGCAGTAATACTCAGAGGAGGAGTGGCTTCAGTCTATGTGCTTCTTGTAGTGGCAATGCCGCTCCTCCTCTGCATCTGTCAGCAACAAGTACCGCTGTAGACACGTCCGCCATCTCCCAGCATCCCGCCTCTCTCCTCCTATATCTGCTCCCTCCTCCCTTCACTCTCCCGCCAGTACATAGATTAGGGGAGGGAAACAGAGCACAGTATTTCTCCCTCCCCCTCCCTCCTGTACTGTCTAGAATTGTGGGGGATATAGTCCACAGGAGGGGCGGGATTGACCAGAACAAGTGTAATGGCCACAACACAAGCACAAAGTGAGTTTCTGCTAGAACATTTGAAATTAAAATGAATTAACAAAAGATATCCTTTACTGATGAGCACTCATTAGGTGGTGCTGATAGGCTGTGGCACTGATAGGCTGCACTGATGATGTGGCACTGGTAGGCACTGATGAAGTGGCACTGATGTGGCGGCACTGATGGGCACAGAGGAGGCAGCACTGATGAGATGGCACTGGTAGGCATTGAAGAGGTGTTCCTGATGGGCACTAATGAGGTGGCACTGGTAGGCACTGATAAGGTGGCCGTGGTGGACACTGATGAGGCAGCACTGATGGGCACTGATGAGGCAGCACTGGTAGTCACTTATGAGGTGGCACTGATAGGCTGCATTTATGAGGTGGCACTGATAGACTGCATTGATGGGGTGGAACTTATAGGCTGCATTGATGAGGTGGCACTGGTGGGCACTGATAGGCTGCATTGATGAGGTGGCACTGATGAGGTGTCACTGATGGGCACTGAAGAGGCTGCATTGGTAGGCACTGATGGGCACTGATGAGGTGACACTGATGGGCACTGATGAGGTGGCGCTGGTAGGCGCTGATGAGTTGGCACTGATGAGGTGGCCCTAATGGGCACCGATGAGGTGGCATTGAAGGGCGCTGGTTAGGTGGCACTGGTAGGCACTAATGAGGTGGCACTGATAGGCTGCATTGATGAAGTGGCACTGGTGGGCACAAATAGGCTGCATTGATGAGGTGGCACTGATTAGCACTAATAGGCTGCATTGATGAGGTGGCACTGATCAGCTGCATTGATGAGATGGCACTGATAGGCTGCATTGATGAGGGGGCACTGGTGGGCACTGATAGGCTGCATTGATGAGGTGGCACTGATGGACACTGATGAGGTGGCGCTGATAAGAACTGATGGGCTGCATTGATGAGGTGGCACTGATGGGCACTGATGAGGTGGCACTGTAAGGCTGCATTGATGAGGTGGAACTGATAGGCTGCATTGAAGAGGTGGCACTGATTTGCACTGATCAGGTGGCACTGGTGGGCAAAGATAGGCTGCACTGATGGGCACTCATGAGGCAGCACTGATGGGCACTCACGAGACAGCACTGATATGGTGACACTGATGAGGTGGCACTGATGGGCACAAATGTTTGAAGGTATCCTACGTGTTGTTACCATGCAATCTTTTACTGTTCTAAATTGTTAATTTATATTGTTATCATTGAACCAATATTCTTTGGTAAAAAGAGGGGGACAAAATGTGGGACTTTAGATGAGACACCCGGGGGAGGGGGAAAGGTGGATGCTTCCATCCCTGTATTGCGTAGAAAAAACAACATTTTGGACTTTGTATGAGGCACCCAAGGAGGGGACCAGATGCTGATCAACAGTACAATATCTTATTCGTAATCCACATATATCGGTCAAGAAAGTGCAGATAATATCATAAAATCATAATAGGGATTTTTTACATGAAAAGAGATACAGTCAGGTCCATAAATATTGGGACATCGACACAATTCTAATCTTTTTGGCTCTATGCACCACCACAATGGATTTGAAATGAAACAAACAAGATGTGCTTTAACTGCAGACTTTCAGCTTTAATTTGAGGATATTTACATCCAAATCAGGTGAACAGTGTAGAAATTACAACAGTTTGTATATGTGCCTCACACTTTTTAAGGGACCAAAAGTAATGGGACAGATTAACAATCATAAATCAAACTTTCACTTTTTAATACTTGGTTGCAAATCCTTTGCAGTCAATTACAGCCTGAAGTCTGGAACGCATAGACATCACCAGACGCTGGGTTTCATCCCTGGTGATGCTCTGCCAGGCCTCTACTGCAACTGTCTTCAGTTCCTGCTTGTTCTTGGGGCATTTTCCCTTCAGTTTTGTCTTCAGCAAGTGAAATGGATGCTCAATCGGATTCAGGTCAGGTGATTGACTTGGCCATTGCATAACATTCCACTTCTTTCCCTTAAAAAACTCTTTGGTTGCTTTTGCAGTATGCTTCGGGTCATTGTCCATCTGCACTGTGAAGCGCCGTCCAATGAGTTCTGAAGCATTTGGCTGAATATGAGCAGATAATATTGCTCGAAACACTTCAGAATTCATCCTGCTGCTTTTGTCAGCAGTCACATCATCAATAAATACAAAAGAACCAGTTCCATTGGCAGCCATACATGCCCACGCCATGACACTTCCACCACCATGCTTCACTGATGAGGTGGTATGCTTTGGATCATGAGCAGTTCCTTTCCTTCTCCATACTCTTCTCTTCCCATCACTCTGTTACAAGTTGATCTTGGTCTCATCTGTCCATAGGATGTTGTTCCAGAACTGTGAAGGCTTTTTCAGATGTTGTTTGGCAAACTCTAATCTGGCCTTCCAGTTTTTGAGGCTCACCAATAGTTTACATCTTGTGGTGAACCCTCTGTATTCACTCTGGTGAAGTCTTCTCTTGATTGTTGACTTTGACACACAAACACCTACCTCCTGGAGAGTGTTCTTGATCTGGCCAACTGTTGTGGAGGGTGTTTTCTTCGGTCATCCACCAAAGTTGTTTTCCGTGGTCTTCCGGGTCTTTTGGTGTTCCTGAGCCCACCGTGCGTTATTTCTTTTTAAGGATGTTCCAAACAGTTGATTTGGCCACACCTTATGTTTTTGCTATCTCTCTGATGGGTTTGTTTTGTTTTTTCAGCCTAATGATGGCTTGCTTCACTGATAGTGACAGCTCTTTGGATCTCATATTGAGAGTTGACAGCAACAGATTCCAAATACAAATAGCACACTTGAAATAAACTCTGGACCTTTTATCTGCTCTTTGTAATTGGGATAATGAGGGAATAACACACACCTGGCCATGGAACAGCTGAGCAGCCAATTGTCCCATTACTTTTGGTGCCTTAAAAGTGGGAGGCACATATACAAACTGTTGTAATTCCTACTCAGTTCACCTGATTTGGATGTAAATACCCTCAAATTAAAGCTGAAAGTCTGCAGTTAAAGCACATCTTGTACGTTTCATTTCAAATCCATTATGGTGGTGTATAGAGCCAAAAAGATTAGAATTGTGTTGATGTCCCAATATTTATGGACCTGACTGTACATATAAGCGAATGTTGATCCACATAACATTATATCTGTACAGAATTACATCACATGGGATTCCTAGATTAAAAAGCGTATTTGCATGCATCAGTGTAAGCTCTACATGTTTCGGGAATTATACCACCTTGCCAGGAGCAGATCCATGCAATGTCTATAAAACAAAAAATATATATTGTGTGTAAGACTCAAAACATCACATAATAATCCCCAAAACAGAGAATGTGTTTGTATACATCCAAAAGTGGATAAGGGAAAAACAAGGGGGGGGCAACCTAAGAAGGAAGTCCACCTTTACTACTTACATGTAAACTCAGGTTCTCCAAAAATAGGCTGTTAGGACAGGTGTGTGTCTCATCCCCAAACTGCTCACACCGGGAGCTGAGGGGGCAGGAAATCCAGGGCCAGGCAGACCCACAGGGCCCCAGAGGGATGAGCCACCCACATGCCACAGATTAAGTTGTAAAATTCCCATGGCTCCATGTGATCTAAAAACAATATGAAGGTCTAATAATGTCAAGTGTGTATGTTATACTGAGTATAAAGTGTCACAAAGACATGAGTAGTGTAATGGAGCACCAGGTGAGTGAAATGGAGAGGGGAGACAACCACCAAGGGCAAGTGCAGACATTGAAGTGGAAGGAATGGGGCATGCAAAAGGGATCGATAGCAAAAAGAAGTGAAGAGATGGAGGCTGCAAGAGGTGTAAAAGTAAAAAACGTCAGTGTGGGGCCGTGAAGGCAAAAAAAGATTTTAAAGACTTTAAACTATTGGATACCTGTGTATGTCTGAGGGGAAAGATCCCTGGAGGTAGGGGTGTCAGGAGCCCCAGGTGGCGGCTGTGGTCAGTGGAGCATACCCAATCAGACGGGGGATGAGGGCCGGCTAAATAGCCCCAGAATCCCACCCCCAGTGTCACGCTGTTAAGGCTCCAGAAAAAGACGGGCCCTGCTCGAGTGGTGGACACCGCCCCGGATGGCGCAGGAGGCCCCACATAGAGAGCCAACCATCTGATGGTGAGATCGCCGGAAGTGCGGCGCCCTACGGCCCCACCTCTCCGGCGTGGTACGTGACGCCGATGCACAGCAGGCCAATCCTGCCCCCACCTCCACGAGTTATGACAACTCAGGGGGGAGTGGGGAGGCGCCCAGAGTGCATCACAGCTCCTGGATTGTGACAGAAGGGGATGGCCATGATCACGTCGTCTGCCTAGGATGAAAAAGGAGGAAAACCAGATGGCATGTTGTACATAAGTGGTGATAAAAATCTGGATATGTGTAGTAGGGTCAAAACTCCTGGTCGCAAGTTGTGGGACCTATTGGAGTGACCAGCACCCTGCCTCATCACTGTGCCTCCATCCCTGTCAATGGTAAAAAGAGGGGGACAAAATGTGGACTTTAGATGACACCCGGGGGAGGGGGGGAAAGGTGGGTGCCTCCATCCCTGTATTGCGTAGAAAAAGGAAAATTTGGGACTTTGTATGAGGCACAAGGAGGGGACCAGATGTTTATCAACTGTACAATATTTTATTCGGAATCCACATATATCGGTTAAGAAAGTGCAGATAATATCATCATCAATGTTGATACGCATAACATTATATCTGTACACAATTACATCACATGGGATTCCTAGAATAAAAAGCGTATTTGCATGCATCAGTGTAAGCTCTACATGTTTTGGGGATTATACCACCTCATCAGGAGCAGATGCGTGCAGAATGCAATGTCTATAAAACATAAAATGTATATTGTATTTAAGTGTGTGTGACTCAAAAACATCAAATAATAATCCCCAAAAAACAAGGAATGTGTTTGTATACATCCAAAAGGGTATAAGGGAAAACATGGAGGGGGGGGGGGGGACAACCTAAGAAGGAAGTCTACCTTTCCTACTTACATGTAGACTCAGGTTCTCCAAAAATAGGCTGTTAGGACAGATGTGTGTACCATCCCCAAACCTTTGGTAAGAATAAAATACAAAATATGCATTGAAAAGTTTTTTCTCTATATTATCTTCTTAACATTTGGTAGTCATATCCTAAAATATTCTAAGTATCTTTTTTTTTTATCTCATGGAGGAAATGTGAGAAATAACGTATGTATCATACAATGATTCCATACACATAGACACTCTGCATATATAAGTCAAGGAAAAAATGCTTATAAAATAGTTTACCATTTGGCAATTAAAAAAAAATTTCCCCGGATTTTATTTTAAAAATCTGGTCACCTTACCCTAGGTGAAACCTCATTTTGCCACCCCCCTTGACTTTGCCCCTGACTCAACCCCCTTTGTCCTGCCCATGTATACGGTGGAGGTGGCTAATATTTCTTCAGCCGTGGTACACAGACCAGCACCAAGCCTCTGGACCCGGCCTAAAGACAAATAGTGGCAGCACCAGCTCGGTTCCTCACACCAGCTGTGGTCCACAGGTATATGGACAGACTAGGGTAGTATATGGATAGGCTAGGGTGGTTTACAGACAGACTAGGGCAGTATACAGACAGGCTAGGGTGATATACAGACTGGCTGGAGCGGTGTACAGACAGGCTGGGGCAGTATACAGACAGGCTGGGGCAGTATATAGACAGGCTGGGGCGGTATACAGGCAGGCTAGGGTAGTATACAGACAGGCTGGGGCGGTATACAGACAGGCTGGGGAGGTATATAGACAGGCTGGGGCGTATACAGACAGGCTGGGGCGATATACAGACAGGCTGGTGTGGTATACAGACAGGCTGGGACAGTATATAGACAGGCTGGGGCGGTATACAGACAGGCTAGGGCAGTATATAGACAGACTGGGGCAGTACATAGACAGGCTGGAGCAGTATACAGACAGGCTAGAGTAGTATATAGACAGGCTGGGGTGGTATACAGACAGGCTGGGGCGGTATATAGACAGGCTGGGGCGGTATACAGACATGCGGGAGCAGTATATAGACAGGCTGGGGCAGTATACAGACAGGCTATGGTAGTATATAGACAGGCTGGGGCAGTATATAGACAGTCTGGGGCGGTATACAGACAGACTAGGGTAGTATATAGATAGGCTGGGGAGGTATACAGACAGGCTAGGGTAGTATATAGACAGGCTGGGGCGCTATACAGACAGGCTAGGGTAGTATATAGACAGGCTGGGGCAGTATATACAGGCTGGGGCAGTATACAGACAGGGTTGGACAACCTGTGGAGTGAGGGCGGGGTTAGGAGGACAGTGGCAATAGGGTGCAGCCCGACTCCTGTGCAAGGCAAGCTGGCTTTCCCCACTCTCACTGTTTTGACTATGACAGATGCTGTTAGAGGCTGTGGAACACCAGAGATAGAGAGCTATAGCCGCTCTCCATCTCCACACTGTGTCAGTCATGGTGTCTGGAGGAGAAGACGCTCCTCCTGCAGTTGCCCACACAGACTCTGTCCCCTGCTTTGGCAGCGCTTGTTTATCCTCATTTCCGCTTGGCTCATCTTCTGGCTTGTCACCCCGCAATAGAGCTCCAATCGGCCTATCACACCTAATGGTGAAGCTGACCCTGGAAGTAATAGTGAGGCACAACCATCAGGCTTTTTGTGATTCTGAAAAGCAGGGAGCAAAGCCTACATATGTAATGAACAAATATGTCTGTCTTCATGTACATTACAAACCAAAACTATACATAGAAACAATGTTCTAAAAGTAGAGCACACCTGTTATTGGAGAAATATGGGGCCAACTCTCCTTTTGAGAATGCTAACTGCCTGGCTGTCATGCTGATGCTGCAATGTTTGTTCTTCAATTCTTTGAGTCACTGACCTATAACAAGTATACGGAATACTGACACATTTCTGACACTAATTTATACTATTTTTGTACCACATCAGTGACTCAATTGAATTACAAGGCAAATAGAATTTTTAGAAGGAAACTTGCATTACTAGCTTTCTTAGGGTATTTCCCAGCTATAGCCAAAATCCTTTCCCAAAAGAGAGCTGTGTTTACAGTGTCGACATCAAGAAAACAGGCGGAACAAATAAATTAAAGTGATTGTAAAGGCAGAAGGTTTTTTTTTATCTTAATGAATTCTATACATTAGGAAAAAAGCCTTCTGTGTGCAGCAACCCATCTCAGCTCTCCTAATACTTACCTGAGCCCCATCTTTATCCAGTGATGTTGCACGAGAGACTCGGCTGCTCTCTCCTCAGTGACTGAGACAGCAGTGAAGAGCCATTGACTCCTGCTGTTGTCAATCAAAGTCAGTGAGCCAATTAGGAGAGAGAGGAGGCAGGGCCAGGTTGCAGCTCCCTGTCTGAATGGACATACAGAGCAGCGACTCGGCTCGGGTGCTATGATTTTTCAAATGCAATTTTTAGGGAAAAAAATACTCTTTTGAATTTTAATGCACAAATACACACTATATTGCCCAAATGTTTGGTAATATATAAAATATGATCTCATGCCAAGTACATAGACACCAAACATGACTTGGTTTAAAAATTATGCACACCCGCACAGCGGCGAAAAACGATATGCATTTTTAAAAGCCTTTAAAAGCCTTTACAGGTTACCACTTTACATTTACAGAGGAGGTCTACTGCTAGAATTACTGCCCTTGATCTGACGTTCGCGGTGATACCTCACATGCACGGTGCAAATGCTATTTACATATGGCACAAGACCGACGCTTGCGTTCACCTTTGCGCGCATGCATGGGGGGACAGGGTGTATTTTTTTTTAATTATTCATTTTTATTTTTGTTTTATTTTTACACTGTCCCTTTCATTTTTATTATAATTTTATGAAAAAAATAGGTAGTGTCGCATATTTTTTTTTTTAAATTTAGGGTCTATTAGACTCTAGATCTCTCCTCAGACCTTAAAGCATCTGACCACACCAAGATTGGTGTGATAAGATGCTTTCCCAATTTCCCAATGGAGCTGTTTATATCCGGCGAAACTGAAGTCATGAAATGCTTGTAGCCTCCTGTTTTTTAGGCCATAGAGATGATTGGAACCATTCTAGTCTTCGATCAGCTCTATGGTCAGCTGGCAGAACCACCGGCTGCATTCTCGCATTCCCCGGTGGGACAGAAGAGCCTGAGAAAACTATTCAAAAATCAGCAACATACTAGTACGTTGCTGGACCTTGTTGGGCATATGTTGTAATGTTCTTTTTTTCATGCAGCCTGTGGGTTAAATGAAAAAAAAGAATCAATCAGTGGGTATGCCCACCATTAGAAAACAGCCCTTCATCCACCCCCTGCTAATGGTGGGCATAGCCCCCTTTTAAAAATATATACCGGAGCATAAAGGCAATCCGCCCCAATTTCCACCCACTGCCCCTATGCTTCGATATATATGCTATTTTTTTAACTGTGGTGGTGAAATCACCTCCAACAGTGCTGGAGTCGCTGCTTTATGTATGGTGGGAGCAAACGGTGTTGCTGTTACCATAAATAAATCAGTGCTGCAGCTGAATGGCATACCTTAAAAGCAAAAAACGATTAATAAAACACAGTACCATAAAAAATTACATTCAAGCTAAGAAGGAAACATTATAAAACATTACAGGAAAACATTAAAAAAAATTACATACCTGCAAAGAAAACATGATAAAAAACAGTAACAAAACATTACAGGTAAGCATAAACAACATTAACAATAGAGAGAGCAATAGAAAGAGAATAGAGAGAAAATAGAGATAGAAAAACAAGAAATTTACAACTGTTTTTGGCTTTTATTATTTTATTTCTTTTTTTATAACTTTATTATTTATTTATTTATTTTTTAATTTTTTACTGGGGTTTTTTTTTTTGGTACACTTTTTTTTAACAGTAAAGGTTAGGGTCTCTAAAAATGCGGTGACATCTTTGGAGACCCTGCGACAGTGTGCCCTATTCCTGTGTAGTGCTGTACCCTATGCTAATACTCAACAAGTGTATGGTAGCGCTGGAAACATTCACCGATGCAAAGACCAGGTTGGTCAGGACAGGAGGGAGAATAATAATGGGTGTCACGCCTGTATCCACATCGTCGGCAGACACAACATCTTTTTTGGGGGGCTTGGTTAGTAGGGGTGCCAGGAACGGCATGCAGAAAATGCCACCCATGCAGCCGGCTCACTGCATTTGGATTGAGAACATGGGGTGCAGCACCATCTGGAAATAGAAGGGCTCTAACAATCTCTTCCTTGAATTTAAGGAGAGATCCAGTCCGTCCTAATGCTTTGTATGGCACATAAGTGTTCAGCATAGTCAATTGTAGTAAGTATACAGACACTTTTTGTACCAGCGTCTGGCCTTATGGGCAATTAGGTATGGCACCAATAACTGGTCGTTGAGGTCCACCCCTCCCATATTTTGGTTATATTCATGGAAACAGAATGGTTTCTCCACAACACCAGTCACTGTTGTAATTTGGACGGTTTTATCTGCGTGAATGGAGGAAACAATGAAAACATTCTTTGTATTATCTCCACTTCAACGCAAGCAAATTACTACTTCTCAAGCAGGCTCTCTCCCCCCGTCTAAGTCGGGATTCTACTAACCATTGGGGGAAGCCCTGGCTATTAGTTCGCACAGTGCCACATGCCCCAATTTGATGATCAAACAGATGACTAAAAAGTGGCACACTTGTGTAGTAATTGTCCATGTAGAAATGGTACCCTTTTTGCATAAGGGTGAGACCAAATTCCACACTTCCCAGCACTCTCTATGTAAACTGGGCATCCTTCCGGTGACTATCTTTTCCCTCGTAAACCATGTAAAACTACATGTATAGCCTGTGGCCCTGTCACAGAGCTTATACATCTTGACCCCGTAACTGGCACGCTTGCTGGTGAGAAACTGTTTGAAATCAAGACGGACAGAAAATTTAATCTCTACGCAGACAACTTGGTCGATAATTAACAAGGCTGTGAACTGTGTCTTGAAGAGGTTTATGAGGGGCCGAATTTTGTGGAGCCGAACGTATTCCGGGTCACCCCGTGGACGATAGAGTTCATTGCCGTTGAAGTGCATAAACCGGAGGATCTGCTCGTATCGTGCCCTGGCCATGGAAGCAGAGAACACGAGCATATGGTGAATTGGGTCCAATGGACCAATATGACCGCAACTCAGATTTTTTAGTTATGCCCATGTTGAGAGAAAGGCCTAGAAAGGTCTTAAATTCTGGAACCGTAATTGGTTTCCAGTCTCTGGCAAGTGACGAATGGGGATTAGCGGCGATGAATTGACCAGCATACAAATTGCTTTGGTCCACAATAGATCTATAGAGATCTTCGGTGAAAAATAGCGAATAAAAATCAATGGCCGTAAAATCAACTGTTTCCACCTGAATTCCGGGTTGGCCGGTGAATGGGGGAAGTGCAGGCGCTGCATCAGTGATGGGTTGCGAATCAGGATGCTAGCGCATCAGGAAGGACACTGTGGGCTCTGCGGGCCTGAGTTTATCTTTGTCTGCAGATATGTATGTTGTGTTTTGTAAGTGTCAGCGATCTATTGATCCTGCCCTTGGGTGGGCTGGGGTGGGCGGAGGGGCTAAACGCAGGTGCTAGCAGGTATCTGGGCTGATCCCGCTAACGCAGCATTATATAATAATAATATGCTACTAACTGACCTATCTAGGTGTATGTATGTGTGTCTAACCCGACCCTGCAGGGGATTGATGCTGACCCTAACGCACCCTAAATCCCAACTAAGGTCACGGCCGGGTGATCAGGGGGTTAAAACTTAAAAAAGGTATATAAATATATATATATATATATATATATATATACTGCGGGTAATCTGAGGGAAGAAAAATGACCTCACTAAATAGTGTCACCCGTGACACTTATACAGTGATCACAGATGACAGGGGGCAATCAAGGGGTTAAAACCTTTATAGGGGGGTAAGGGGGGTATTTATACCTACCTAGGCCTACTACTACCGACCCTAACACTGATTAGTGTCACAAGTGACACAAGTACAGCGATCAGTGAATGATCTGATTGCTGCACTCAGTGACACAGTGACAGGGGGTGACAGCAGTGAAAGGGTGAAAGGGTTAACTGGGGGGGACGAGCAGGGGGCAATCAAGGGGTTAAAAGTGTGCCTACATGTACTGGTGTTAGTGTAGTGCTGGTGCACTCACATTTTATCTCTCCTCTCTGGAATGGAAAAGGACTCCAGGAGGAGAGATGACATCACTTCCTCTGCCTCTGTTTACATTACAGAGGCATTTCATTTGCCAGGGCCGATCAGCAGGTACAGATCAAAATTCATTGGTCTGTCCCTGTAGATTGATCGGTCCTCTAGCAAACCTGACCACCACGAGCGCCGTTTATTGATGGCGATTTGCGTTATGCTGCCACATTGCAGCAGTAAATGTATGCAACGCGGTCCAGAACTGGTTAACATGCATTCATGATGTGTTTTTGATGCTTCTGTGATGCTTTTTTGAAGCTTGGCAAATGCCCTGTGTGTGTTGATTTTCTATTTGGTTTAATGGGGCTCAGTAAAACTCCAGCTCAGCATTACCCCCAGCTCAGTAATATCTTTAGCTCATTAGTATCCCCGTTCAGCAGATCCCCAGCTTATTACTACCCTCGTTCAGCAAATACCTTCATCAGTAGTACTACTCAGTAGTATGCCCCAGCTCTGCTGATCCCCCGCTCATTAATAACTCCCAACTTTGCTGATCCTCCACTGAGTAGTGTTCCCCAGCTCTGCTAATCCTCTGGTTTGCTGATCCTCCTCTATCTTCAGTCCCCGTTCACCTCCTACTATATTTCTCCCATACTTCTCACCATGTGTGCCGTCTGTGTTCCCATGTTGTGCACCTCGTGTGCTGTCTATGTTCCCACATTGTGCACCATGTGTGCTGTCTGCTAGTTGCTCTGGTCCGGTCCGGACCCTGCTCGCCTTCCTGCCGCTCCATGCTGCACACCAGATGCGACATTTGCACCAGATGCTCCCAGAATATATACACATGAACAAGATGTGACTGCTAATGTCTTTCTGGTTCACTTGTTGGTTTCCCAGTTCATTCTGGGATATCCCATACCTCCAATAAATAACAAAAAAAGTAAAGCTAACTCTGAATAAATGCCCCTCAAATGCTGCAAGTGCTGTTAGCAAGCATTGTGATAGACTTCTATGGAGGCTTTGGAGAAACTTTGAAGCACCAAGAAAGTGACACAGGGTATCATTTTTGAAGTGAAGCAAAGCAAATGCAACAGTGCAAACAGGACTGTAAGGTAACCATTTTATTTAGTGAGAGGTGCTTTGATTGGCATCCAGGGTGCTTTAAAAAAGGGTGTCAAAATCCACATTTTAAGTGTAAGGGGCCTTAAAGGTGTCCTTAACCACTCAATAATCTGTACAGATTTTTATCCCTGTTCACATCTGAGTGTTCTAGAATCGGCAGCAGAATCGTGATTCTGCCTGCGATTCTGGAATGCGGTAAAATTGCAACAAAATGCGTGCTGTGTGTTTGGGTGTCATTCGTTGTTAATGGCACTCCAAATAAGCAAAAGAAACAGGCATTTTCTTGTGTGACAAAACGCATGCAAAACACTCAAAACCACACTTTCCAAAGCCAGCTCCAAGAAAAAAGAGCTACTTTGGCGCATTTTTGGAGCAGAGAGTAGCTCATTCAAATAATGGTGCTTCTCCAAAAATGCGGCACAAACTATGCATTTAAAAATGCTTGCTGTTGCTAGATGTGAAAGGGACCTGAGAGCTGGGCAGGTCACTGATAGGAATGGGAGGTAGAAAGTTTCTTATTATCAAAATGACAATGATAAAATTACAAATATGTGTTTCGCTCCTGTGTGCCTTATGAAGGTGATACATCAGTAAGGCCATAACGTTACTTTATAATTTGTCCCCTTAGTTTGTGAAAAATTATGTCTCATTAGTAATAGTCATTTTAAAAATGAAATACTATTTTTACTCTTTTTATAACTTGTTGCATCTCAGGGATGTCTAAATGCATGTACTCAAATGATGGCTGCATGGCAATTGATGGGGGGGGGGGGGGGTTCTGATGGTGATATTTGTGAGCCATACTAACTCTACACTAAATGTGTATTGAAACCACAATTTGGATTTCATTTGATTGGAAGCCTGTGTGACAGGGTGACAATGCAAACACACAACTGGAACCTTATAACAGGAGGTGGAACAACAAGGATTTTGTGACAGATCATTAGGTATTATTTTAATAAAAGTTGCAGATTTAAAAATACCGGTACCTAAAATGACTACTGAGTTTATAAATACCCATTCTACAACTTCCCTTGGTTTTGTACAGAAGGGCAGATTAAAAAAAAAAAAATAAGATATTTGGACATAACTCTGAAAGGACATCATTAAAGTGCAAAACCCTATCTTATTCTGCATCATGCTTCATTTTTAAAGGGTATATCTAGCCAAAACAGTTTTAATTATTAAAATAATTTGTATTGTTATTTTATTTCTTTTGGGTAGAGTCAGAAAGGATTAGGACCCCCGTCAGGTTTTATTGCTATCCAGTGCTTCATCTAAGAGATTTTCTCTTACATACCATCACAGTGACAAACGTTTCATCAGATAGGAAGCGAGAAAAAATCTCCAACAGGAACGCAGACAGGCAAAAAAAAAAAAATGACAAAGGGGCTCTAATCTTCCCCTACTTTACTAAAAAAAATCATTTTCGTCTGTTTTTTTTTTATCCTAATTTTTCCTCCAGTGAAATCATTGTCATCAGGACAGTAGAGGAATGGAAAATCTCTCTAATGGATCCCTGAATTGCAGTAAACTTGACAGGAGTTCCAATCTTTCCTCACTTTATCCAAATCAAACAATTAAAAAAGAAAAAGGTTTTAGCTAGGCGTACACTCTAAAGTGTACCAGTGGTGGCTGGTGCTCCATTTTTGGGGGGAGGGGCAAACAAACCACCCACCACCCACCACCGTTCTGTCGGTCAGTTGATCCCCCCACCCCCGTCACTCGCTCGCTCATCCGCCCACCACCCTGTACTTACTCCATCTAGGTCGTGGGCAGTTTCAGCTCCTTCCTGTGTCTCCTCCTCCTCGGTGGCTTCACAGCAGCTTCCCATGTGTCTCCTCCTCCTCTGTGGCTTCCTCTTCTTTAGCCAATACAGTCGCTTCTCTTCTCAACCAATCGGGTCTTAAGACCCACTTCCTGATTGGCCGGGAGGAGAATCAAGAAGATAATAGTGAAACTTAATTCGCTATTGTCACACAACTGGGTGGGCTCAGGGCGCAGTGCTCTGCGCCACGAGCTCATAGTTTTTTAAGCCAATTAGAGCCTCAGGCTCTAATCATGTGCTTCCAAAAAAAACCTAATTGATTAGGGGGGGCGGCACCCCTTATGGACGGGCCGCCACTGAAGTGTACTATGTATAGCCAAAACTTTTATTTTCAGCTATTTTGTGTCTCCTTGGAGAGATTTTTCTTTGTTTACTGTCCCAGAAAGGCAAAGGAAGTAAGTAGAAATCTATACAGTCTGATGGAAATTTCCCTCTTAAACAATTGTCACCTGAACAAGTATCCCCAACTGAAGATTTCCCATCACCTCTGGTCCTGGTGACAGCTCTAAAAGTTTGAATTTCCAATTCCTTTTCTTTTACAGTAACAAGAGTCACCAGAACAAATAGAGAGTGTAAGTCTACCTAATGGAGACAAACAGAACGTAAAACCTTTGCCACTTTATCAAAAATAAATAAATAAAAAAAAAAATGAAAAAAATGCCTATACATACACTTTAAAGTGGACCTTGCATTAAAATGCTTTTTATATCCAGGCCCCCTTCCCCTGTAAAAATTGCACTTAATAGTACCTGTAAGGAAAAAAGATAGATTATATACTTACCTTACACTCACCTTTTGAGAGCAACGCCTAGGCAAGGGTGACCTCACGCTCCTTTCAGTGGGAAATGCAGAACAGCCCAAATCACACGAGAAGACACACTTGCACTAGATTGTTTCTTCTTGTGATTTTTGGGTGACTCACCCTTCCTCTTCCCCATGAAAATTATCAGGAGGACGATGATGTCAAGCCCAGCAATGCAGAAGATGGGGCTAGGGAAAGTATATAATCTAACTTCTTTTCTGTACAGGTACATTTTCAAGTACTATTACTTTTGAGGAAGGAGGGGGCCCAGATATCATAAGTGGACCTTGCATTTTTGTGCAAGGTCTGCTTTAAGTAAATTTGTTGCTTGAAATAATTTTCAAGGAATTGACTAATATAGAACTGGCACTGAACATAAACCCATCACTTTAGTTTGCCAGTATATAGCTTTTTTCTTTTGTACTGATCACCATATTGCAGGCCACCTACCAATCATCAAAAATCTAGCCATAAACTAACTGTCTTCAGAAAGAAAAAATATGCACATGAGACACACAGCAAGGGAGAAATGAAGACATTATTTCGCTGCTTGTTTCATGCACACCACAAAAAGAATTATTGAAAATAGTTGTCATGCATCAATCTCCTCTAGAGTAAAGTTGACAGTTCTAGTGAGTTGGAATAAAGAAAAGCAAAATATATGAAGGAACCCAGGCATAAGATAAAACACAAAATACAACAGTGTTGTGCCTTTTTTTTGTCCTCTTGTCTTTGGAGAATTTCAGTTACAATATGTGACACTGATGGCTTTAAGAACACTTTCTATCATATATCATTTTTTTTAAGCTGTATATGTTTGTAAAGGACAAAACAAACTAATAATGCCATTAAGTTGTTTAGACCTTGTTATTTTCCCTAGGCAAAAAGCAGATTCTTTGCTGGATCTAGCATCTGACCTTCACAGTAGTGCTCACTCTACAGTAGTAGCCAACTCCTTATTTCTTAAGTGCTGGTGGATTCATGAAAAATTCAGACACCAGGTTTCCTTGAGACCAATCTGGTGACTTATCTTTGTGCTAACTGCTTTTCTATATGCATCATTCAAAAGGTACATTCTGTTGTCAGCCCAAGAACTGCTACCTTGGTGTTAAACATGAATATTTGTAGCTTGGCAAGGGACTATATTTAAAAATATTAATATTTCACGACCTTTGAGAAGATTTTGTGCATTTAGCCAAGAGTGAAGAGGTCTGATTAATCTGGAGACAGACTAAAATAACAGAAAGAAAAGAAAATCTTTGGTGAGCTTCAGTTATCTAGAAGAAGGTCGCATGTGTGATAGCTTTGATTGTTACCACTCATGATAAAAAAAAAAGACCAACAAATGAATAAAAATAGTGATTACGGTTTCATTATTTCGCCTCCGGGGAAATGCATTCAAGTGTATGAGCCTCTAATCTCATCAGCGTACAGTGACCAGGGAACATTATATGACTTGGCTCAGAAAGATACACAAATGATATATACTTAGACCCACATGTATATGTCTTGTGGCAAAATTACCTTTTTCTTTCTGCACTTAATTAGAATTGGAATCAGTGTTGAGCTAATAGAATATCTTATTAGCAACAAAAGGCATAGCTGGTTCTTCAGTTTGAGTGGTAGAACTGCATAAATTATAGTTGTAGGAGCTTATGGAGTCACTCACTCCTGCCAGAATGCCTTTTACACTGTCATATTAATGAGTTGTTCTAAATTTAGTCGACTGTGACAAACTAATATTAATACAGTATTTTATGGCCCTGAGCTCTGTTAATGCATAGAAATGAAACCTTGTATCTGGGGGAGGGAAAAAAGGATTACTTTCCCTGATTGTCAAGATGGGGAATAATCCACGCATGTAGATATTAAGACTGAAACATAATGCACTTCTTATAGATTTGTATGATGTGAAACATTTTCTATTATTTTAAATCCTCGTTGTATTGCTTTGCTCCTACAGTGCTAGGGTATCTTAGCAGTCTATAAAAATTGTAATTCTTAAATTCCCTGAGTGTCACGGAAATACTGTTTGTAATTATTTAATGTAAAATGCAACTTACTGCCAGAGATAAAACCTGGGCATTCTATTTGGCTGGGGATTGCTAGGATAAATGTCAAGTTTAATGTTTTTCCTAATATCAAACAGTACCCGCTTTATATTGCATGGGCAATAAAGTCAGTTAAGTCTGTGGAATGAATGCATGTGTTGCTGTGTAATAGCTATCACCTACTAAAGTTTTTCAAAGAGCAGCGCGGCACTGTGACTGCAATAGTTAATTGGATATTTTGAATCTGGAATCCATCGGCTTTTTTTGGATTCATGTTTTCTTTGTAGAAACATATTTCAAGGACATTAGTTATTCACAAAGAAGTGCATAGCACACCTCCATAGCCTCGAAATAGGCCAGTGACATTAAAATACACAGAGCAATTACAATTTCAAGAACGCCACGAAAGAAAGGAGTAATTTTCTTTATTTTTGATGTATTCCTTTTGTAGATGATTGGATTTCTGATTTCTGATCCTCTCAACAAACATTTCGTGATGCAGTTGAGGTAGTGCCTCCATGAGAGATGAGCATGAGACTTTTGTGTTCCTAAAAGTGGGGGGAATGCATAGCCAGGAAGTATCATGTGATCAGTAGATTATTCCACATTTAAATTTAAGACAATTCTTTTCGAATTATGTCTTGCTGATGGAGCTTCTGAACTTTGAGGTTGGGTTTTGTTTAGCTTTTTCATTTTGAATTGGTACTGAGAACAGGCCTGACATAAGGTGAAATGAACATCTAACCTCAGGAGACAAACCGCAAGACAGGATCTTGGTAACTCCTTGACAGGCAGATAGAGCAAAAGTGAATGACCACAGTTCAGAATTGTTGCTCTACATAAAGATGGTCTAGGCTATAAGGAGATTGGCAAGACCCTGAAACTGAGCTACAGCACGGTGGCCAAGACCATACACTGGTTTAATAGGACATCACCCCTGCCTATGTCTAAACACCCCCCCACCACCCCTGCCCATGTCTAACCCCCTCGCCACCCCTGCCTGTGTCTAAATGCCCCTCACTACCCCTGCCTGTGCCTGACCACCCCCACCACCCCCTGCCTTTGTCTGACCACCCCCACCACCCCTTGCCTTTGTTTGACCACCCCCACCACCCCCACCACCCGCTGCCAGTGTTTGACAACCCGCCACCACCCCTGCCTGTGTCTCAACACCCCCCCCCACCCCTGCCTGTGTCTAAACACCCCCC
>BLSH010029916.1:4070347-4083730 GCA_018402905.1 Glandirana rugosa
CTGGGGATGTGACGGTCTCCAACTCACTGGGTTAGATACACTTTTGTCTGAACCCTTCAACCCCCCACCTCCACCACCACCATCACCACTGCATCGGACTGAACCCCCCACCACCACCATTGTTGCATGTAAATCTGACTTACTGATGAATTACATTTTAGTTTTAATTGTCATTATATAAAATAATTGGTGTGGGGCCTTTTGGTGGGCAGGATTTTTTTTTTGTTGGGGCGGTCGGGGGGGGGGGGCATCATTTCATTCTTGGACCCAGGCAGCACAATGTCTAGGCCCAGCCCTGTGTGGAGCCCTCCCTCTCTGACACTGTGGATAATGATCAACACACCCCTGGCACAGGAGAAGATTACTGCATGCTGACAGCTGGGTGATGCCGGGCTCTCTTGTCATAAATCACATAGATTGGGTCACTCAACCTCTGGCAGTGTAGGGGTCACATTGTACACATTGTGCAGGCACACCACTACAGGGACACTTGGCAGGGCTGACCGGCATCAGGATCCCCCTCTGAGGCCAGATGCCCTTCTGCAATGCTGTATGTCGCGATAGTGTTGCTCTCCCTGCCTGTCCCGATAGGCACCATAACATTTCAGAGCCAGACCTGCCCCAGACACCAGCAGTGCGGCAGAGGAGCCCTGGGGGGAAACAAGAGCCCAGAGGAGGCTGTGGAGAGCTGACATGACCGGGTAGATGGAGGACCGAGGAGGAGGGGGAGGGGGAGGAAAAATTGTGAGAAGAAACCAAGAGACCTTGTCACTGCCATATCATACCTTCCATCCTGTGTGTGTGTTCCTGTCCAGCTCCCCCTCTCCTGCTCTGCTGATAGGATGACATACTTGGCAGGGTAGGAGAGCTGGGAGAGGAGACACAGGCATGGCTGCAGAACAGGAGGTGAGCGGCGACTGTGGCTTCTGCTTGCCACCTACTGTGCAGCCTGGTCATCAACAGGGCTACGGACTGGGAAGCCCTGGCCCACAGGACAAATGCCCAGTATGCCCTATGGCCAGTCCGTGCCTGCTGGTGGGTGACCTTAACCTGCTTGCAAGTGTCACATATGTATTATGTATACAACCTACTACAGCAAAAGTGATATTTACAAAACAATGGCCTCTTCCTCACAAGCCATGCCTGGTCCTGTTGTGGGGGTCCGCAGGCAAAGGCCTTATTGGTATCTGGAAACCACCTTAAAGATAAAAGAGACCTCAGGTACGGGGCCATGTGGATAAGTAAATGGGGGCATAGTACTGCTACTTCCTACCTAATTCACAAAAAAAATGTAAACGGTAAATAATGATCCCACACTTTTTGACGTCCTTTCATGACAATTAAAAAAACAAAAACATCCAAGGATATACATCAATTATTAGTAACGTTGTTCAGTGATTCAGAGCCACATCAATCACAATAAAGGATTCTTGCCAACCCACGGAAAGAAAAAAAATCTTGCCAACCACTGTTCCGATTTGCTCCAGACAGTCACTCATGCTGAAAGACACTCATGTTGAAAGACATCTCCTGGTCCTTGCCGCTAATAGGTCACAAAGGGGCAAGGTCCTCCAGATAATTTCATTGATCAAATATGGCTATGGCCATATTTGGTCAGTGGTCTTAGCGCTATCCCCATTTCTTTGTTTACATGGCTGGGATACCTGGCCAGTAACTGAATAAGGCCAGGTGACATCATTGGTTGCTAAAGAAGTGGTGGGAATCAAGCTGTCCTGTATAGCAGCTGTAGAAATACTGCTACTATATATGATGTTCAGTGCCTGCTAAACAAGCATAACGTCTAGTTTGGACTATCACATAAACAGCCAAAGTGTGGTCTAACTTTGTGTTCAGAATGAACCTTAAGCTCTTGCCTACTTATGAAAACATGATTTTTTCCTGACAGATTATGTTGAAGAAAAGTTGTTAAATTGCAACATGAACCCCACTGGACATTCTGCATCTGGAATATGCTGTGATGGAGTAAAGCTTTTGGGCCATTAGCTGAAGTGAACCGACCACTCCCTTGTACAGTGCTTGGAGCTACTGGAATTAGGAAGACCTCCCAAGTCAAGGATTTCCCCTTGATGTTGAACTGTGCAGTGGTGAGCCCTAGATATGGCATAGGTTACCGACCCTACTATAACTGAACGTTATGGAATACCTTGGAAGGATTCTGAGGCATAGATGAACCTATTTATTGCAATCACTAGGTGGAGCCTGGCCTTAACTATCTGCTCCATATTGGGCATAGGCCACCCCTATACTGTATGTGTAATAATACATGTAAACAATTTTCTTCTGTCAACAATATTAAAAAGGGTTTTTACAAACATAGTGTCTCCAGACATTTCAAACAAAAACACAACAAAGATCCCAGTCAGTTACTCTTTTATGCAATAGACATGATAGAGGGACATTGGAGAGTTGTTGATAAATTGAAAGAAGTATCAAGAAAAGAGATCCAATGGGTATATGAAATGGGGACTTTACATCCATATGGTTTAACTATAGATATTGACTTAAATTGTTTTTGTGACAAATTTTTAATTTTTACAAGTTTAGTGCTACTGTACATTGAAAAGTTGGAGGGGGATCATTGTGGAGAACTTCATAGCATATATAAGTAGGGGTTCAAATAGTCTAGAGTTGCTCCTTAATAATATGTATGGACCCTTTAAGAGATGTAAGTACTTGCAAAGCCCGTGTAAATGAGATAAGATTAACAGGGTTTGAACACATGTCCGCGAGTGTAGCGCCCCCATAGTGTAGGTGCTTTTACTTTTGTAGATTTTTGGCAGGAGAGGAAAAATCTAGACAGGCCTGACTGTAAGTGCAGGCCTGAATGTTTTTATCTGGGCTGGGAGTGGATGAGGATGTAGCTGAAGCTGTGGATCAGGCCTTGCCTGGGAGGGCAGACCCCAGTCTGGGGGGTGAACCTTAGGCCTGGGGCTTGGGTGCAGCAAGGAGCAGGAGTCGGCTCCTGGAGTGGCACAGGAGAAGCAGGAGAGCAGCTGAGGTCTACGTGGAAGGAGACTCTTTAAAGAATCCACCATATAGTTGGTGAGTGGCAGTCCCTGGGAGTTGGATGAGATGGCTGAGATAGTCTGAGAGGAGAGAGAGCAGTCTGTAGAAGTTGGGACGAGCCATCCAAGGGGAAGGAGAGCCATTAGACCACAGGACAGGCCAGATGGGTCTAGAAGATGGATGGGCTGAGAGTAGTAGTTCATCCAAGGCCCAGCTAGCACCAACTTGTGGGAAAGAAACCCACAATTCTAACCCACAAAGGGTAGTTCTGAGGCCTTGCTCACTGCTGCAGCAGGCCTCACCATGTGCTAGCTGTGGTGAAGAGGAGGTGTCATGGAGGTCTGATAAATTTCCTTTCGGGAAATTTATCAGACCTCCAGGGAAACAAGTGTAATGGCCAGTAAGTAGTGTGCTGGAGAGAGGAAAGGAGAAGAGTAATGGTCAGCAAGTAGTGTGCTGGAGGAGAAGAAGTGTATATACCGTAGGTGTATATAGTAGGTCCCGTGTTCAATTACTGGGCGTCATCCCCAATCCCTATCCAAGTTCAAACCCCTAAATAAAACAACAAAACAAAGTACCTCCCTGTTCAGTGACTCCGGGTGTGTGGAATTGTGTGATTGAGGGCAGCGGGCAGGTGGACCACAACTGTCAGCCACTCTTAAGGGAGCACATGGCTACATTAGCAATTCACAAAATATTAATGTTTTTTAGCCTGCTCAGATATAATTTTAAATATTTTTTTGTTTATCACATTAAGATGGCAATGGGACTGATGCCCACTATAAAGATGGCATGGGACTGCAGGTGTCCTGCAGCTCCAGGAAGCAGCCATATGGCGAAACGCATAGGTCAGGACAAGGATGCTGATGTCACCACCAAAGCCAGTATCATACTCGCGGCTCGTACTAGTGGGCGGAGATGATCGGCAACACAATTGAGCGTTGATTCCCTAGTGTTGTCCTGAAAATGTGAGTTTTCTATCTGTTTTTA
Organism: Glandirana rugosa; assembly: GCA_018402905.1. Classification (NCBI taxonomy): domain Eukaryota; kingdom Metazoa; phylum Chordata; class Amphibia; order Anura; family Ranidae; genus Glandirana; species Glandirana rugosa. Next base: position 4,074,365 of record BLSH010029916.1, read on the forward strand.
CAATAAAGCTTTTTTAAATGTTATTACACTATGGCAGTTTTCCTTCTAGTTCACATTCCCGTGCAACCCAGACCTGTTTGAGATGCTTAAAGAGAGAACCTACAGTGGAGTTATTTTTGTGGATTTATTCAAGAGATTGTGCAGAGGCGCAGTTGCTGGTTTATAATATTACCAGCCATTAACTCTGGTGAAATAATTTAGTGTGATTGGTGGCGGATTACACTGGGTGGGGCATCCAAAGGCATAAGAATCACCTTAACAAGGAAGTTATAAACATTAAGACCCCTTTCACACTGAGGCGCTTTACAGGTGCTATTTAGCTAAAAATAGCGCCTGTAAAGCACCTCAAAAATCTAGCCCAATCCACCCCAATGTGAAAGCCAGAGTGCTTTCACACTGGGATGGTGCGCTTGCAGGACGTTACAAAAAGTCCTGAAAGCAGCATCTTTGGGACGGTGCGGTGAGTGGTGATACACAGCTTCTCCACTGCCCCTGCCCATTGAAAACAATGGGGCAGCACTTCTGAAGCGGCTGCACGCTGCCTCGAAAGTGCGGTTTGCCGTCACTTTTAACCCCTTGGGGGGGGTTAAAAGCACCGCGCTCCTGCCTGCATAGTGGCGCCATAGCGCCGCTATAACAGCGTTAAATCGCCTCTGAAACTAGCGGCGATTTACCGCTACTGCCCACCCCAGTGTGAAAGAAGTCTTAAGTTTGGCACTTTTAGATTTTTTTCCGGATCACTTTATGGACTTTTTCTGTGACTGCTTCTATTAATTTTATCTGTACTGTTTTTTCAAAATTTTAGCCTAAGTTCATTGAGCACTTTGCATTTTATTGATGCATAATTTGCACATTAGTGTATCACAACATTGTATTTTGTGTATGGAATGTCATATTTATACACATATGGTATATTGATACGTTTAACACATGGCTATATTGATTGTCAATTGATTCATATATATATATATATATATATATATATATATATATATTTTTTTTTTTTATTAATTTGGGGGTTTAATTTAGAGGGATTTTGGACCAGCGCTGATTTTCTCTGCTCTCCTATAACTTTTTTAGTTCACCAAACTTTGAATGGCTGCGATCTGTTTGTTCCTCATTGTGATATATGGTACCATTTCCACATTGTGTCCCATTTCCCAATTAGTGCCTGTGGAGCTGTTTTTTCTTTTCTAATTTTCAGTGTGAAATATATAACACACTGAACAGTGTATGCAAAATGGAATTGCTGAGTTAAAAACATACAGCATTGTCTACAGTGTGGAGTATATAACAAAGAGCATTGTGCATAGAGTAGAGAAATGCAGAGTATATAACATCAAGTACAGGGAGCTTTTTAGAATATATGACTGTGTAAACCAGTGGCAGCTGGTGGTATATTTTTTGGGAGGGGCGGCAAACAATGCAGCCCTCTGGTCAGTCGGGTCACCCACACCCCCCTGATTGGTCACCAGGCACACACTTACTCCATCTAGGTTGCGGGCAGCGCTTCCTCCGGGCGGCAGCTTCCCCTGCATCTTCTCCTCCTCGGCATCACGGTGGCTCCCACTGTTTAGCTTCACCCTCCTCCTCTGCCAATAGGATTGCTTCTCCTTTTGGCCAATCGGGTGATGGGTCTTAGGACCCACTTCCTGATTGGTCCGGAGGAGAATCAGGAACTCAATCGCGAATATTAATTTGCTAAAGTCACACAACTGGGTGGGCTCCGAGTGCAGTACTCTTTTGAAGCCAATTAAAGCCTCAAAGAAAAACCCTATCGGAATCCATCCATTCGGGCATGTAGATTAGGGACCGGTCGCATGGAGTAGGGGGGCAGCGCCCCTGCGCTCCATGTGGACGGGCCGCCACTGGTGTAAACAGTGTTGCAGGGTGGCATGCAGGGCAGAGGGTACAGGCAGTCCTCTCCTATTGGGTCTGGGCTCCATTGGGTCACCAGTGAGGCCTGGCAAGTGCTACCATTGGCTTTTCCCCCCCAGATGCCATGTGCCTCTTATATTCCTCCTCCCTAGTGCTCTTCACAGAGTTGGCCACCAGCGTGGACTTTTTTACAGCTCAGCAGCTTATTCCTGTGCAGAAGAAAATGTTGGCTGGGGTAGGGGTGTGGCAGACTTCTCCCCCAGGCACAGGTAGCTGCTCTGACTGATACAGATGCTAAAAATGGGACAGATGGAAGAGCAGAGATGGCAGCCCAGCAGGTCTTCCACCTTTAGCCATGTGGTAAGAAGCTGAGAGGAAAGCATTTGCCCTGCGGTAATTTCCTCTGTCTGTAATCTCTTCTGGAACCTACCCTGACAGCTACACTGCACACAAATGGCTGAGGGACTGTTCCCTGCCCTGACAATACATACTGCTCACTAACTGCCCCATCACTACATACTGCTCACTGACAGCCCCACCACTACATACTGCTCACTGACTGCCCCGCCATTACATACTGCTCACTGACTGCCCTGCCACTACACATTGCTCAATGAATGCCCTGGCACTACACACTGTTTACTGACTGCCCTGCCATTACATACTGCTCACTGACTGCCCTGCCACTACACACTGCTCACTGACTGCCCTGCCATAACATACTGCTCACTGGCTACCCTGCCACTAAACACTGCTCACTGACTGCCCTGCCATTACATACTGCTCACTAACTGCCCTACCCATGCATACTGCTCACAACTGCCGCCCCATTACATACTGAACGCTGACCGCCCTGCAACTACATACTGCACGCTGATTGCCCTTCCACCACATACTGCTCACTGACTGTCCTGCCATTACATACTGCTTAATAACTGCCCCACCATTACATACCGCATACTGACTGCCCTGCCACTACATACTGCATGCTGACTGCCCTGCAACTACATATTGCTCATTGACCACCCTACCACTACATACTGCTCACTGCTTGCCTTTTCACAGCATATTGCTCACTGACCTGTTATTACAATTTGCTCACTAATCCCCCTGCAGCTACATACCATACACTCCACAGCTCTGTACAGTTATTTCTTATTACCATGCACTTTCTTTGTTTACTTTTGTATTTTTTTGCCCCCTAACTATAGCTCGTATATATGATTAATGATATGCCTCTTGCAAAACCACATCCATTTTAAATGAATACCCCACCCCTAATTAATGTACATTCTCCTTTTGCAATGTCTTGCTGGACGCACAACAAAAAGGCTGGAAATTGTTCTTAAATATTGACAACTATGTATGTGGTGGGTATGAAGGCTCACACATTTTGACATGCATAGCCATCATTCATCAATGAAGGGATGTCTGTGTAAAATAATTTCTATAGATACTAAGCAATAGCATAACACGGACATAAGTGGTGTGGTAGCTCTCTATATGCCACATTATAGAAACAAACACTGGAAATAACCATAGGTACAGTATATTTACCATACTGCAACCTAGAGATAGAAATTCCTGTAAAAATATTTGTTTATTGTGTCACACCAATAGCTATAACATCCTATATAGACTTAGGTTGTTCTGTTTTGAACAAACATTGAAATTATACAGAATCAGGCAATTCTGATTTCTGACCTTCACCTATAGGGAGAAATTGGCAGAATTGTTGGTATTTTGTAAGAAACAATATTTGATATGTTATACCTTCGTAGCTGTTTTATATTCCTGTACATCATGTAGTGTATTTTGCAGAGTACATTTTACTATTTACAGTACACCAATCATTGCCCATATGGAACTTAGTCATTAATGTTCAAAGTACACAGGGGCAGACATACCACTGAGACTGTGCATCTGCACAAAGGTCCTCTAGGACTTGGGGGCTCTATTATATTAGATGTTGGCCAATAGTGGTCTTGTACAAGTACCTTTTGGTGACTGTGTACACCACTGGCAGCACGGAGAGATTTTAGTGTTAGTTGGTAGGAAGAGGCCTATTCAGATATCCCATTTTTTTAAATGTGAGAGCAAGTTGAAGCTTCTAGAGGAAAGCAACACATATACTATACATACCAATATCAAGTTATGCAGGATTCTGGCAAGGTTTCAGCCCAGAACCTCAATAGTACCAGGCCTCTGTGTTAACTACTGAGTAACCCTATCAAGCATCTACAATCTTTGCAGATCGCATGGATTATATCTAGAAAAATTTACAGAAAGAAATAAGGAATGGATAATGTCAGTTAGACCAAAAAAAACCCATCAAACAAAACAGATTAAAATATAATTTTAATGCATAGAGAACCTAAAACTAGGAAAGGAATCAAAGTGAAGGTGAGGAAGATGTATTAAGATTATGACTAAAGTCAGTCAAGAATGATCAAAGGAAACTTATCTTTTACACACCTGAGCCACTAATGCACATAACAGAAACAGTGACTATTAGTAGTCCTGGCAACTTGGCTCATATGCATAGAACAAAGTGACAGATGATGTCCTCTTCATTTTCACTTATGCTAGTAGACTTGGCCAAATGCAGAAGTATAATGGCACTCGCTCAGACCAAAATCCAATCAAAAGTGTCACATAAAAGAAAGCATTATTTCATTGGAACATAAGAAAGAATTAATTTACTTACTTAGGTGAGCCTAAGGATCAATGAAAAACAAGTGCAAAATGCTTACTCACCGCATCCAGGCTACACTCACACCATAGCAACTGTGGGCCATTGGTAGTGGAAAGTGAGAGTGTTGTCAACTCTGAGCAGCGAGCTATACATATTGGTTCAATGTAAACATTCCAGATGCTACCTTTAACAAATGTGCTTCATAAGTTCTTACTAATACTACTTAAAGACATTCAGTAGTAAAAAGTCATGCCACAGGTTTTTAGTAGGAAGCTTATAGCATCTGCTCTTACCTTGTCTCTAATCTAATCTGCCTCCAATTTTCCTGAAGGTCTGGCACTTCTCAGCACGGGGCACATGTGACATCTGCTGCCTTCCCACTATTCAGTGCTTGGTGTTGGAGGGATCTATCACCAGGCCCAAGTGCTGTGACATGTTTTCAGAAGACGTACAAGCTTGCTTACCCCTGTGCAAGTTTCGAATTTCAGAAAATTAAAATATGAACAGAAATGTGGTCAATAGATAAAGTAGGAGCAGGCATGTTTATTATCCAGAAATGTTTGAGTTCTGTCATTATGGCATTGGATAGGGATTAGGTTCAAGTTAATGTCAACATTGGGATCACTTTGAACTTTGACTGTTTTCATTCACCAAGCTGGTGAACTAAATTATCTGTTTGCTCATTGGCTGAACCAAACCTCCGTCTGTGCGTAAGGTCATTAAATTAGATGTAAACTTGATTCATGAAATTCGACCTAAGCCTATATATCTGTAGTGTTTTCCTATCTCTCTCCAAAGCACTAAGTCTGTGTCTTTCTGCTGTTTTATTGCTCTGTTATCAGCATGATAACTTCTGACAAGTTCTCCGCCAACCAAGATAAAACCAGCCTGAAATTTGTGTTGTAGGTTGTCTTGGCTTGTCTTGTTACAGCACAGCTCTGCACATTCCTTCCTTCCTTTGCCTGTGGAGTGGGGGTGTGCGCCTTTCCTCCAATCAACTGTCTTGGCTGTATGCCAAGAATCCACTCCCAGTGCTGAACAGGAAGAGAAAATCTCTAACATGATGTGCACATTTTAAAGAATATATAAAGCTGAAGACAGCAGATATGCATGTAAAACTTATGTAGGGAGATTTGCTTCATCCCTCTGTATCATCTGATGCTGTTCACTTCATTGGGTATATGTGAGGGTTTACATCCACTTTAATTTAGTGGCGGTATTACTACCACCGTCCCATTCAGCTGGGGATTCCCTGGCCACCAGCTGAATGTAATTAAAGGGGGCAGAATCACTGGATGTTGTCATTGGCCAGCATCCAGTTCAACAACTGAATAGATATCTGTCATTTTTGATGGAGTCCATTGGGAGAAGATTGTTTTTTGTGCTGACAGGTTGTTGGCATCAATGCTCATTGTGGTTGATCATAGATCTACATTGGTGGATGACATGATTGATGATGGTTTTACACAGTACTTTAGCGATGTGTGCATTTATGTACTTTTTAATTTTTTTGGGAATTAGTAACTACGGGTACTATGTACCCCTTACTCATTTATGCTGGGGAGAGGGCCGATATCTGGAGCCCCTTATCTTAAAAAGTTTCCAAAAGACTCTGCCCCATTGAAACCCATATCAACCTAGCCAGGGATGTGCGGAAGAGGCTCCATCAACCCCCCTAGCAAGGTACCTCCACATGCTGACTGCATGCTCAGATAAGGGTCTGGGATGGATATTAGGGGAGAAGAGGCTACACTTTTTTTTTGCATTGGGATTTCCCCTTAAAATACACATCAGACCCTCATCAAGGTCAAGAGTCTGATATGCATTTAGGGGGGCATGCTATTTCTTACAACAGAAAAAAAGCAGCAGGGAAATGTAATTTTGTGGCAAATGTTTTTATATTTTTTTAAATGTCACGTTTGTTGTAGCACATCTTATATGTGTGCCACTTCACATGCAGGTTTAGGGCACCCCCAAGCATGTTATTCAAAAGAATTTTGTGTTTTTAATGTTTCACTGTAAACCTTGTTAAAAGAGCTGCTTCCTGCTGATTGGCGTTTTTAACATTTTTTTTTTACATTTATAGAAGCTCCCCAGTGTAGTGTGCAACTACTGATGCCCTTTGTTTGACAAATTTTCGCCTTTTAGATTAGAAAATGGAAAGAACTGTTTTTTAAGATTCACCTCTCAGTGATTTCAATGGGGGTTCATATTACAGTTCACAACATGCTATATCTTTCCTGCAATATAACAAGCTTGCCTGCCCGTTCTTAATCTTCTTTAGAATGTACACTGAGCTACACATGTGTATTCTCAGCACATCTCGGCACATACATTATACTACCTCATTTTAATAGCACTATTTGCACGTTTTTTCACTTATCTGTCCAATTTCATTTAAACTTGTACACATTCTTTGCACATATTTACTGATTTGCACATTTAGGGCCGCGTGCAATTTTCTTTGGCTGCACAAGTTGCATATCTTGCACACGGATATAATTTGATTGTTTGCACATCTACTTTGTAGTAATTGCACATTCCCTGAGGTTCTTGCTGGAATCTCTTTCAGCAGCGCCAGCTTGTCATATTATTATTATTATTATACAGGATTTATATAGCGCCAGCAGTTTGCGCAGCGCTTTACAAAAATGAAGGCAGACAGTACAGTTACATCACAATTTGGTACAAGAGGAATCAGAGGGCCCTGCTCGTTAGAGCTTACAATCTTTTGTCTTCATCTACCCACTATATTATAGTGTTTTTGGCAGGTCAGCAGCTGATTAGGGTACCACATCATATTTACATCTATAAGGATTTTCATTTCCATTTTCAATTTACATCCACCAGGATTTATTTTCAATTTATTTTTAATTAACCCACTCAAGGGAAATAGGGGTACCCCCCTCTCCCTTTCTTTGGGAGTCCGTTGCGCGGTACCACCCTTCCCCTTTTTCTTACGTTAACTAAATTACTTAATGCATGTCAATGCACGTTCGTTAATGCGTCACAAAAAAGTAAATGGGCCAAATAAGCTTGTTCTCTTTTAATGAAGAAAATACATTGTTTCCAATATACCTCGGCTCCACCAATAGAATTGCATTGGGAAAATCCCTTTATGCTACATTTTGAATGCACAGCTCAGCATTTTGCCATTTAAGCCATAATGTGCATAGCTGTATATTTTCTCTCACCCTCTCCATTTCTTTTCTCCACTTTCCCTTCTGACCCTAAGTTGGACCTAAATCCTATTAATACGAAGCCATTCTAATTTTGGTGCTGGTATGGATAAGAGTAGGGATAAGAATGTCTGCAAAACTGCCACAGCAGAAACTCCTTTATGCTTAATGCCGCTTAGGTAAGAAAAATGTACTCTTTTTTCTTTTCTTCTACAGGGGCTGTATTTAAGAGTAGTTTGTTCATTGGTGTTCTTTTTATTTTGGGGTTCCCCCTATTTTAGTGTATTTTATCTTTATTTGTGTGTCATTTTACTTTTTAATAACTTTTTTTTTACCACTGTCTGTTTTTTTCCCCTGTAAGAAAATTCAAATAATGGGTTCAGGATTGTTGTAAGGAGCTTCTTTAACTACCTGGAGCCATTTAAAGCCCATTCCACCCTTACAAAGCTGGGGCTCCCTACTAAAAGAATAGACCTTTGATCAGGCAAGCTGAGTTGTAATCATACCCTTCAACCAAGATCATAAGCCCAAGCCAAGCCTAGGTTTTGGATATGTGACCATTATTAGAGGAAGACTGGGGCAGCATTTTTTTTTCAGGAGAAGTAAGTATTTAAATCCTCCTCTTAGTTTTTGTCTAGCCATCCCAGCAAGACAGCTAGCATGGCTTTATGTTTTACATATTTTAGATATGTAATTCATTTTACATAAATTTTAGTAAAGCAGCGGGTCATTACTTTAGAAAGAAGAAGCAGTTGAGGCAGTTCTAAAGCCCAAGACTAGAGTTGATCAAACCCCCCGATGTTCGGGTTTGGTGGGTTCGGCCGAACTTCGGGAAAAAGTCTGGGTTCGGTACCGAACGTTACCCGAACTTTATCCCGGACCTCGAACCCCATTGAAGTCAATGGGGACCCGAACTTTTCGGCACAAAAATGGCTGTAACAAAGTCCTGGCAAGTGCTAGAGGACTGAAAAAGGAAGTAAAATGGGGGTAAGAGTAGGGCAAGTGCCCTACAAAAAAATGGAGATAGGGAAAATAAATTAAAATAAAAAAAAGTGGGAGGGGGGGTGGATGTGGAGTAGGAGCCTAGAGGTTGACTAGGCCGTGACCGTGGAAGTGTAGGTGAAAGCGGCGGTGGTGGAGGAATAGGAGGAGGTAGCCAACACTGTTTTTTTAAAGGGCAAGCTCAGACCATGTGGCCAATTTGGAGACCCAGAAGTTGAATGGGGCAGACCCATCAGTCAGTACGTGTAGGCGTGTGCACACATACTCTTCCACCATGTTGCTGAAATGCTGCCTCCTGCTAAGACATTGCCTATCGGCTGGAGGTGCTGTTTGTTGTGGCGGGCTGCTGACAGAGCTTTGCCACATTTCGGCCATGCTAACCCTGCCTTCTGAGGTGCTAGCGGTGCCACAGCTGCGTTGGCGGCCTCTTCCTCCTCCTCCCCTGCCTTTGCCTTTGCCTTGTGCTTCCACTGAGCCCCTGGTGTCATTTGGGAATGCCCTCAGCAGCGCGTCTACCAGTGTGCGCTTGTAGTCGCGCATCTTCCTCTCACGCTCCAGTGAGGGAATTAAGGACGGCGCGTTGTCCTTGTAACGGGGATCCAGCAGGGTGGC
>BLSH010029916.1:4102748-4120216 GCA_018402905.1 Glandirana rugosa
CATATTCTCTGTCAATACCAGTACTGATATAAACCAATCGGTCAAGGGATGGCTCAGTAACATTTTACTGTAGCCGTCCCTGACGAGGAGCTAGGCCAACCTGCAGTATACTGCAGGAGGAGAAGAACGGCGATGTGTCTAGTGTCTAGCGAACAGACGGCCCCCCAACACAGGGGGGTCTAACCCCATTTCTCGGTCATTTTAACCGAGAAATGGTGCACTGGCCGACACAGGTTAGTGTCGGCCAGTGACTGCGAGGAGAGCACACGCGGGGACCCCCGCGCGTCGCGCCGCTAGCCTCGACTCCGAACAGGGAGCCTGTTTCGGGGGTAAAGAGCCAAATCTATTGGCTCTTTACACGGATCGGAGCTGGGCTTTGTCCGAGGGACAAGCCTCAGCTCCGATCGCCGCGCTGCGCGCCCCCAGGGGCGCACACGAGAGGAGCGTCAGTGACCGGCTGTGATTGGACACAGCCGGTCACGTGGTAAAGAGCCAATTTTACTGGCTCTTTACCCCAATCTGGGGGGACACAACCCCCCGGCAGACAAGCGATCTGTGATCTGTGTAGCGGCAAGAAGAGGAGGACGTCATATGACGTCCAACCGGATCGAGGAGCAGTCCCTGCCGATGTCATTTTACAATGACTCGGTAGGGAACTGGCTAACCAAATATAGTCATGACCATAATTTGTTTTAATGACATCATCTCGAATACGTGCTGAATTATTTCCACAACCCAAGTCACTAGGTGGGCCAGGAAGTAATTTCTGTAGTGATGGTAGTAATGCTGCCACTAAATTATGCCTTTCGGCTGCAGCAGTATCCAAAATCTTTGGCATAGGCAAACAGGCCAGATCTGGCCTTTGAGTTCCCCTGTTTAGCAAACCTTGAACAATTAGAGTCTGGCTTGAACCCTCTGTTGACCTAAACCAAAGCTCATCCTTAATAAAAATGAGGTCTAGGGTCTCTGCTACCATGGGTTCATGAATTGCAAACCTTTGGCTGAAAATGTTACAGGTATGCCGCCAGTTAAAAGGAAAAGTCCATGATGCAGTGCATAGCTTTTGCTCCTGGTCAGTCCAATCACAAGAGCCAGTACATTCAATGATGGATAACCCAGCCTATATTCTAAAAAATAGTGTGTTCACAGCAGTCATATTGCAGCTGTTAGGAAGAGCTGACAAATCTGTGAAGCAATTCTTGGGTACTGGAATACAATCAGCTTGTCAGATTTTTTACATGCGATTACTGCTGACGGCTATAGCCACTAGCAGTAATCATTGGGTTCTGCTGACCTGGAAGGCTCTCCGCTGACAGAACACAATAGCTCTGCGATGGAAGGAAAGAACATCTCATAATCTATGGGCTGCTTTACAGATGGCAAGAACTGAAACACAAGGCCCCCGTCCTCCCCCCCTGCAGATTTCAATTACATTTGGTGCAAGATTTGCAAACTTCAAACCAGATTAATGAAACTCTTTCGGTATCAAACCAGACAGCTTTGCTAATCACAATTCTTGGGTGTTTAGAACTGGGCAATGAAAATGGGGTTATCCTATTCCCTTTAATTTGCTCTGCTTAAGCAAACACCAACAAAGGAAAGACTTTTTATCTTTTTGGTTTAATAATCAAACAAATATTTGGGAGAAATATAACCATGGAAACACAGGGATGTGACCAGAATAACATGATTAAAATAAACACGCTGTAAAAAAAAAACTTTCAGATTTAAATGACAAAATGTATGACTGTAAAGAAATTGTGTTCAGAAGAAAATTGCTCTGTAGTCTCCAACTGTTTTTTCTTATTATCAGCCTGAATGTTTGGCAATAGATTTGCACTGTATTTGTGTAATCATTTGCTTCTGTAACTAAATGTACTATAATATTAATGTCCTCAACTGTAGCAATTACAGGAAAGTTATGAAATGTCTACACTTATTTATCAAATTCACAGAAGATTTGCAGTAATGTTTTGCATATGGATATATAGGACACCTATCTCACATACTTTATGAATATGTAAAAATTATATTTTTATAGAAAAATTTAAATTAAGTGTAATGGTGATAATGAGTTTTAATGCCCTTGTTATCAGATCCTATATTATTCTTCATGTTTTTTTCAAATGTCTTTTTCCAGTATCAAATGTGAGTATTAAAGAACTGGCCAGAATTATTTTCTGCTAGTCGTCTTCTATTATTAAGATTTTAAAATACACAGTATATTAATATCATGAATCTACAAAAACACATTCAAAAGCTTCTAGGATGTATTGTGCTTGCAAAGACTTTAAATGATAGGGTGCAATGTTTTCAAATGGGTCTTAAAAGCTGTGATAACTAATTTGATATTAATTTTCATTTAAACTATTATATTCAAACATTCGGTATTTGCTACAACTGAGCGCCACAGCAAGCCATATTGTGAGCTTCTTTTATGAAAATGCCCGAAAACAAAATTGTGTTGGCATAGTAAATGACGTAAATGACGTAGCTCTGGAGGTTTACATAGCACTTAGCTGATTGTGCACTAAGCACTAGATATATGATACTATGTTTTCTTGGTAGTACTTTTTTTAAAAATAATATTATGTAGTTGGAAGAGCTGAAGGATTTTTACAGGCTTGGAGCTGTGACATGTCTGATGCAATAGGTGGTGGTTTACATTTTTTTAAGACTTGGTGGGAGCCTGTTTGTGGAAAAATGGGGAATTGATGCTCTTATTTTGGAGCAAAAACTGGATGGAATGACTCCCCCTCTTTTTTTTCTCTCTCTCTCTCTCCCCTTCCCCTCTCCTTTCCCATTCCCGCATTCTAAGAGGGTCCCCGGAATGGGAGGATGGGACCGAGACACTAGGCGCGAGCCACTTCTCCCCCTGACCCCCCTGGACTGCAGGGATCCATGACCTTATTGGCGACCGAGTCTACCCATAAGATATTTAAAGACAACTTTCCACCCGCAATAGGGGCCTGACCCGACTTATACTGCCTCTCCTGGTTAACGAGTTAAGGTGCACTTTAGACCCCAAGAGAGAGTTAGGCAAGACAACACTTCATCTATCCCCCATTAACTATACTCTGAGAAGAAACTCCCATACACCCAGTATTCTCTGAAGTTATCAATATGTTATAAGTCAAGGCCCCCCTCTTTACCCAGCTCATCGCTGCTGGTCATACCAGTAGCCATGCCTCTCTGTTACGTGTACCTCTTTGTCAAGATGTATTGTCCTATACCAAATATGTACGTACGATGTTTTCTCTTTATGTTTGGTAATCTGTACTTTGGACAATTTTTCAATAAAATCTTTGAAACAACAAAAAAAAAAAAACTGGATGGAATGAAAACTCTATAACTCAAGAAATAATGAACTTTACAATAAGCACATTTGTCCATTCAAATTTTAGAAGGTCTGGTTCATAGGATGACTCTTGGCCAAATAAGGATGGTAGCATTGAAGCTCAGAATTATATACACTTATTATCATGGTTCTACAATTTACTGTATGAGCGTGAAGATTGATCGTATTCATGTTTTCAATTATATATAACTAAAGGAGGGTTAAAACAGCTATCAGTTTAATTTCACCAGATGTGTATCATTAGGTACATTTCCTTTCAAGTCCTGTCCTTTAAGCCTGGTACGCATGATGCAAATTTTGGACGGGAATTTTTGTTTAATGGCCAAAATTCTTACCATTAGTATGCTTTTTTGATTTTTCATAAGACAAAAGCTGGTTGTGCAGACTAATTTTTTTTTACGTACGGCAACTCAACGTCCAATTTTCATGTCATTAGTACGGTTTTTGTACGAAAAAAAATTGTACAATCACAACTACACATGCTCGGAATCGAAAAAACACAGAACTATTCAACACGTTACTTCACTTCTGACGTTGAATGCGGTCATACGAACATTTTCATATGATTAGTACGCTCTTCACTTTCGACATGAGACATGCATCCAACAAAAAACAGACGTTCTGTCATCCGAAATTCCCATCGTGTGTACGAGGCTTTAGACTTACCAGGAAGTGATATATATCAAATTTGAGGCAAATCCCCAATTATGTAATTGTCATGGAAACAAGTGTTGTCTTTGGAAGATTTCCTTTCTGTTCCCATTTTGGTGCACTCAAAATTTTTGGTTTACCCTCACTTTTATTCATGTTTACATTGGTAATCAAGGCGAGTAGAGAGAGCAAATCCACAGTACCTTATGAAAACAGACAGCAATAACAACTTGACAGCGGTTCTAAGCTCTCACCACTTTCACCATATATTCAAATTTAAAAAAAAAAGAGTTTTTCCTTTAGTTACTCTTTAAACCTACAGCTGCAGAGAACTGAAGCATTAGATATCTCAATTTCACAAGTGATTTACTCAACTTTTGGAGTAGTGGAAAGTGGCAAACTGTACAGTTCTTCTAGCTACTGGAACAGTAAACATGTCTACATGTCTGACCATCACATCCTGGTGAATAGGATCTTTGTGATCTTTTACAAATGTGTAATGTTCTTTTATAATGTAAGTGCTAGCTTTGCAACCAACTGGTACCTTGTGATAGTTTCTTCCCAGTTCCACTCTGCCTTTTATCAAGTCCCTTTGAGCAAGTAGCTAGTTTATTTATCTGGCCATAATATCTGGGAGAGTTCTTAAGTTATCAGTGTCTTTAAAAAGATTAACAGAGAGAACTGCAATATAACTATCACTAACTTTTGTGCTCAGACTGTGACCTAAACACCGACATTAAGAAAATAAGTCAACATCGTACCATAGCCTGTGTTTGGCATTTCTATCATTGTCATTTTTATGTGCTAGTAGCCTTATATTAAAGTATGCTTGTGAGAAGGCAGAGGGTGGTGGTGTGTTGGAATGTACACTATATTACCAAAAGTATTGAGACACCTGACTTTACAAGCACATGAACTTTAATGGCATCCCAGTCTTAGTCCGTATGGTTCAATATTAAGTTGGCCCACCCTTTGCAGCTATAACAGCTTCAACTCTTCTGGGAAGGCTGTCCACGAGGTTTAGGAATGTCTCTATGGGAATGTTTGACCATTCTTCCAAAAGCGCATTTGTGAGGTCAGGCACTGATGTTGGATGAGAAGGCTCGCAGTTTCCACTCTAATTCATTCCAAAAGGTGTTCCATTGGAGATATGGATTTGGTCCAAATTTCATTAAATGGCTTCAGCTGCTATACCAGGCCACCACCGCTAGCATTCAGGTTAACGGCAGGATTTCAGATCCATTCTCACTCTCACGGAGTACCCGTCAGGGATGCCCCTTATCTCCACTGCTCTATGCGCTAGCTGTAGAGCTCCTTGCTAACGCCTTCTGAAAACACCCTGAAATTAGAGGTCTTTGCAGGGGCTCAGTCTATGAAGTCATCAGCCTATATGCAGATGACATGCTCCTTTATCTGGAAGACGCCGGTCCCTCTTTATCTGCTGCTTTAAGGCTCATTCAACAATTCAGGGTTTATTAGGGCCCTCAGATTAATTGGTCCAAGTCCCAAATTCTCCCCCTAGACTCATATGCCCCCACTGAAACCCAAGGTACCCTTCCCTTGGTTAGAGCGAGCCACATCAAATATTTAGGTGCTTTCATCTCCCGCTCTGTAGACTACAATAACCTTAACTTAAAGCCCCTGTACAATGTTTTAAAATCTAAAACCCAGGTGTGGTCCTGGCTCCCATTGGGTGTTTTGGGGTGCATCAACCTAGTTAAGAGGATACTCCTTCCTAAGCTCCTATATGTTTTTTGGCATGCCCCTACATGCATTCCAATACGTGTCCTCAAGTCCATGGAATCTATCCTCAACACCTTTGTGTGGGGGGCCTGTAGGCACAAATTATCTTGGCGGACCCTGAAATGCCCAACTGATCTTGGTGGTACCACCATGCCAGATTTGACTGTGTATTATATTGCCTCCCAACTTTCCCATTTCTTTTACTTTAACCATGAGGATAGAGTCAGATACAGCACTCTCGTCTGCCCCCAATTGACAGCCCACCCCTATCAGATTCTTACTCTGCGGTACCCAGGGGCTGTCCCCCATGCTGCTCCACCATACCAAAATATGGCAGTTTGCTATGTGTACCCTCAAAGCCCCCCCCCGCTCCACACTCACACGGCCCTATGGGACAATCCTCAACTACCAGAAATGCTATCAGTCCCAGACCATAGGCTCTGGATTAGTGCAGGAGTCATTTATCTATCACACATTGTAGCCAATGGGGCTGTAAAATCACTCCAGGAGTTCAAGACCGAATTCAGGTTACCCAATCGCATGTTATTCCATTACTTCCAGTTGAGGCACACTCTCAAATCCCAGATGCCATCCCTGGCCTGTAGTCGCTCCACCTCGTGGAGATACGCATGGGTCAGGATCCCCAAAAGCTGATATCTACAGTCTACAATCTTCTTATGAACCACCCATGCATACCAATTGAAAGAACATTGAGTGGTTGATGTTGGCGAGGTAACAGATGGGGATTGGGATGAGATACTGGGGGTCAGTAGGCCAGGATTCCAGGATTACTGGAAACAAGTAATTAAATTCCTTCACGACAAAAATGGTACCCCCCTTATCCCTATGCCCTCGGCAATGTTTGCTCAGTCTTCCACCGACTTCGGAGCAAGAAAAATATCTTCATATCTTTTTCCAAGAAACACTCTTCACTGCTAGGATGCAAATTGCTAGGACATGGATCAAGGACTCACCCCAACTGTTCAACAATGGATCAAGGCAGTCAATGCTACTCTCCCCTACAAGAAAGTATTTTATACTCATAGGGGTTGCCCTGATAAATACCATAAAATATGGGATAGGTGTCTGTGGGAGGCCCAAACCTGTTCTGAGGAGGACTAACTCCGTACGTCTCGCCTATCTGCCTAACTATGCATCGGCTATAGGCCCCGCGGTGTCCTGTACACTTGCATGTATAACTCCCTAACGCTGTATATCCAAAATATAATAGTATACACTCCCATGTATAATATCTCTATTATCTCACCCATTCATTCAAAAACCTCCAACCTCCCACCTTTCTCCCCATGCTGTTATTTACTGCTCCGTATGCATGTATCTGCACATGTATTACACTGAATACTGGCACAATTGTATTTATTCTCTACAAGATATAGTGCCTGTTGCACTACAATGTTGTACAATATCCTCTAAAAAAAGCTTTGTTCTTGATTAAAAAAAGGGTCAGCCAGGTGCATTTTGTTAGGATAGTAACGGGGAAGTGTGCTTTGAAAGAGGAAGATCGCTTGTGTCATTGTTTAATTCCTACAGAAACATGTTATCGTAAAACTAATGTGTATTCAAAAAATGTAAAAAATGTAATGTGCATTTTCATTACCTGTAAATATCCAGTACTTATACATTTACTTACAGTTTACTTTATTCAGGTTTTTGGGAAGCCTCACAGATTGTGGTTGTTAAAGAGCACTATAACATTGTTCCAGTGGAGAGCATAATTGGAATGTATAACCGATCATATTTGTGCAATACCAACAAGAAGGCACATGTCTTTCATACTGAATATACCACCTACTTCTTGATAATAATTTCCTTTTTCATGTTCCCGGTCTGTATATCATTGGGTAGACATGACTGAACAGCTTATTAGGATATCGTAATTTTGACTTAGACTGTATTCTTGGAAATTTTGTGTACAAGGATTTTTTTTTAAACTTCCCCACATTACAATAATCAACGTTGCACAGTGGTTTAGTAGTTGGTACTTCTGCTTGCAGCACTGGGGCCCCCAGTTTAAGTCCAAATTGGGACACTATCTGCATGAAGTTTGCTTTTCTCCTAATACTTGTTTGGGTTTTCTCCCACACTGCAAAGACATGTTGGTAGGTTAACTGGCTCCTTTCCAAACTGCCCCTGTTATGTGTATGTGTGAATATATGTATGGGAAATAGGGACCTTAGAGTGCAGGGGCTGATGTGAATGTACAGTAATTGCTGTGTAAATTGTCAGCTCTATATACATATCTGTAATAAATAAAATAAATAGGTTTCCACCTTGGTTCCCTCAATGAAAGGTAATACTTTATCATTACTTTTATTTCGCTTTGAAGAGGGTAGGGGAGGATTAGTACCCCTGTTCACTTTCCTTATAGTATATCCTGGTGATTATTGTAAAAGAGAGAGAAAATGACAGTACATCCAAATGTATAAATTGTTACCAGAACAGGCGGTCAATCTAAATCTTCCAACCTAAACATCATTTTTGGTGACAATGGCCTAAGAGGGGAAATTCTCCTTACTTTGTAGAGGTCTCCTCTAACTTACTGTTACATCAACAGGAAGGGTTTTAAAACGTCCCTACTCTATCCAAAATTAAAAAAAATTGTCTTTATGTACATTTTGACTTTAGACACACCAATAAAAACATGGCTTTATCATGCAAAAACAATGTGACGTGCAGATTTCTTTACCATTTAAACAGTTTTGAATTTAAAAGAAAGGTGTGGGAAATGCATGTATGAATTTCTATTTTTTTTCCAGTGTTAGCCTTGTCCTACGTACATGATGCAATGGTCAACCTTCTGCACCCATCACAACATGTTATAAAAAATGAAGCATGCAAGTTTTCAGTGTTGCTGGGTCAATGGCACATGTGCTTTCTACGTAACATTGTTTCTTCTGTATGCTGTAGAGAAGAAACATTATTCTTTTTCTCTCCAGCGTTAACATGAATGAATTGCCCTAATGTGTAACTTTATGTGGGTGTGTTGATAGCAGCGTCTGATATGAAAGTCTGGGTTTGGTGACCTTGTGTTTGTCTGTGTGGGAACCAAGAAGATCATTATAGAGATAGGACAGTATAAGTTAACGTGTTTTCATTATCGCATGCCGTGTTTTCATTACTTAATGTAAATTGCTATTTTTTAATATTGAAACTCCTAGTGCTGACCCTTACCATCCCCAGACTGAGTTCTACCACAGAGGGGATTACAATTACTGATATAAATTCAAGTTGAGCTACTTAAACTAGGCATATTATCTAACAATCATTTGTAATGACTACTGTACATAAATTGGTGTTTTTATGTATCTACCTGGAGTTCAGTTTTAAAGTAAACTTGTCTTGAGAAAAGCATGGGGGCTTCCGCTACTGACCTCCTTCTGAAAATGCTTGCTCTTCAAGAGAGCACACTCTCTTGTACCATTAGTAGTCCTGCTCATCCTTGTGGGATACAAACATATTTGTAATCAATATTGTAAAAAGCAATAGGAAAACACAGAGAGCCCCCTTTTGCCAGAAAATCACCTTTTAATGGAAATATAAAAACAAGCAATTGCACTTTACAAAAACCAACTTGATTCAAGAATATAAGTAGGCTGGTACCCAGGCAGATATCATGGTCCCTTCAGTGCAGATAGAAAACTCCTCTATCTCCTTATTACCAGGGTGCATTTTAGGAAGGAAGCAAAGTCACCAGCACTCCAAATAAATGTGCTTCACATGTTTATTGTGAAGACAGCATCACATAACACACTTCTTATGTGAAACACGTGAAATTCATTTTGGAGATCTGGTGACTTTGCATCTTTGCATTTGGCTCTGACACAGCACCATCCATGGCATTCACTTCAAGCATCCATCATTACAGGATTGAGTACTGTGAGAGTGCAGTTTCAATCTGGACTTTAAACTCAATTTAAGGGAGACGTCGCAGGAAATAAAACTCCTAATAAAAACAATAAATGGGGAGAGCTCAACCTAACAGCCTGGAGAAGAAAATCTGTCAACGACACGTTTCAGGATCGAACCCCTTTATCTCACTATTAAAGGAGCTTTGCCCCAAAAGGCCTCAGTGGCAACTTGTTTTTTTCTTCAGGCTGTCAGGTTTTCTTATTGGGTCTTCTTTCTTCTAATATGATCAGTGTAATTGCTTTCCCTGTTTGCTGGCAATAAGGATAGAGGTAGAGATTTTTTCATCTATCTGTTCTATTTTACTGATTACTAACTTGCTTAATCGCTTGAATCAAAGTTGTTTTATATTAAGTGTAATCACTTTTTTTGTATTTCCATTAAAATGGTGTTTTTTTTTGTGTGTATACTCTGATGTGCCACGTGATTTAAAAACGCTAGCTGCATGGCTGTTGTTACAACCCACTGACTTTAACACTTTTAAAACTGGCTTTAAAGCTGAACTATGGATGCAAAAATCTTTATCTGAATACATTCTACAATAGCCACAAATTATATACATCTGCTTTGTGCATCAAATACTTTGCAAACCAATATATTACCTTGTCAATGTAGTGGTGATATCATCACTGGACAGTACATTGCCTGAGCAGAGGACTGAGTTGTGGGTGCAACCAAGTACATCAACCCACTACAGGCTGCCTATAGAAAGCTACAGGGTGCCGAATATGAGACCATACAGATTTCACAAGGAGTGAGAATAGCAGTGGCAGGTCTTTATTATAGAAAACTCCTGTACAGAAGCAAAGTGCATTGGTTGCTTCTTGTTGAATTACTGCACAGATATGGAATAAATACAGAAAGGACATGAAGATTAAGGTAAGAATATGGCTTGTGTATTTGGACAGTCTTTGTTTAGCCCAGATTTCAGCTTTATAACTTTTGTTGCTAGAGCCATTTTTAAAAAAATAAATTCTTTATTTATAGCAAAGACAAGTAGAGACAACATTGTACTATACCATATATATTTATACATATATGTTGTAGCAAAAATTAGGGTTTTCTCTTAGAAAACATATGCCTGGCAGAAATGCAAACATCAAATAAAATAAGATAAAGATCTAGAAGATAGAGGTTATTTCTAGCCAGTAAAGTGTGTGCTCTTTTGTCACTGCAGCTCAATGCAAGGTGTTGTCAGGGCTGGGCTCCTGCTACTTAACAAGCAGCTCTTTTCTTTCAGTGCTCAGAAGCTGCTCAGCTGTTGTTTAATTGCCAGCCACTGGTTATTACCACAGTAACTCACCTGGTTACCATTAACCTGCCTCATTAGTCAAGCCTACAGTCAGCACCATTTTGCTAATTAAGCAGCTTAACTCATTTCCTCCTTGCGCTTGCGTGGTCTATGATCGCTAAGTGCTTCCTTCCTGTGCTCCTGTGTTGACTTGGCCTGGCAGACATCCCTTCCAGTTCCTGTTTCTGATTTTTGCTCCTGACTATGCTGACTTCTGATTTCCTGACCCCAGCTCATATGATTACCTGCTCTGGCATCCAAACCCATACAAATAAAAAGGTATAATTTTAACTGCACTTTCTGTCTCCTTTTGGGTTATGTTTCCTGACATTAAATAAAGGGCCATGAATCCAGAAGATGCAGGCGATCTACCTAGTTGTAATGTTTTTTCCAGATTGAATGAGCAGGATCACCACATGGATCAGTTTGCTCATCTTGATTCTCCTACTCTAGCTGCTCCGGTACAACCAGTGTTGCAAGCCATCCCTGCTGCTGCGCCTGTCTCTGTTCAGGCAGCCGCCTCTAACACTACCACTGTAAGAGGTATGACTGGTTCTGCTCTACTTCTCCAGCATTTTGGGGACGATCCAGCTCACTGCAGAGGATTTCTGAACCAGGTTGGAATATATTTTAGATGTTGTCCCAGGCATTCTTTACTGACAGAAGCAAAGTAGGCTTCATTATTTCTTTGCTTTGCTTTCCATTATCCAGAATTACTCTGAGTTTGTGGCCTCCTTTTAAAGGGTATTTAATATTCCCTCTTGCTCCACCTCTACTGCCAAAAGACTCATGTCCATTAAACAGAGTACGAGAACTGTTGCCGACTACGCCATTGAATTCCATACTCTGGCAGCAGAGGTTGGTTGGAACAATGAGGCTTTTGTGGCTTTTTTTTCCCATGGCCATTCTGATAACATTAAAGATGAGATTACAACTCGAGATATACCTGGGGGTCTTGAGGAGTTGATCTTGTTTGCCATTCTCATTTATGCCAAACTCTGAGAGAGACCTTCCTTTAAGGAGCGCTTGCAGAGGCCTCATGTATGTTTGGCTCCAAGCTTTGCATTCCCACTCATGCCTCCTTCACCTCCCATGCCGCCT
This sequence comes from Glandirana rugosa, assembly GCA_018402905.1. Classification (NCBI taxonomy): domain Eukaryota; kingdom Metazoa; phylum Chordata; class Amphibia; order Anura; family Ranidae; genus Glandirana; species Glandirana rugosa. Next base: position 4,114,820 of record BLSH010029916.1, read on the forward strand.
GGGCCTGAGGCCTCTAGTGAAGTACAGCCCATGTGCTGGGCTTCACACGTCTCTTTGCCGTAGAGAGGGCCTTTAGATGAAGGGACAAATTGTGCCTTTACTATGGCCAAGCAGGTCACTTATTGAGTTCTTGTCTAACCCATCCAGGAAATGTCCGCACCTGAGGTCCCATAGGGGACAGACCTTAGGTGGCATCTTCAGCTATCCTGAAAGATAAGCCTCTAGTTCCAGTTATCCTTTCCTAGTCTGAGTTTTACATCGATACCCAGGCACTCGATTCTGGGGCTGCAGGCTTGTTCATAGATAGTGCCTTTGCGTTGAAGCACTCAATACTGCTACAGCCTCGTGCCTCCCACTTGCCACTGAGGCTATTAATGGGAGACCTCTACAGCCTGCCCATGTGACCCATGAAACTGCTCCATTGACCATGGATGTAGGGGCCCTTTACCATGAGATAATCCAATTCCAAGTCATTTCCTCACCTCATTACCCAATTGTCATTGGTTATCTCTGGTTACAAAGGCACAATCCTTCATTTGATTGGCGTAGAGCCGAGGTTCTGTCATGGTTGCCACAATGCACTTATGCATGTTTCCAGAAAATGATTAAGGTCATGTGCACGTCTTTAATCTCTTCATTGCCAGAGGAGTATCGTGAATTCTGTGATATCTTTGACAAAGGTCAGGTCAGTATTTTGCAGCCATGTTGGCCTTATGACAGCACAATTGACCTCCAGCCTAGTGCATATCCTCCTCCTGGCGGGGTTTACCTTCTGTCTGTCTTAGAGAATAAGGCTATGAAGGAGTTTGTTGCAGATACCCTAACCCGGGGGTTCATCTGCAAATCCTCTTCTTCTGCCAGTGCTGGCTTTTTCTTTATGAAAAAGAAGAGTGGTGAACTTAGATACTGTATCAGTTATGGGGGTCTCAATCGCATTACCATTAAAAATGCTTGATAACGGAATTATTTGACTGCCTCAAGGGAGCAACGGTCTTCACTAAGCTCAATTTGAGAGGGGCATACAATCTCGTGAGGATTAAAGAGGGCTACAAATGGAAAACTGCATTTAATACTAGGAGTGGACACTACAAAAACCTTGTAATGCCCTTTGGTCTCTGCGATGCTCCTGCAGTTTTCCCAGAATTCATTAACAATGACCTCCAAGATATACTGCACCAATGTGTGGTTTGTTTACCTCGATGATATTCTAATATATTCAAAGTCCCAAGAGACCCACCACACAGACCTGTGTGCTACAGAGGTTGAGAGAGAACAACCTGTATTGCAAGTTGGAAAAGTGTGAGTTTCATCGTGAACAGGTTAAATTTTTGGGTTATGTCATATCTGTTGCTAGGTTTTTGATGGACCCAGACTGCAGTCTTACCGTGGCCTCGACCCATAGGTCTACGTCCTCTACAATGTTTTCTTGGCTTTGACAATTATTATATCTGAAATGTATTCGTAATTTCTCTTCTCTGGTCAAACCCCTGACGGACATGACCAAAAAAGGAGGCAACCCACAGAACTGGTCCTTGGATTCCGTTAAAGCCTATGGATCCCCAAGGCCCACTTTTGCTGTAGCCCCAGTGATAGCACATCCTGATCTAACGTTACCCTTCATTCATGAAGTTGATGCAGACTGGAGCAGGTACTCTCATATCTCAACATCCTACCACTGAGAACTCTATGCATCCTTGTGGCTACTTTTCAAAAAAAACATCTGAAAGCAATTACGAAATTGGGGACAGAGAATTATTAGCCATCATTTTAGCTCTTAAAGAATGGAGGCATCTCCTTGAGAGTACTTCTGTGACGGTCCTCATTTTGACTGACTATGAAAATCTAACATTTTTGTCTGAGGCAAAACACGTATCTCCTAGAAGGGCCCTTTTTCCTTCAAGCTTCAATTACATATTCTCATTGTTACCCGTTATGAAGAATATAAGGGCAGATCCATTATCGTGGCAGTTTTCCTACTCTTCCAAAATGGAGTCTGTTCCTACACTACCTCCGGACCACATTTTGGCCACTATTCACACTAGTCTTATTTTACCTTTGGGTAAGAGAATTCTGCTTTCACAGATCCATTCTCCTCATGGAAAACCTCATGGACACTGCTTTGTTCCAGACCTACCGTTCTCCTATAGCAGCTGGGCACCCAGGGAAGAATCAACTCATATGGTCTATGCCTCAACAATTCTGGTGGCCTAGTCTCTGCACTGGTGTAAGCACTTTTGTAGCCACTTGTCCCATGTGTGCCCAGAATAAAACACCAGAACACCTTCAAGTTGGCCTCCTACAACCCATACCCAGTGGAGAGAGGCCTTTGACTCACTTGTCTATTGATTTTATTGTGGAATTACCTAACTCCCAAGGCAACACAATAATTCTCATGGTGGTTGACCCGTTTTTGAAAATGTCCCATTGTATTCCACTAAAGAAGTTGCCTACATCTAAAAAACTGGCATCAATTTTCGCTCGGGAGGTTTTTCGGTTTCATGGGTTACCTACAATTATCATCTTGGACAGGGGTAGCTAGTTTGTGCCCAGGTTTTGGCGAGCCTTTTGTACGCAGTTAGGAGTTTGGCTTTCGTTCTCCTTGGCATATTTCAACCGCAGTCCAATGGGACCACAGAATGGGCTAACCAAGCCTTGGAGCAGTTCCTACGTTGCTATACTTCTAACCACCATAACAACTGGTTGGACCTGTTGGGCGGAGTTTGCTCATAATAGCACCATCAATGCCACCTCCTGTTTATCTCAGTTTATGGTGAACTATGGGTTCCAGCCATCCATGTTGCCTGATACATTTGTTCTGCAAGGAATTCCTGTGTTAGAGGAACATCTTCAGCTACTCCGTTCCACTTGGGAGCAGATCCAAGAATCCTTGCAATGCTCCAGGGAGAGGTACAAACTCCATGCTGACCACAGATGCCTACCTGTGCCCTCCTACCAAGTTGAGGAGAGGGTCTGGCTGTCTTCCTGTAACCTCAAACTCCATGTTCCCTCACTAAAACGAATGCGTTGATATATTGGGCCTCTCTGCATACTCCGTAATGTTAACCCAGTGGCCTATGCATTCTGTCTTCCTTCCAACATGCATATATCCATAGTATTCCATGTTTCCTTATTAAAATCTTTGGTATGTAACCGTCATACCACCTCGGTACCATGCCCTCACCCGATTCAGGTTGACAACCATGAGGCATATGAGATACAATCAATCATTGACTCCCGTAGGTTTCTTGGACGCACAAAATATCTAGTTCATTGGAGGAGTTACTAACCTGTCTTATTAATCCAGCCTACAGCCAGACGCTTTTTGCTATTTAAGCAGCTTAGCCCATTTTCTGATTTCCCTTTCATGGTCTATGACCTCTAAGTGCTTCTTTTTTGTCCTTCTGTGTTGACTTGGCCTGTTTGACATCCCTTACAATATCAGTCATAATTTTTTCTCCTGACTTTCCTGACTTGTTTCCTGATCCTGGCTCGTCTAATTACCCACTTTGCCATCCAAACCCTGGCTTCTGTTATTTGACTACGTTTTTGTACTGTGTTATTTTTGCCATTTCATTAAAGGTGTTCTTTTAACTGCACTTTCTGTCTTCGTCTGGTTTATGGTTCCTGACAGGTGTGCATTAATCCCTTAGCCATTTTTATTTATTATAGTGGAAAGGCATACAGCGTAATTAGGGTTTGGACAGGGAATGGAGTAGGCAGGAATCATGAAGGGGAGGTTAGGGATGGATGGGAGAGGTGGCTGTATGTGGGGGTTTAAGGGGGGGGGGGGGCAATGAGTGGATTAGGTAGAGGCTGTGGGTGAATTGGGTTAGGGGAATTGATTTTGAGAAAAAACTTTACAGCTACCAGAGCGAGCATGATGCCCCTTTTCTTGCTGGAGTATTTTCACTTGTGTGATGGGAATTGTCACTGTGGCAATAGGAAGAGGGAAGAGATTTTTACTCTTGGGAACAAGTAAGATTTGTTTAAAAGAACCACATTTACGTTAAAAGAGAAGTATGGGTTTCTGTTTTATTTTTATCCATACTTACCTAGGTGGATGCCGCATCGGTCCGATGCTGCATTTATCCCCTGGCGCCTCTAGACTGAGAACCGAGTGATCAAACACCGCTGATCACTCAGTTCTCACAGCTCCATGAGCAGAGAGCTGCTGACTGCCAGTCATAGCTCTCTGCTCTGCCCCCTCCTTGCTCCCTGTTGCGCTGAGCTGTGGAGGGGCAGGAGCGGTCGGCTCAGGCTCTCCTTGGCTGGCTGAGTCGGGTGTCGGTTCAGGGGTCTGGTGGACCCCGACTCCATGATCGTGATGATGTAGAGCCTGGACCGACTCCGTGACGTCAGCAGAGAGCAGACTTCATAATGGCCTCTGCTGAAACCGGGTCACAGGAGTGCAAAATGAACTGCACTCCTGTGATCCACAGGAGAAGTACAGCCAAGCTGCACTTCTCATTTAACTTTTATCCTTGTTGTTTGGAGTGTGGAGGTTAGATCCTCCGTGGCATATATTTACTGGATTTTTAAACCTCACAGGACCAGGGTGGGATGGAGAATTTGCTTCCATTGCATGCCCTGGTCACATTAATAAAGTGAATTTAAAAGGAATGCTTCTATCAACATCTAGAGAAGTGGTTTAAATGTAATAAGTAGGCTGCAGTATTTTTGTTTAGGTCAATATCTGTAACGTTTTAAATTAGATCTTGGACCCTGCCCCAAAATGGACTAAACACTGGACATTCCAAGAAAATATGTAATATTGTACTTGTCTGGTTTCAATGCCAGTATAAAGGTGGCAATTTCAGAAAGACCCTGTGTAGCTTTTACCACCCAGATAAAATGTTGAAGCCTGGTTCCTGTATCCTATTCAATGTAGAAGATTTGTGAGTATAGTGAAGAATGTGATCATGTTGGATAGCTAAGAATAAGGTCCCAAGTGGAGAGTAGTTGACTGGGCTTTGGTTTAGCAAGTGATAAGGGAGGGATAGGGCATGACCTGAGGGGAAGTATCCAGACCTAAAGGGCAATAGTGTTTGCTATATCCTGAGGTTTAGGTAAGGAGAGAAACAATTGAGTACTGTCCGTGATACTTTTTGTTTTTTGCACTAACATACAATTTTTCAGGTCAAGCTTTCAGGGTATGTCCCCTTCATCAAGGTCCAAGCAGTACTGATTCACAAAAGTTTTAGCAGAAAAAAACAAAACAAAAAAAAAAACCACAATCTCTGAGGCAAAGGAAAAAAAAGAAAAACAAACAAGCACAAACAAATGTACATGGCAATGGTAATAAAACTAGCATAGTTAGTTAGTGAGATAAGACAGAGGGAGAGCTTGCCATGAACAGGAAGCAAAAAAAAACTCCAGAAGCTACACCAAGATCAGGCC
>BLSH010029916.1:4120226-4137403 GCA_018402905.1 Glandirana rugosa
GAGGGGGATTATAATCACAGAGGGGGTCATAAAATTGTAGAATAATGAGTAAGGAAACCTATATCTACATTTAGTTATTTTTTTGTGTCAAATAAAAGTATCATTCTTAGTTCAAAAGTTTTCCTTCCCTGCATAGTTCTGAAATTCCCTTTAAGAACTAAAACACTGAGGTCTTCTTAGTGTAGTATAGTAAGGAGAGAAGAAATTCATGAATCTGGAACTTCCTCCAAAGCGTGTGTTTGTGTGTGGGGGGTAATGGGTCCTGTAAAGTCTATATCTCTTGCCTTGTCTTCCAACTTCCACAAAATAGGAAGTGGTTTATCCTAAGCCAGTTTGTGGCCAAGAGGGAGATACATCTTGGGTCAGAACTACCGTAATTCTTTTGTCAACAATATGTCTTCTTGTGCGATAACTTGAAGCATAGTTTAGCAGTAATGGAGAATTGTTTACACCAATCTAGGACCCTACTCATATGTACAGCTCTGTGGTGGAGAATGGAGTTTGGCAAACTAATGCTTCCCAGTAATTTATGTTTCGCTCGATAGTCTATTGGCCCAGAGGAAGTTTTAAAAATCGTGTATTTCACTTTAAAGACTACAATGGGAATTTAAACCAGGAGAGATTGGAGTAAGTAAAAAAGGTGTGGCAGGACATTTATTTGAATATGTTGTTACTCCCAAACCAAGAGAATGCTTTGCTATCCAATATTTTTAGGTTTTATTGATTGGTTTGCACAAAAGTTGCTGCGTTAACAAATTATGAGAATTCATTTATGGGGTTTCTATTTTTTTGTATTTTTTACTAGTAATAGAGGCGATCTGCGATTTTTAGCAGTACTGCGATATTGCGGCGGACATGTAGGACAATTTTGACACTTTTTTGGGACCTTTGGCATTTATACAGCGATCAGTGATATGAAAATGCACTGATTACTGTGTAAATGCCATTGGCAGTGAAGGGGTTAACCTGGAGAGGGCGTTCTAAATGTTAACTGTGTTCCCTCAGTGTGTTCTAACCGTATGGGGGCTGGGCTGGCAGGGGGAGGGGAGTGATCATGGCTTCCATATACAGGAAGCCTGTGATCACAGCCCTTCCCCCTCTGTCAGAACGGAGATCCGTGTTTACATACACAGACCTCTGTTCTCTCACTGCGGGGGGGGCATCACAGGTAACCGGTGGAGATCGAGTCCACCCTACCTGCTCCCTGGCCCCCCCAGAACACAGTGAGCGCACCTCCGGCGGTGCGCACTCACAATACTAGTTATCGCACCCGCCGTCAGGTGACGGCGGTTTGCGATACTGAGCCACTTTGCCACTGTCAAGCCATGGCGGGCGGTTGGCAAGTGGTTAAAACCAAAAAAAACAGTGTGTGTTTTCTGAAAGCATAGACCCTATGTAAAAAAATGGTGGTAGTAGGTTACAAATTGTTTGGTTTCACATCACTTGTGCTACTAGTAGTTTATCAAATCAATATTTTCAGTAAACCATACACAGAATAATTTTAGTGTTCACAAACACAATATAATCCCCAATCAACAATCCACAATAATTTTTTGGTAAACTATAAAGGATGAGAGTGTGTCCAGTAAACAGATACTAAATATGTCAAACTACAAAATTGGGTGTGACTGTGAAATGGTAAAAATGATGGTACTCAAAACTGTCCATATGCAACACTTTATAAGCCTTTATATCAATCTAAAGTTAACCATGAATGATGACCTTGAAATTATTGGTCTCACTCCAGCATTATACCTAATATTGTCACTTTCATAGACAAGCACACTGATGCATTCATATGTGCGCATACATGGGGGCAGGGGAATTTTAAAGTTTTTTTTTAAATCTAATTTCTTAACTTTTTTTTCTTAACTTTATTTCTATCACAATGTGATAGCATTGTACAGGTGACAGGTTCTCTTAGGGCGACATCAGGGGTCTATTAGACCCCCTAATGGCACCCTTGCATTCTACCGAAGCCAATTAGCTGCTTCCCCAGCCACAGTCTCCAGAATTTGACAGTTTTGAATGTGGAAGTGCTCAAAGCTGAATGCTTTGTAGGATTAATACTTCACAGGGGAAATCAACGAAGGGACATTCACTAGTCTCCTGCTGCACTCCATCTTTACACCTAGCATAAACTTCCCAAGCACCCGGAAGGGATAGGTAAACCTGGAGTACATGGCTAGTGGGGGGTTAGGTGGTTAGGCAGCACCTTCTTTTACATGTTGAGGTGATTAATCACTTCTACTAGCAAAACCAGCAGCTAGGAGAAAAAAATGTAAACAAATGCTAGGCTTTTATGGCGGCTGTGAGTACTATGGGACAAAGCTACATTTGTCTAAAGCTCAATAGAAGAAGAGCTGGGAGAGACCTCTGAAACTGTGGACAGCCATTAAGCAAGTAGCACTGCATCCTAGGAGCTGTGTGCTTTAGACAGACTGCTTTAGCTGCACAAAACGCTATGCAAGAAGCTTAAGGGCACTTCTGGCTGCCATTTTGTACATGCTCACAGCAGTATTCAAAAATGATCTACAGGTCAGTAAAGTCAGAGGAAAATCAAAACTGCTTATTTGCATATTTTTTTTACAAACTGACTCAAAGTTTTGAAGCCAGGGGATTAGCATGACAGCCAGTCAGGCAGCATTAAAAAAAAAAAAAAGTCACAATCAGTAATGGCAACCTTCAATTTTTACTTAAGACCAGTTTCTTTTCAAATGCCGCTTTTGACTGGTAATAATAGCATGGCTTTGAGGTGCCTGTTGAGGAATAAATTGAGTTATTCCAAAAATACAGATTGAAGAGAAAAAAAGGTTTGCAATAGTTAAAAAAAAATGTAAAAATTCCAGTTGCACACCTATCTAAAATTTATGTACGGAAGGTGAACAGTTTGATTATTGTAAGTTAAAATAATGAATGCAGTTAAAATATCTCATACATCTTTGTGAACTGACCCTTGTGTGATTTAATCTACTTTAATATTTTAATCACAGTAGGATTTGACACTCATTTAATAAGTCCCCCGGAGAGAACTGGTACATGTACACTATTTTAATATATTAATATTGTGCACATAATATGATCAAATAAGTAAGAGTTTATTATCTTGAAAGTTTTGGTCAGTATTTAAATAGATTCACCATGTTAATATTAAGCTCAGTACTTCACTAGAGGGCAGCATTTGATCAGGTGTCTTATTCTGGTTGATAGATTTTAGAAGCTTTATGCAATAAAGTGCAGTCCCTTTGCAGCAAATTTAGCTGCATTCGAGGGGAAACATTCTTACTCTAATTTCAACATATTTATCAGTTGGGTTGACCACACACTTTGCTCTCCAAAGAAATTTGCAAAGCTTTAAAAGATTGAGCTTGCTAATAAATATGATTTAAAATTGCTACAGTCTCTGAGTTGTATAAATCAGGCTTAGCCCAACAGTCTGCATCTCAGAGCTGCAGCTTTTTAAATGCATTGATATTAATATTTTAACGTCTTTTATTATTGTAACAGAATAAAACATGAATAGGTTCTATGGTCTATTAGCCCCTCTCTTTTCCTTTCTTCTACTTAGCACTCATATATGACAAGACCTAATGAGAGATGAAATAAGGCTCCTATTTGTGGCATACGTTTGTATTTTTTCCTACATAATAAGCATGAGCGAAATACACAAATATATATATGTATTTAATGTATTCATCATAAAAATAACACCTTCGCTTTCTCATTTCATAAGAGCCTAAAACAAAACAAAAAAAAATCTGAAGATTAAAATATTAGCCAATACTAATGACCAACACACATTGGCCAAATGTTAGTTTTAAATATAATTGTATTTGTTGTAATTGAAATATACCGTATCCATGTCAAATAAATACTGTAAAGTAGGTTGTATTTATTGCTTCTGCAATTTGTGGAACAAATGTCTTGTTTTCATCCATACAAGTCAATAATCTTGACACCATTAGTACTAATAGCATCTGAGAAAATGCCAAAATACGGGCATTGTGTATGAAAATGCAAGGCCTTGGCTCATTTATTTTATTCATGGTGAATAAAGCAAAAGAGCTAGTTAAAATCAATTTTAAAAAGGCAATATGTTTGAAATAAACCTATAGGTAACACTGCAGCATTTGACAACTATGGAACACTCAGATATATAAGGATTACTAGCAGAAGGATTTACATGCATATTGTTCATCCTTTGGGAAATCCTCATAATTAAATAAGGGAAAAAAATTAATTTAGTAGGTTCTGCTATGTCGATTTAAAAAGTAGATAAGTACACCTGACAGTAATGACTAAAAAGCTCAGACAGAAGAGGAAACATAGCTCTGCATTACTGTATGACAAGTGTTCCATACATTTACAATTGGTAAAATCCTTTTGCACATTATTTGAAAAGTACGGTCAAATACATCGTTTTGTTGCAGGCTCTGTGGTCTTGGATGAGCATAATAACCCCTATATATGGGTGTAATTTTTTTTAACATAAACACTTTGCAGATAACACAGATTCAAGCCACGTGCATACAATTATCAGTGGCAACAATTAAGTATATGTGTACCCACTAACTAAAACCTTTTATAAGCCCTAACATGTTAATGTAATTTCAAGAGTAGCTTTCAATATTTGTAAATTTGACACTTTGAATAAAATATTACTTGATGATCCTGCCATGTACTGTAGGTTCTTGTTCTGGCGCCTACTGATATGGGGTGACCATGCTCTGTACCTATCTTCCAACTATGTTTCTTTGTTGTCACCCTGTTACATTAGCTTTATATGGAGACTACAAGTAGCCTTTTCAACACAGATTACACTGGAATAGTACACTGTTGTCATCATCAGAAAACCCAGCCTGTCAAATGCCATGTAGCCATATTTTGAGCACATGCATGTAGACTGGAAGTGTCTGCAAAAAGGCTACTGGAGATCAGAAGCACTGTGGTGCAGACAAAGGATAAAAAATGTGAAAATATGTACAGTGCATTGAAAATGTATTCATACCCCTTAAAATTTTCCACATTTTGTCATGTTACAACCAAAAACGTAAATGTATTTTTTTGGGGATTTTATGTAATAGACAATAAAAAGTGCAGCGCTATCACTGATGAAACATTCATATAAGCAACATGAGCTATAAGTGTCAAATGAAGTCCCATAAATAATGATCCAAACTGATGAGAAAACTGATGAAAAAACTGATGAAAAAACCACATGAACCATATATCAAGGTCCCATAAATTTAGATCAAAAATATTAGATCCAAATGCGGAAAAAAAGTCAGAAAATTCCAAAATCAGGGAAAAGCGATACAAGTATAAGGCGGCTTTTCAGTGTGCATAGACTGACTTCCAGGTGTTCACACAGTGCAGATGATCTCCACCACCAAGGTTTGTCAAGCCCCTCACCTTATCTATCCGACCCTCTGCGGATCAGATCAGCCTCTAACCACCTCCAACAGGAAACAGCTGTGATGATAAACTTTTCAGCATAGGCTGCGCTCCCTCTTGTTGCTCTCTGGAGATCGGAGAGCAACAAGAGGGAGCGCAGCCTATGCTGAAAAGTTCATCATCACAGCTGTTTCCTGTTGGAGGTGGTTAGAGGCTGATCTGATCCGCAGAGGGTCGGATAGATAAGCAGATGATCTCCACCACCAAGGTTTGTCAAGCCCCTCACCTTATCTATCCGACCCTCTGCGGATCAGATCAGCCTCTAACCACCTCCAACAGGAAACAGCTGTGATGATAAACTTTTCAGCATAGGCTGCGCTCCCTCTTGTTGCTCTCTGGAGATCGGAGAGCAACAAGAGGGAGCGCAGCCTATGCTGAAAAGTTCATCATCACAGCTGTTTCCTGTTGGAGGTGGTTAGAGGCTGATCTGATCCGCAGAGGGTCGGATAGATAAGGTGAGGGGCTTGACAAACCTTGGTGGTGGAGATCATCTGCACTGTGTGAACACCTGGAAGTCAGTCTATGCACACTGAAAAGCCGCCTTATACTTGTATCGCTTTTCCCTGCTTTTGGAATTTTCTGACTTTTTTTCCGCATTTGGATCTAATATTTTTGATCTAAATTTATGGGACCTTGATATATGGTTCATGTGGTTTTTTCATCAGTTTTTTCATCAGTTTTCTCATCAGTTTGGATCATTATTTATGGGACTTCATTTGACACTTATAGCTCATGTTGCTTATATGAATGTTTCATCAGTGATAGCGCTGCACTTTTTATTGTTTATTTGAATTGAAGTTGGGATTTATCCTTACAGTGTTCAGCAGCTTACCTGTTTATTTTGCCTGGCGCCAATATTTACTTGTTTATTTGATTTTATGTAATAGACCAATACAAAGTGGCACATAATTGTGAAGTGGAAAGAAAATGATAAATTGTTTTCACATTTTTTTACCAATAAATAACTGAAAAGTGTGGCGTGCATTTGTAGTCAGCTGCCCTGAGTCAATACTTTGTAGAGCCCCCTTTCACTGCAATTACAGCTGCAAGTCTTTTTGGGGATATCTCTACCAGCTTTGCACATCTAAAGAGTGACATTTTTGCCCATTCTTCTTTGCAAAATAGCTCAAGCTCTGTTGGATTGGATGGAGAGGGTCTGTAAACAGCAATTTATAAGTCATGCCACAGATTCTCAATTGGATTTAGGTCTGGGCTTTGACTGGGCCATTCTAACACATGAATATGCTTTCATCAAAACCATTCCATTGTAGCTCTGGCTGTATGTTTAGGGTCATTGTCTTGTCTTTTGCAGACTAACAAGTTTTCTTCTAAGATTGCTCTGTATTTGGCTCCAACCATCTTCCCATCAACTCTGACCAGCTTCCCTGTACCTGCTGAAGAAAAGCATCCCCACATGATGCAGTCACCACCATGTTTCACGGTGAGGGTGGGGTGTTCAGGGTGATGTGCAGTGTTAGTTTTCCGCTACACCGAGTGTTTTGCTTCAAGGCCAAAAAGTTCAATTTTGATCTCATCTGACCAGAGCACCTTCTTCCACATGTTTGCTGTGTCGCCCACATGGCTTTTCGCAAACTGCAAACAGGACTTCTTATGGCTTTCTTTCAACAATGGCTTTCTTATTGTTGCTCTTCCAAAGCCAGATTTGTGGAGTGCACGACTAATAGTTGTTCTGGGGACAGATTCTCCCACCTGAGCTCTGGATCTCTGCAGCTCCTCCAGAGTTACCATGGACCTCTTGGCTGCTTCTCTGATTAATGCTCTCTTTGCCCGGCCTGTCAGTTTAGTTGGACGGCCATGTCTTGGTAGGTTTGCAGTTGTGCTCTTTCCATTTTCGAATAATGGCTTGAACAGTGCTCCATAAGATGTTCAAGCTTGGGATATTCTTTTATCACCTAACCCTGCTTTAAACTTCTCCACAACTTTATCCCTGATCTGTCTGGTGTGTTCCTTGGCCTTCATTATGCTGTTTGATCAATAAGGTTCTCTAACAAACCTCTGAGGGCTTCACAGAAGCTGTATTTATACTGAGATTAAATTACACACAGGTTGACTCTATTTACTAATTAGGTGACTTCTGAAGGCAATTGGTTCCACTAGACTTTAGTTAGAGGTATCAGAGTAAAGAGGGGTGAATACAAAAGCATGCTACGATTTTCAGATATTTATTTGTAAAAAATGTTGAAATCCATTTATCATGTTCCTTCCACTTCACAATCATGTGCCACTTTGTGTTGATCATTCACATAAAATCTCAATAAAATACATTTATGTTTTTGGTTGTGACATGACAAAATGTGGAAAATTTCAAGGGGTATGAATACTTTTTCAAGGCACTATATTTTAGTAGACAATTAATATTGTTTATGGTACACAATGTTTTAGCAAACTATGGGGTTGATTTACTAAAACTGGAGAGTACTTAATCTGGTTCAGTTCTGCATAGAAACCAACCAGCTTCCGAGCTGATTGGCTACCATGCACATCTGCAGCAGATTTAGCATTCTCCAGTTTTAGTAAATCCCTTAAATGTGATCTGGTTGAGGTTTACAGCCACTTTAAGGCTGGGTTCACACTATCCGACACAAAAATGGTCAGACTTTTGATCCTGTTTTGCTCTGCAACATCGGTCCTATTTCAGTCCTACTTTGGTCCGACTTCCATCCGACTTGAATGAACAAGATAAGATTTTGCTCCGACTTTGAGATAGTGACTTGTCCTTTCACCAATCAAAACAATCCCAGTGTGAGATAAATTCCTTTTACTGCTGCTGTAATCACTAGGTCGGGTGGCACAAGTCGGATGGTTAGAACAAGGATCCGATTTTAATCCTAATTCAATGATATTCAATGGACTGAAGTAGGACCAATGTCGGACCAAAGTAGTACAGGAACCTTTTTCAAAGTCGGACCGATTTGTGTCGGACCAGTTAAGACGGCTCTCATAGGAAAACATTGATTTGGTGATGTAATGCGACTTATGTTCTTAATGTCGGTCCGTTTGTTGGACTAGTGTGAGCCCAGCCTTAAGCATTTGTTACCCCAACCCTTCATATTCTTGACGTGTGCCTGCTGTACCATGTACCTCTATGAGAAAGTATCCTGTTATCTTTGTATTGATTCCTTTATGTGAAATCCCTGGTGTTCCTGCTAGTCCCCCTGCTTTCCTATTAAAAACTGACTACACTAAGCAGGAGAGCACATTGTTGTCAGTTTTCTTTCTATGCTGGGAAATCAGTGTGCTCTCCTTCAATGATCAGACTTGTCCTGACACGACCCCACTGCACAGCCATTCTCTGGGAAGCGCAGTGTGCTGTTGCTTCTTCTCCTCCCAGCTCTTACGCATCTGAGAACAGAGGGAATGTGCTCACTTATAAAAAAAGGGAAAAAGGTTTTAATACATTTTTTTATATCTATACAAAAATGTTTTGAATTTAATTTCTTTTTCAAACTGAATGAGTTCTTTTACAAGGTGATCGTTCACAATCACTTTAAGGGCTATTTTACACTTGCTTCAAAACAGGGCTTCAGACAGGCTTTGTTAAAGCTCTCTTAACGCCAGTCAAAGTTCATGTCACTAAATAAAATGGTTCGTTTACAGTCCTGGTTACACCTTGTGTTTGCTTTGCTTTGCTTTGGCTTTGCTTCAAAAATTATACCACATGTAGCTTTAGAGTTTTCAAAGTGTCTTCAAAGCCTCCATAGAACTCTATGACAAAGCTCACTTGAAGCACCTGCAGCTTTTGAGAGGCTTTAATTCAGCTTTAGCTGTGCTTTGTTTTGGAGAAATTGCAAGTGTGAGATATCAACAAACACACAGAGATTCTGCTAAGCTTCAACAAGTCTTCAAAAGAGCATAACTAAAGCACCACCGAAGCCTCATCGAAGCACCACCAAAGCATCAAAAACACATCATAAAAGCTTGTTGAAGCAGTAGGAGCTTTAATGTGCGTTGAAGTGGAAGCAAGTGTAAATGAGCCCTAAGTACTGGCATTTTTGTTGAAAATCTCCAGCATGACTAAAAATCTAACAAATGCTTGCCAATAAACGCGGGCACCAAAAACATTTGTGTAAGGGCTTTTTCACACGGTGTGCATTGACTGATGTTTTTTCACCAAAAGCGCACATAGAAAACAAACGCAGAACACTGCTGTGTGAAGACATAAATGAAGTGTCACTTTGTCACACTTAAAATAAAGTAAAGAAAAAGAAATGTAAACAGTGCAATGCTTTGAACTATGTACTGTACTGCCCTCTGCTGACATGTCAAATCGCATGCCAAATCGCTCCAATGTGAACCTAGGCAGAATTCTTAGTAGAATACTTCAGTGTAATTCACTAGTCCTGCTAAAAGCTCGAAAATGATCCTGAACAGGAAGTACTATGCTACAATGTACGCTGTAGGAGCTGTAGTCACTTCAAATCTGAACTACCATACCTAATTACATTTTACAGAATGTTACCTGGATTCACTGTAAAATGATTAAGCTAATTATTATGAAGAAATAATATTACCAGAAACCGTTTTAAACAGATGAAGTTAATGAAATTATTTTGAAATGATATTTGCAGACGGTCTTGCTGCACTTACAAGATACAAATAGAGCACATGCTTTCTGTATGATATTAGATCCATTGGTTGGTTTATCTTATGTTAAAGTTGTTGTATGACCAAGATTAGTAGTCTTCTTGTACTTCATATTACGTAATTGGCCCCACAACCTCCTCATGTAACTTTCTACATATTGGATTTGACATCACATGTTAATTAATTCACCACATATTAAGTATTGTAATCCACAATTTGCTCATTAAAAAAAATAAAACTTCCTCCTCTGTGACAGGTTTAATTTCTTGAATTTATGACGAAACATTTTATACCTGATCTGTGCAATGGTTTTGCTCCTGGCTCTTTCTCTTCTCGGTGTGCCACCATAGGAAACTGCTATTGTGGCACACCTGTGGGCATGATCCCCAGACGCGCTGCCTGTGTCCATAGACACAGACAGCAAAGTTCAGCCCCGCCCCTGCTCTTTCCCGATGCTGTCTCTGGGCCAATGAGGAGAGAGACAGTAGCACTGCTGCTATCAGGCACAGAGCTGGCTCAAGATCTGGCTCAGATAAATAGTAGTACTAGGGGGCTGGGGCACCTAAATACAGTCCAAATGCATAAAAAAAGAAGGTGGGCAAAGTCATAGATTTTTTTTGTTTTTTTTTTAGAAAAGCTGCCACAGCCACAGTAGAAAAGCCTGTCCGCATGCTGCGTGGAAGCAGTTGCCTCTCTGTAAAGGTGCAAAATTACTCTTACTAATTCAGGACTAGAGCTCTCCAAACAGCAGGAAACACGAGCTTTGCTATGTGCAGATCTTTATTTCTGAGTCAGAAAGGGGTGTGTTGGACCTCTGCAGACAGACCACTGCTTCCAAAAAGAAAGCAGCCATTCTTCTCTGAAGCATGCTGTCAAGGGACAGGCTTTTCCACTCAGGCTATGGCTGCTTTCTAAAGAAAAAAAAAACTTAGGCTCCATGCACACTGGATGCTCTATATAGTCGTTTAGGATGTTGGATTTCTGGCAGAAAAATGCTGCTTTTAAAACTAGCTTTTATCAGTGCTTTGCAATAGCGTTTATGCACGTTTATTGGCGCGTATCGGTGTCAACGTTTTTGAGCGTTTTTCTTTTAACTTCATTAGCTTCCATTGACTACAAGAAATGCCGGATGCCGATAAACAGCTGTTTAGCGGCATTTATGAGCATTTATCGGCGCCCAGCGTTTTTTGTGGTCAGAAGTACGACTCTTGAATGCCAATTCAGGGCATTCAGATAACAGCCCAAAAATGCCACTGCTGTTAAATGACAATAAACGTCCCTGTGTGCATAGACACATAGGATAACAAGGGACGTTTTTGTGCTGTAAAAGAAAAACGCCCAAATGACCATAAACAGTCGTGGCTTCAGTGTGCATGGAGCCTAAGACTATGAACATCTTTTGTTTTGATGCACCAGGAATGTATTTAGCTGATTTAGGCTGGATTCACACCTGAGCGTATCAGGAACTAGTGTTTCCGCTCATGTTTTCTGCACAGTTTTCAAGTGTTTCCACTCGCCACGAATAGGGCAGCCCAGTCATGTGAATGAACTGCCCTACACATGACAAACTCCCCCAGAAGCTCCAGAGCTTTTGGAATGGAGCATGGTGCGTTTTTTCAAACAAATGTGGTAAAAAGTGCGGCAAAATCCATGTTTGCTACCCACACTTGGGGTATTATAACAATTAATGGCACCACAAGCGCGATGCGAATTTGTAGCATGTTTCCAAAATGAATGGCAAAGCATATGTTTTTTGTGTAGTTAGTCATGCATTTCGGAAACGCCAGGTGTGAATGGAACTTTAACATTCAGTTGGGTTTTTAGAGATCAGCAGGCGCTACCTGGCAGGGATGTCTGGATAATATCACTAGCAAAACAGAATCTTAATACCTCCTGAGTTCAGAGTTTATGGTTTGGTTTTATGCATGGATTTATAATATGCTTGTAAATATGTATTCTGAAAAGTATTCTCTAAATGTTCTTTCTGCTCATATAAATAAATTATATTGTCACATAGTACAGGATCCTTGTTCTGCTCAGGCCAAAATAATAGTTTGCTCTGCATATACCATTGGCAGTAACTTCATTACTTAAAGTGGAAGTCCAGCCTAAAACTAAAATCTCTAAGGGCCATTTTACACTGCTGCGATGCCAGACATTGCATGTGATTCGCACCGCAATGCTGTGCAGATCACATGCGATATCTGTGATGCAAATTCAGCCATACAATTGTATGGCTGAATTTGCATTGCATTCAGACCAAAGTCGTGCAGGACTCTTTTTTTGTCTGCACCAGAATTGGATTGCATTGATGTTCCTGTCCGAATTCACATTTCGCCCTGCAATCTGCATACCGATCTGGGGGTATCATTAAGTTTGTATTGACCCTCACAGCAGTTCGCATAGGGCAGTGTGAACTGCCTGTGATTCAGGTGCGATGCGGGAACCCGCATTGGATTCACAGGGTTTCCCGCATTGCACCAGTGTGAACTGAGCCTAAATCTACTTGCAGCCACAATCTAGAGACTAACCTCTCTAGCCCTGTACAGCAAAAATCGCCATACATACCTTTTCTGAAGCCGCTCTGGTTCAGTCTCCAGAGGCGGAAGCTGTGTGCAGGAGACAGCCGACAATGGCTGGGAAGTGACATCACCCATAGAATTACTATGCGGGCTTCCTTTCTTGGTTGCAACCGCCTACACAGAGAAGCCGCCACTAACAGCTTAGCGTGGGACCAGACTGGAGCTGCTTCAGAAAAGGTATGTATAGCGATTTTTGCTTTACAAGGCTAGATAAGTTAGTCTTAGATTTTGGCTGTGAGTAGATTTAGGCTGGGTTCACACCATAGCAAACTGGATGGGGGTTCCCCGCACCCAATTCGCAATAGCAGGAGATTTTGACTGGTTCTCTATGGAGCCGGTTCACATATCTCCGCAGCAGGTCCGGTGCGTTTTTTACAAAAACGCTGTGCGACTTTTGGTCCGTTTTAGGTCCGAATTCAGCCCAAAATTCGGGCTGAAATCGGACCTGAAACGGTGAACCAGGACGCACCGGACCCCTGCTGTAAGCCGCATGCGGTTCATATGTGAACCCAGCCTCAATACTTTAATGAATTTCTTATTGAATCTCTTGTAAAATATACAGTACACTTCTCACCTGGGTATATAATTAACAAAATTGTAATATTATTTTGAGTAGAAAAAAAGTGTCTCTCTCTCCACATGCAGAAAAAATACTACTCCTATGCTTTTTTAAGTGACATTACACCTAGGCAGCTTAGGGCACATGGTCTCTAGCTATTAGCATTGTCTCAGACTGCAGAGAGTCCATTGTTTTCATTTAGACGTACCCTGCCTGGTAGAGTGGTTATATAAGGTTCCATCTGTCCCTGTTTTGAGAGGTTTGTCCCTGGGAAGCATCCCTGTCATTTTCCCTCACCATGTACTGTACAAATTGTATTGTGTAGGTACCAATCCATCAGTAGCACAAAATATAAATATTATAATATAAATATTTGCACATATGTGTCAATTACGATTTTTGCTTGTGCACAAATGGGTTTAGTGTTTTGTTTTGGCGTATGCGCAGTGCTACTGGTGGATTGGCGTCTGTGCAGTTGAGAAGCCTGCCATCTATTATTGGGGTGATGTTTGAGCAGTTGCTGCCTTTACTATTTGCCAGGGAAAAAAAGGGCGGTATGTGGTTTTCTGGGCATGGCTACAAATAGGAGTGTGATTGAGGGTGTCCCCAGATTTCATTTTGAAAAATTGGTAATTATATTGTAATAATTTAAGAGGATCGGCGAGGCCTAACATTGTACAGCACCACTACATTTGTATGGTAGCACATGGATACTTGGAAAACATGAATAATCCCATGCACACACTGTAAATAATTACAATCTGTAACATACTAATACATTTATATAAAAAAAAAACTAAAAGAGTTATTGTTAGATGTCAGGAAAAAAACATGTATAGTGTAAAATTACTAATTTTATCATATACACTCACATGGCCTAGGGCATTACCAACTCAGAAAACAACCCTGCCCCCAGCAATATTATTTTAAAGCTGTGATTTTTTTTTAATGTCAGAGCTGTGATTTTTTTTTTTTTTTTGTCTCAATGTGAACACGCACATGAAGTGTCACATGCAACAGCTTGCTTTTCCTTTATTTGTGTGATGCTACACAGGTCTGTGTATTCTGTTTCTGTAGCATATCGAAAAACAAACAAACAAAAAACATAAAAACAAAAATAATAATAAAAACTGTAGCATCTAAGATTTAAAATAGTCTAATTGAAATTACATTTGCATGTGACAAATTATATAAATATTAAATCCAGTATTAACACACATATAATAATGTAGCATACAGGGCAATGTTATTTTATACCTGTAATAACAGAGATAAGTACATTTCACAGCAGGCTCTGTGAAATTTGTGACACAGCAGAGCATAACCACAGGGCATAGTAAATATGTGTCACAGAATTTAAAGAAGTACAGGAAATGTGTTGGATTTTTCACAAAGTAAATTTACAAACTGAAAAATCTTTTAAATTTATAGGTAGAGCTCAGAGCTCCGTCTAATAAGGGGACAACCGCATCCCATCTGAGCGGATCCATGACCCACTCGCACGGTGTTCCCGACCGGGACAGACTGGGGACCATGTTCAAATGGAGAAAGAGCGACAAACAGCCCCAACGCCTGACTGACTTTTTCTCACCAGGTTAGTGCGGAGGGAAGCAAGATGGTATATGCAAAACAGGTAGACGCGTTTCACTCGGTGTCTCCGAGCTTAGTCATTACAGACTAATGACTAAGCTCGGAGACACCGAGTGAAACGCGTCTACCTACCTGTACCTGTATCTACCTGTGTTCATACCTGTACATGCCATTTGGAAATAAAATGCAAGCTGAAAATATTTTGTGGAGTGCCGCCTACCTGTTTTGCATATATACGAACGACGGTGGCGAGCCGTGGCGGGCACCACGGATCCATAGCAGGTGCATAACTGGACCTGGAGCGGTATATTCTTTCTACTAGGGAAGCAAGATGGTGCCGTGCCTACTTGCCATCGGCCGCCTCGCCAAGCAATCCACCATCAATAAAGGGCAATCATCCACAAAATAATCCAAAATAAAGGCTCGCCCAACAGCCAACACTCCTACCCTCCTACTCCATCATCCAGCAGACCAGCTGAGTCTAAACCAAGGCTGGATGGAGGCGGATTCAGCCTGGCAATGAGCCCGGTCACAGACTCTGGGGGGGATACAAGGGAGATGCCAGAGTCCATTGAATCTTTCCCTACACAAAAGCAACCTGTAATTGATACGGTGCTTAAGGACATGCTACTATCCTTAAAAAGTACTATGCAAGCAGATATGGCATCCTACATGCACTGATTCACCAGGGACACACAGGCAGTTGAGACCAGAGTGGAACACATAGAGGCAAAAATGGGGGAATATGCATCCACCATAAATTACTTGGTTGACGCACATGAGGAAAAAGAAGAGGTCCTGAATCGGTCCAACAAAATGAACTATGCCTCTATGCCAGGACACTCAAATCCCTCATACCTGAACTATCAGATTTGGATGTGACCATAGATAGCATCCACCGTCTACCTAAACCATTCCACCTATCCGATCAGATTCCCAGATATATAATCCTGCGACTACACTTTTATCATGTTAAAGAGAATCTCATGTCCGCCATGCGGAGGCAGGACCAAATCCCCCCTCAATACCAAAGTTTACAATTCTATGCCGATTTTTTACAATATACACTGCAGAAAAGGAAAAATCTCAACACAGTGACAAAGGTTCTGAGGAATCACAAAATAGTGTACAAATGGGGCTACCCCACAAAAATTTCAATCACCAGGAACAACCACACCTTCATTGTGCATTCCCTCGACAAAGGGTGGCCCTGCTAAAAGACTGGAATATCCTCCCTGACACTACCCAGTCGAGTTCTCCATGCCAAATCGAGCCAGACTGGAAAAAAGTTACCTCCAAGAATGCCAAATCCCATAGTGAACCTCGGTTGCACTTACAATACTTACAAGTCCCTATCAGGAGTTCTGGGGACAGTGTAAGGCTTGAACTTAACCCCCCTAAAATAATTAAGCAGCATGATGCTGTCCATGGATGAAGATCTCCCACCAAGGTTCTGAAAGGATAGGAATCATCTGTTCTTCTGTTATTCTCAGTTATGTTTTTTTTTTCATCATTTTTTTTCTCTTCTTTGCTCTGTTCACCTATCTTCTTAGTACCACCATGGTGGGAAAGACAAACACGCCATCAAATATCCTTGGGACAACGCACAAACGAAATGCACAATATCCGGCATCTGGATGAACCACCCCAAAAAGTCCTGCAACCAGCAATCTTTTAAAAGTGAGTACAACTCTTTCATTACATTATCTCACTTCTCAAAACCTTGACAGCTCTGGAAGCGTCCGGTAGGGGGCGCTCTTAGACCTCCAAGGGAACTCCAACTCCTCTTACTTGACTTTAAACACCTATAATGTGAATCACCATATTATCTATCAACACTAAAGGGATGAATCACCCAGTTAAAAGAAAATCATTATGGACTGAAGCCCTAACTAACCACAGCGACATTCTCTGTGCCCAAGAGACCCACTTTTGCGGACAATCTCCTCCCTCATGCACTCACCAAAACTTTCCTCATGTATACACAGCCAACGCTGAAACCAAGACAAAACGAGTTCTAACAGCCATCAGGGACCCTGTAGCATTTACTCTCCACGAGCAAATACAAGACCCTCTGGGACGCTACTTGATCCTTACATGCGACCTAAATTCAACAACATACACAATAGTAAATGTATACTCACCCAACAGACGCCAAGTACATTTTTTCAACAAACTAATGAGGAAGGTACGGTCCACCAAAAAGGATCTCTTATATTGTGCGGGGATTTCAACATCACTCCCAACCCCACGTTGGATTCAACATCTATCACCAAACGTCAAACACCTTCACTGCAAACATCCATTCATAAACATGAGGCGTTTGACACTTGGCGGTGCTTGCATGCAACTGAAATAGACTACACCTACTATTCTCCACCACACCG
>BLSH010029916.1:4144920-4172728 GCA_018402905.1 Glandirana rugosa
AACCTTAGAATTATATTATTATATACACATACTGTAAGTATAAAAGTCTGTATATTTATTTTACTTTTCCCAATCTAGAACAAATAAGAATATAACAAGTAATTTATTATATTAAGATTCCAACTAATTCATAAATATATTGGTAATGTTAATAGGCAGACATTAGATCAAGGAAAGCTTCTAACGGGTATATAAGGAACACGCTCTGGCGGCCATTTTGCTGGAGCACCTGGGTGCCTGCTCAAGTTTGGGTTGATCTTTAAGCCTTGCTTGTGATTTAATTTGATCTGTGAGCCCCTATTTGCTTTATTTGGATGAAACATCATTATTGACATTTCTTTTTCTATGTTCATTTTGTTATTCAGCAACTTTCATGGCCCACTAAAAAACTATCTATCCAGCCTTAATAAAGATATTAATGGCATTATGGAGTTGATAGGGATAGGATGTTGATATATGGCCCACTGTATGGAAGGGGTTAGCTTCCTACTATATATTTTTTTGCATCTTTCAGTGTCTGTTGGAACTCACTCCTTGTACCCTCATGTGGGCTACAAATACTGCCTGGGACTCATTGGGTACTTGATAAGATGGGTGTCCTTTTGGATCTCTGCAGCTCCATGCTTTATATTCTGTGTGTATGATATTTACTGGGAAGATGCCTTTCACCAAATTTATTTCATTTTTTATCTTGTACTTGTTTCCTGTTTTATATGTGTATTTTCTATTTAAATGTGGGGAATATCTGATTTGGAGCATTTTGTGAAGACTTGAGGAATAAGTTTGATTCACGCTCTAGTCCTGTGTTGTGTGGTCATTATTTTGGGTAAGGTATCTGCAGGGGGATTGGTTACACTAGGGAAGATGGAATAATGTGGTTTGCACTTTTTTACAGTTAAATGTGAGCACATTTCTATACTGTATTGTGATTATACTACACTATTGAGGTTTTTGTTTTTTTTGCGGTCTACTTACATTGTAGGGATTTGAGTTTTGTATGATCTTCTACACAGAGAAGGATTAGAATTGCAACATATATGATTTGGAATATTTGCTATCTGGTAAGAGTATATGGACATGTGGGAGTGAAAAACCAATACACAGCTCTGGCACATTATCACTTACACATGTGAGCACAACACGTGTTTAAGTTTTGATATTAGTTTGAGGTTCAACACTCTATAAATTTCTCTTTGCTTTTTTGGGTACAGCTTGATGGTGAACAAATGAAAAAAGGACAAGACACAGTGATGGTTTTGGGATTATGCATTTTTTGACCCACATTTAATAGGGGTCACAGAATCCAGTAAGAGTTGAATGTATTAAAAACATACAAAAAGATAAGGCCATAAGGTTTTGATGGACCTTTGGTAAGAGCCTTTGTAATAAGGAGAGTTATTGAACATTCACCTGGAGGCATTATAATTTTTTCAGCTCCTGGGAAAAGTGACTGTGCCTGGCTTATACTCTGGTAAAGACAGGGATTTGCTAATATCTTGCCACTCAATGTAAGCTTACAGCTTTTGACACAACTGCTAGACTCAGTCCTGTCTGTCTTTTGTATGTTGCCAATGAGTTACTTTGGATTGTCCACATGGTTTACCTCAGCCCTATTCTGACTACCTCATCTGGTGTTTGACCTCTGACAGTGCCTTTTGACTAATGCTGGTCACACACTGTTCAAAATTTGGCCGTGCCAACAGATACCTGCTGAATTTTGATCAGTGTGTGGGCTCTCCCACTCAACAGAAGTCGATTGGTTAATTGACTTCCGTTGAAGGTAGGTGTTGTAACATTTTCCATCAATCAGCAATCTGCAGAAAATCTTCAGCAGCTGCTGATCGGTGTATTCTGACAGTGGCAAGTGCCGCTGTCAGAATACAATGTCCTGGCATTTGGGAATTCCTCTATCCACTTTGCTTGCCTGCATGATGAGCAAAAACAACTGTGTATGGATAACTTACTGTAAAATTGCTATTTTTTTTAAAATATGACACTAGGAACGTCTAAGCCTCTTACCCCGACCAGCAGTCTCTTGATGGTCCTGACAGCAATGGCATTAAGCACTCTACAGATAATTTTATTAAACAATTGCAATATACATGAATTACCCAGAGGAGATTTCTTTTCTCAGCAAAAAAGTGGATTCATACTTTGGCTGTTATGGGTTACAGTTTTGGATAGAGAAGATTAGTTGATGCCATTATAACAAGCTCATTCGTTGATTTACTTTGGGAGAAGTGCATAACACTGATAGCTTTAGAACACATGCGTAGCTCTGTACTCACAGACACAACAGCATATGTTCACTACTGCTCAGTAAACACATTTGATTAAAATAAATAGAAAAGGGGGGATATAGTAACCAAGACTGTAATGTTAATAACACATCACAGAATTTACCCTTGTGGTTAACAGAAACAAGGTTTCAGAAATAGACTTGAAAAACGTAACATAAACAAATCACCAGGGCCAGATGGCTTAGACCCGAGAGTCCTTAAGGAACTCAGTCAGGTGATAGCTAGACAGTTGTTCCCAATTTTTATGGACAGTTTACGGACTGGAATGATACCAGCTGATTGAAGAAGAGCCAATGTGGTACCAATATTTAAAAAAAGGCAGAGAAATATACCTAAAAACTACAGGCCAATCAGTCTAACATCAATAGTTTGTAAATTATTGGAGGGGATGATAAGAAACTATATCCAAGAATTTGCTGATGAAAACAGTATCATTAGTAGTAATCAGCAAGGATTCATGAAGGATCCTTCTTGCGCTGTTAACATTCTATGAGGAAGTGAGCTGCCATCTAGATGAATGGAGGTTTGTGGATGTGGTATGTCTGGTTTTTGCAAAGGCATTTGATACAGTTCCCCATAAACATTCTGGAATGGACCATAGGGTATGTACCTGAATAGAAAACTGGTTACAGGGGTGTATTCAAATGGTGGTAATAAATAGTGAGGACTCAGAATGGGCTAGGTTGGTAAGTGGGGTCCCTCCAAGGATCTGTCCTGGGACCAATTCTGTTGATTTTATTCATAAGGATATAGAGGCTGGTATAAATAGCTTAATCTCAATATTTTCTGATGATACAAAGCTAAGCAGGACATTAACTTCACAGCTAGATGCAGAAACCTTAGAGGAGGCCTTCAACAAAATAATGTGCTGGGCAACTACATGGAAAATGAGGTTTAATGTTGAAAAATGTAAAGTAATGTATTTATGTGCTAAAAATATGAATGCAAGTTACTCGCTAGGGGGAGTATCGCTGGGGGGAATCAAGGATGGAAAAAGATCTGGGGGTCCTAGTAGATGACAGGCTCAGCAATGGCATGCAATGCCAAGCTTCAGCAAGCAAAGCCAGCAGAATATTATCATGCATTAAAAAGGAGATTTACTCCAGAGAAAAAACAATAATTCTGCCAGTCTACAAGACTCTGGTCCGGCTGCATCTTGAGTATGCCATCCAGTTCTTGTCCCTAGTCCTTGGGAAGGATGTGCTTGAACTGGAGGGAGTCCAGAGAAGGGCAACAAAGCTAAAAAAGGGACTGGAGGATCTCAGTTATGGGGAAAGACTACAATCCTTAAACTTTTTCATTCTGGAGAAGAGACACTTGAGGGGAGAAATGATAGCGATATACACCTTACTGGTGACCCTAGCATAGGGAAAAAACTTTTCAGTGGGAGGGAGTTTAACCACTTCACGTCTGGCGTATAGACAAATGACGTCCGGGGACGGGGGGTGCATTATCCTGACTGGACGTCTATTGACGTCCTCAGGATAATCCACGATCGCGCACCCCTGGGGGCGCACATCGCATCGATCGGTGGTGCCGTGGGTCAGTCTGACCCACCGCATTACCGACCGAGGTAAAAGGCTTCGATCCGAAGCCTTTTACCATGTGATCAGCCAAGACTAATCACGGCTGATCACAGTGTAAATTGGAAGAGCCATTTATCGGCTTTTCCTCTGCTCAGGTCTGCAGACCTGAGCAGCGGAGAGCCGATCGGCTGCTCTCCAGACGGGGGGGGGGCTGTGCTGAACATTTATCAGCACAGCCACCCTCAGGATCACCCCACTGGACCACCAGGGAGCCTGCCCAGAACCACCAGGGAGCCCCCCCCAGACATGACAAAGAAGCCACCCAGGACCACCAGGGAAGGACCACAGAGGCCGCCCAGGACCACCAGGGAGCCCCCACTAGACCACCAGGTAAGGGCAATATTGTGCACTGTAGGGATGGCACTGTGCCCATGTATGATGCCTGCCAGTGCCATCCCTAACAGTGCTTGTTGCACCAGTGCCTACCACTGCCACCTATAAATGCCCAGCTGTGCCACCTATCAGTGCCCACCTGTGCCACCTAAATGTGCCTACCTGTGCCACCTAAAAGTGCCCACCTGTGCGACCTAAAAGTGCCACCTATCAGTGCCCAGTGCCACTTATAAGTGCCGCCTATGAGTGTCCATCAGTGCCGCAAATCAGTGCCACGTATCAGTGCCCATCAGTGTTGCTTGTCACTGCCGCCCGTCAGTGCTGCATATGTGCCCCATCATCAGTGCAACTTTATCAGTGCCACCTAATCAGTGCCAATCTGTACTGCCTCATCAGTGCCCATCAGTGTAGCCACATCAGTGCCCATCAGTGAAGGAGAAAATGTACTTTATACAAACTTTTGTGACAGAAACAAAGAAAATGTTTTTTTTTTCAAAATTTTCGGTCTTTTTTTTTTATAGCGAAAAAAATAAAAACTGCAGGGGTGATCAAATACCACCAAAAGAAAGCTCTATTTGTGGGAACAAAATGATAAAAACTTTGTCTGGGTGCAGCGTCGCACGACCGCGCAATTCTCATTCAAATCACAACAGCACTGAAAGCTGAAAATTGGTGTGGGCGGGAAGTGTTCTAAGTGCCCGGTATTAAAGTGGTTAAAAAGACACACGGCCATTCATTGAAACTTAAAGAGAAGCAGTTTAACCTTAAACTGCGTTTAGGAGTCTTTACTGTCAGAGTGGTGAGGATTTGGAACTCCCTTCCACAAGCAGTGGTATCAGCAGGGAGTGTTGCTAGTTTCAAAAAACTTTTAGATGGGCATTTTAATAATCACAATATACAGGGATATGGGATTTAATATTGACATAAACTCACACATACCACAGGTTGAACTGGTTGGACTGTTGTCTTTATTCAACCTTACCAAGTATGTAATTATGAAATCCTAACTGGATGACATTTAGTTTACTAAAGCACTGTGCATCAAAAACAATTGCCATTTTTAAAATAAAATACAATTTTAATCCTTTTTCTTCCTTTTCCATCTCAGTTTCCTTCAACCTCTTCTAGATCTCATTCACACCATGTCCTTTAAGCTGCATTGATCGGCATAAAGTGCTGTGGTGCATGTAGGTGTAGGTGGGTAAAGTGTCATTTTGTGACACTTCAAGAAAGTTTCCATATAAACAGTGCAAATCCATAAATACTTGTCCAAACAATAGTCCATGCAAACATCCAGAGTCCAGAGATGAAAAAGTCTTGCAGCTGATATATTCTGTATTATTGATGTAATATGTCTTGTTCTAAACTGTGTTTCTGTGTGGAGCAGCCATTTTGGCAAATGATTGGGGTTTTGCTTCCTTTAGCAACTACCTAACTCCCTCACTCTTAAGGCACACAGCCATTGTCATTAACAGGCTTTATCTTGGGTTTGCAGTCATGGTCAATCAGGCACATGTATGTCACATGACTGTGTCCTTAAATTGTGAGCATACTTCATGGACAGATGCATGTGCAATGTTTGCCATGTGGCACCATGTGTTTCCAGAGGAGGTGGTTTCTGGTGTGCCTCTTTTGTTTTTGTGCCTCCTTATGCCAATACCTCCAGGTCCACACAATCCATAGCTGCTTTTCCAGGTGCACTTCATCTGTTGTTTCTTGCCACTGGCACAGTTCCTGGTATACTACATCTATCACTCCTGGCTAACACTGCTCAGTGTGTTCCATGTGCCACTTCTGGTCACTGTTCCTAGTGTACTCCACCTGTTGCTCCATTTGGCAAACTCTGCTCCTCCAAGCCTTTTCAGATAGAAGCGGCTATTCCTGGTTTTGTGCTGTTTGCCAAACTCTGCTCCTCTGAGACCTTGCAGGTGGTCACAGATTCTCTTGATATACTCCACAAAACTTTGCTCTTCTAAGTCTCTGTTGCTGGGCACAGCTACTCCTGGCGTGCTCTGTTTGCCAAACTTAAATCCTTTGAGTCCATGCAGCTAGGCTCCTCTGAACATCTCTCTGAGTTGTTACCATCAGCTCCTTTGTTTCCTCACTTGTAGCCTGGCCATTTCTGGCAGTGGCCCTATTGCATTTTCATGTTAAGTCTGCCAGTATCTGGAGAACCGACCTGGGTGTGGGAATCTGTTCCAATCTCAGTCCAAATCCCTGTGGTGGGGATCTTTGGTTAGTATTGATAGTCCTTTAGACTATGCTCTTTAGCAAATCAAGTTAAGGGCAGAGTAAGCTCCAGTTCACTCCATTTAGTTTGGTGTGTGTCACAAATGTAGGTGCAGAAGTGTTTAGGTATCCTTACATATCAGAAGGTACACTGTTATTTTTAGGAAGATTTCAGTACTGCTTAGTCATAATTAACATTTCTAGACGTTTCCTATAACAATGCAATTTGAGTACAGCTTATATATGGTTTTAGTTGCTTTTAGACTTTTTTTTAAATACATCTAAAGGCTCCTTTGTGTCTCCTTCATTTGTGTCTCACATGCCCCACCTCCCAAACAATGTAGCTCAAACTACAAAGCTGTGAATAGGGGCATGTTTGACCAGTTTCTGATTGACAAGCTTCAAGCTAATGAATCAGCAATAACAATGTCATTAAGCACACCCCCTACAACATCTTCTCATCCCACTGTAGTGCAAGGAGACACAACTAACATGTACAGTAGCTAGGTGCTTGGCTAAGAATGAAGAACACGAGAAACACTGGCTGCAACTTCTCTCTGTAGCTGCTGCCCTGTGGTGCAGAACTAGGTAACAGTTATATCAGAAAGAGGAGGGAGTTGCTGAGCAAGAAGAGTTCAAAAGACTGAACTGGGCAGCACTGTGGGAACTGTAGTCCATAGGAGAGAGACTACTGTAATCAAGAACTTCTGAATTGCATTTCCCAGAGGGAGATTGCCAGGAGGAGGGGAAAGAACAGCATTTTCTCAAGCTCTACAGGACACAGCTTCCTGTTGCCACGAGGGAGCCTGGAAAGTGTACATTGCAGTCCAGTGTGCACCACCACTGTTGTATAATGGCAGCCTGAGCAGTATCCAGAGTATGCTGACAGCCAAAATCACCTGGGTGTAGAGCAGAGAGTGGACTGATCGCTATGTGTGTGACTGGATGGTGAGCTGCAATATTGCTGGGACTAGTGAGCTATTGCTGTGGGGATTTAATATCTGCTGCTATTTAGGAATTGACCATACAGGCATCTAGTAGCCATATTGTTGCCTGTAGGCTTGACTGGAACTATTCTCATGTTCATGAATAGTACAACCAGGGCCTCAGCACTAGCCAGCTGAAGAGTTAGGACTAAAGACTGCCCCTTTACAGCTACATCCCATACATATTTCTTATGCTAAGAGGTACCTCTCAGAGAATATTGCATAGCATAGCCATTCTCAGAGAAAGCACTGTAGATAAGTTATAGTATTATTATATATATTGCAGTTTATGCTTATATGCACTGTTTATTGCTGACTTTGCATGTGTTGATTCCAGTCTAGTGGTACAGAACAATATTTTAAGTTATTTTGGCATAGTGATTACACTGTCTAGCAGATTGTATCTAAGCCTACATTCTGTTAACTTATACTCAAATCACCATTCATTCTAGTCTGTACCAATACAGTGAGTTAATTTACCACTACCAAACTTGTGTCTATTTCCTGGTACTCACAGCCAAGTTAAAGGTATCTATACTCATGTTCTTATAAGTGCTTGCAGTGACTTTCATTCAGCCAGGTGTGTCAGAGGGACTGAGGTTGTTCTTGCAGTGGAGGCACAGAACAGGAAGCCCAAATTACCAAGTGGCTCCTTTGGGGCTGCGCTACATGTGGGGGCTTATCTGGGATATCTCCGTTCTACAAGCAAGTTACCAAGACTACGATCTTGAAACAGCTAACATGGATTCAGTTGCTGCAATCCAATAGTATGAGGATAACAATGGCCGATTAGAGTCAAGTGTGGTAGCCAATATCCCCGGAGACACCTGGACAGTAGAGTAGATCTGTCAAGTGGTGACAGTACTTGTTCCTGACCAGAAAGTGTTCATATTGGACTTGAAATCAGATCAAGTGAATTCTCAAAAGTATGTACCACTACAATGGAGAAGAGAGATTCCCGCATGATTGCAAAGGGCCAGTCTCCAACTAACCAAAGAAGCTAAAGCCCATCTGAAACAGCTGAGGGTGCCGGACACCAACCCAGAGTGTTCCAGCCAGGCACCACCAGAACTGGAGGTAGTTACCACAGCACCTATGACACCCCCAGCCTCATTCTTCAGAGATGTGAGAAAGCTGGTGGAAAACTTTGTGAAGAATTGTTCTGTCCCAGTTAACTATGGGTATAGGAAGCTGCCGTTCTTCTCAGGAAGAAATGCTGTGCTCTTAGAAGAGGAGGACTTTGAAACATGGATGGATCAAGCCTCCCATGCATTAAAGGAGTGGGAGATCCCAGAGGACTGAAAGAAGCAGAGACTCAGTGAAAATCTGAGGAGACCTGCTGCAAAAGTGTTTTACAACTTTAGGGGAGGCAAACAGGACTGTACAGCTCTTCACTACATTGAAGTGCTGTAAGCTGTGTTTGGGGAGTTGATAAACTTTCTGATGTAATGTATAAATTTGAACAAACCTTTAAATACAGAGGGGAGAAGTTGTCCAACTACATAATCTGTGAACGAGATCCTACACCAGATCATCCAGAAGAAAGGGATAAACCCAAGAAATGCTTACAGAGTCTGGTCTGACCAAGTTCTACAAGGAGCTCATTCACACCATTCCATGATCCTGAAGTTTCTCCTGAAAGGCTCCAAAAGAACTCTCAAATACCCAGAGTTGGTGAAGGAAGCTAGGGAGGAAGTAGCTTTGTCAAAGGAGAAAAATCGAGATTCAAATACTGGGACAAAACTATTTTTTTTGAAGGAGTTACAGAAGCTCTATCAAGAAGTCCTGAAGGTGCTATAGAAGCTGCTACCCCACAAAGCAGCAGGAAACTTCAGAAGGCCCCAGTGAAGGAGCCAAGTGGGTTCCCATCTATAACAGTCAGCTACAAACTCAAAAATGAGAAAACAGTGGCGAAGGTCCAAAACCTTGCTGAGGGCCCCCTGCTGTTAATGAGCAAACATCCAACTCACTCTCCTTGTCCTCAGGCAGATGGTCATGGAAAGACAGTGCACACCCTTCCCCCAAAACTTTAACAAAGCTGATGACACCCCAGAAGCGGATCAGGAAGAAATTACAAATACAGACTGCTGAATCAACTCCAAGCAAGTTTCTTGACAATTTAGTAGGACCTACTCCCATTGTGCCAGTCCAAGTAGAAGGCATCTATACAAAGGCCCTTCTGGATACAGGAGCACAGGTGACCCTGCTACACCAGGAATTTTATGACAAACACCTCAAACACCTACCCCTACAAATGTTGGAGCTTTGGGGTCTTGGAACGCAAAATTTCCCCTTTGATGGGTACCTGCCAATCAAATTGACTTTTGACTCCTCCATGGCTGAGCAATCAGAGACATTTGATACAGTTATTTTTTCCCTTTCCCACCTGAAGTAAGCAAGAGTTCTGATAGTAGGAACAAACACTGAGACCGCCATGGGACTACTCACACCTCTTGTCTCAAAGCATGACGCCCCAGCTGAGAGTGTACACCCCATGCTACAGCAAGTGTACATGTGCCTGGTTCAAGAACAGAAACACCAGTGGAAGGCATGGGGAAGCTATAGTGAGTGGACAAGGACAAGAAGATACTGTAGCCAGGGGAAATAGCATGCTTACGAGCAACAGTGAAGTTCTCCTGGGAGCAGCCCTAGCCCTTTGTTGTCCTTGAAGCTGATTCTCTGAGAGAGGACACTGGGGTGGAGCTGATCCCTAAAATCATGTCAACCAAGATGTTACAACAAAGCCATGGGAAAATCGATAATTTTTGTTTTCTGTACTCTGATTGCATTTCATTTTTCTTCAATAAAATAAAACGTTTGTAAGAAAAAGAATACAGCGTTATATTACCAGAGTACCTAAGAATATCCCAGCTGCTGACCAAGAGCAAGAGATTACATACCTTTAGCTAACACTGTATGGCTGCTCAAAATATCTACTTAAAGGGTAATGTAGCAA
The DNA here is from genome assembly GCA_018402905.1 of Glandirana rugosa. NCBI lineage: Eukaryota > Metazoa > Chordata > Amphibia > Anura > Ranidae > Glandirana > Glandirana rugosa. The sequence continues at coordinate 4,155,311 of BLSH010029916.1, forward strand.
ATAAAATATATAACATAACATATACAATTGCTATACAAGTCATATGCTAATTTATTGTTATTAAAAATTACCTTTCCTTTTCAATCTGCAGTGCTGTCTTTTTCTGTAAAACATAATGCAATATGGCAACCAGTAGATGTTCTGTACACCAGCGGTGTACAGAACCCATCCAGCAATGTTATTTCCTGCTTTTTTGATTAGACAATATGGAAAAATTTCCTTTCACTTACAACTCCTCAGGAGATTCATCATCTTCGGGGTTTATTGCGTCTGCTCCTAAGCACTGTCATAGCCACCTCAGCTCCCAAGCCAGACCTACCCGGTGGTCTCCACTCTGACATACCACATGGCATGGTTTTCTCTCCAGCGCCCAGTAAGTATTAGGGATGTTTTTTTCCTCTCCCCTTTTCCATCTTAATTTCCTTTCCTTGTTGCTCTATCTAATACAAGATCCATTGTTTACTATTTCTATTTTAGATAAAACTGAAGCCCCCGCTGCTGATGATTGGTTCAAACCATGAAACGCATCAAGCTACAAGCTATTTAGGATGCAGTTTTTTATTTACTTATTTACTTACCTTAGAGCTACAAGCTATTTGGGATGCAGTTTCGATCTACTCATTTTACTTACTCTATTTAATTTGATTATGAGCTCCTGGAATATAACTAATTTAATTACACCTATCAACATCATACTTTTGAAAATACTTTTATAACCCTTTCCAGCTTTATGCAAGTCAACAAATCTTAATCGTAGGTCTTCTGAGAGCTCTTTTGTGCGAGGCATCATTCACATCAGGCAATGCTTCTTGGGAAAAGCAAACCCAGAATTGGTGTGTGTTTTTTTTATAGGGCAGGGCAGCTGTAACCAACACCTCCAATCTCATCTCATTGATTGGACTCCAGTTGGCTGACACCTCACTCCAATTAGCTCTTGGAGATGTCATTAGTCTAGGGCAGGGATCTGCAATTAGCGGACCTCCAGCTGTTGCAGAACTACAAGTCCCATGAGGCATAGCAAGACTCTGACAGCCACAAGCATGACACCCAGAGGCAGAGGCATGATGGGACTTGTAGTTTTGCAACAGATGGAGGTCCGCTAATTGCTTATCCCTGGTCTAGGGGTTCACATACTTTTCCCTCCTGCACTGTGAATGTTAACATGGTGTGTTCAATAAAAACATGGTAACATTTAATTCTTTGTGTGTTATTAGTTTAAGCAGACTGTGATTGTCTATTGTTGTGACTTAGATAAAGATCAGATCACATTTTATGACCAATGTGTTACTTTTGCATATTTATTGCAGAGTGATATGTTTACAATTTTGATCAATTATCAAATGCTGTGTACATATATATAGTACTGCTATATTTATTAATACTAGGTGTCAGGTTACAAACCGGCCAATAAACCTACATATCTACAAATTCACTCCTTGTCTTGGTCTTTTGCCTCATCTAAAGTCCCAAGCCTCTCCTTTTCATTGCTTTTTTGATTGGCTCATTGATTTTTCCAGAAAACTGCACTAAGATTTTAAGCACCCCCTGCAATAGGAATTTCAGTTTTGGTGAGATACTCTCCAAGAGATGTAGACCCTGCAGCTTTTCTCATTAGAACACTGAGTGTGCACCAGCTAATTAAAATGAACCAGTCCTTCCCATTTAGAATCAGTCTGCAAAGGGCATGGTGAAACAAACAGCTGTATCATCAGAACATCAAAAAGTAGGAATCTGCTACAAAGTATGTTAAAAAACCACGCAATACACACTGATCAACCAGAGCAAATTGTTTTTTTTCAACAAAAATGGAGTACATTTTTAAGATTCTTTAAAGCTGAACCTCATGCAGATATAAATGAACACAAGGCAGTTTTATTATGTATACACTCAACTCAACTGCATTATGGTATACAACTACTGTAGGAATTAGTCTTGATACTCCCCCTTTCTGCTCCACTGCACAGCAGCATTGAGGTTGTACTGTACATGTGCTGACAGTGAACATGCTGATAGGAGGAGAGAGCAGAATGAGCTAAAGAGATTAGCTCATTGAGGTGCTGCTGCTCCTTCATAGTGTACTCAGTAGGCTAAGGGTGTATTGTAGACCAAACTTTTCTTGTTTGACAGATGTGTTGAATCACAAAACTGTCTGCAGAGAACTAAAAAATGTTCCCCATGTAAGTATTTAAACTGCAGATTTATCTGTGTGCTTGCAATTCAGCTTTAACTCTATCCCTCCTCTGCCAAAAACTGTGCTTCAATTTTACATTTCTTGCTCATGAAAGCCAGATGTTAACCAGTTCCCATCTGGCTTATAGCAATTTGACGTCCGGGACTTTTGTCATTCTGGGTGGACATCATATGACATTCTTCCGGAACAAGCCTAGTGCACTACCATGCCACCCTGTGGGCGCATTTTGACACTTCTGTGTCAACCTGACACTGCCGATGACTGATCAGTGTACCAGCCTGCTGCTGGTACCATGTGATCTCTGTGACCAATCACAGCAGATGACATGATAGTTGTAAACAATGAATGGCTTCCTTTCATGCCATTCATTGTTACAATTGTGTAACAACAAAAACAAAATGAATGAATCGTAAACAGTAAAATGATTCCTGATCACTTCCCCAGAGTAGTACAATGTTACTATGCTAATATTATATTACTCTGGTCACAGTGGGGTTGATTTACTAAAACTGGAGAGTGCAAAAACTGGTGCAGCTTTGCATGCTAGCCAATCAGCTTCTAACCTCAGCTTGTTCAATCAAGCTTTGACAATAAAACCTTGAAGCTGATTGGTTTCTGTGTGGAGCTGCACCAAATTTGGCACTTTCAAGCTTTAGTAAATCAACCCCAGTGTGTTAAAAGAAAAATTGTATAAAAAAAACTGTCTACTTTCCAAAAAGGGGTCATTTAGAGGATATCTGTACTGTCCTGACATTTTTGAGCCTCAAAAAATGAGATAGGCCATCAGGATTGATCGATTTTCAGATATATACCATCGTTTGTGAACTCTATAACTTTCCTACAGACTAAATAATATACACACTGATTTGGGTTATTTTCACCAAAGAAATGTAGCAGAATACACTTTGGCCTAAATTTATGAGGAGCAATTATTTATTTGCAAAATTTTATAACAGAAATAAAGAAGCCTGCATTTTTTAACATTTTAGCTCTTTTTTCCTTTATTTAGCAAAAAATAAAAAAACCCAGTGGTAGTTAAATACTACCAACATAAAGCTCTATTTTTTTTTGAACAAATTGATAAAAATGTAGTTTGGGTACAGTGTTGCATGACTACGCAATTGTCATTCAAAGTACGACAGTGCTGAAAGCTGAAAATTGGCCTGGGCAGGAAGAGAGGTAAAAGTTCCCATTATTTAAGTGGTTAAACCCTTCCACCATACATTCAAGCTTTTGTTTACTCTAAATGCTCTTTTACCAATGGACTGTCCTTTTTTGAATTGTTAATGTTAATATAATTATATTATTTTGGAAATCACAATCTCTAGAGGCATTGAGTCACCAGTTATTAAGTCAGTCATTTCCACTAGAGATGATTTGATATTTTAATAAAGTTACCAGTTCACCTGAAACAATTCACTTATCCCTATTTTCTACCCATGTCTCTAATGAAAAGGTATGCCTTATACATGCTGCCAGGGAAGCAATGGTTATATAGCCTGACCCTATACCTGAATACCTGAAATTAAGCACTTCCAGTTTGGTAATGCCTACACAATATAATTGCTGCTACCTGTACCTACATTGATATACATGATTACTGTATAAATCCAGACAAAAATGTATGAATCTAGTAAAAGTCTATATCATCCACTTGTTTTGTATAGTGGACAGGTCAACACACAGATATTACCACCACAGAAAAGGGTGATACTTTTTTAGCACTTCTAATTATACATTTGACTTTCATGACTTGTAGCTTACCACTTGTCTTCAGTCACATTCCTCATATTATTACTTCCTACCTGTCACTTATAGCAAAAGCTTGGATTTTAATGGAAATATGCTCTTTCTGGAAGGAACCTGCATTGCAATCATATCAGGCACATCATTCTAAAAACGACTTAACCCCTGGAGCTGAACTTGTCTTTCTGTACACAGCTCAGTTAATAAAACAGAACTATTACGGTCCTCCAATGTCTTTCTTAACCTTTTAAGCGTAATTAGTAATTCTGACAAAATGCAAAAATGTACGGTAAGACCTTCTGTCTTTAATTAATATGGTTACCTGCTAGTTTTTTTTTTTTTTTCGTGGAATTGCATCAATAATGCAGTAACAATGGAAAAATGAATGGGTTTTCAATTTTAATGCCGCACACTCATTTAGGATTTACACCTTTGCTGTCAGGATTAAACCATTAGCAACTTTATCTCAAACTTATGGTATTTCCAATGTGTTTGGGCTGAACAGATAGATAGATAGATAGATAGATAGATAGATAGATAGATAGATAGATAGATAGATTCACATGTACAAATTCTTAGGTGAATTTGGATGGAAGACTATTAACATACCAATGTTTTTTGAATTGAGGCATGGAATGGGAACACCTGGAAGAAACCCATTTAAGCGCAGAGATAATATATGTAGTGTGGTATATGTACAACATATACCCAAGACCCAAATACTGAAATTCTACAGTGCTGGAGAACTTTGACAAATGTATTTACATTATGTACATCCTTATAGAAAAAAAACATAAAAGCTATTAATGGTGATTTCTATAGCCTTATTAGCAGTTGCAACCCAAGCATGCACCAAAAGTATGATATATACTAGGGATATGCAATTAGCGGCCCTCCAGCTGTTGCAGAACTACAAGTCCCATGAGCCTTAGCAACACTCTCACAGGCACAAGCATGACACCCAGAGGCAGAGGCATGATGGAACTTGTAGTTTTGTAAAAGCTGGAGGTCCGCTAATTGCATATCCCTGATATATACATATAATGTATCATATAATATGACCATGAATATACAATAATTCATATATACACACCAGTTAAAAAAAGCATTGTTAGCCTATAAGTATGTTGTTTAATTTATTAAAGGGTTAGAGGAGAAAGATATTATTGATTATCCAAGCAAAGTTGAGTGAATGGTGTATGAAAAGCAGAAACTATTTGTGAGAATGCTAACTGTTTTCTTAAAGAGGAAGTAAACCCTGATGGGATTTACTTCCTCTATATTCCCCTGCAAAGTAGAAACATAACGGGCTACTATGCATCGCATAGTAGCCCATTATTAGAGTTGAGCGAACACCTGGACGTTCGGGTTCTGCGGGTTCGGCCGATCTTTCCGGAAACGTTCGGGTTTGGTACCGAACGTCATCCGAACTTTACTCCGAACCCCATTGAATTCAATTGGGACCCAAACTTTTCGGCACAAAAATGACTGTAAAAAAGTCCTGGAAAGTGCTAGAGGGCTGCAAAAGGAAGAAAAATGGGAGATGTGATGTTATTAGATCTGCAATCTGTCCCTTAAGATCGTTCTGTAATGCAGGATGAAAGATCATTCTGTAATGCAGGATGAGAGATCGTTCTGTAATCAGATCGTTCTGTAATGCAGGATGAGAGATCGTTCTGTAATCAGATCTTTCTGTAATGCAGGATGAGATGTTATAGATCTACAATCTGTCCATCAAAGCAGTAGTAGTAATCTCTGCCTAGTTATTATCACTACAATCTGTCCCTCACAATCTGTCCCTCACAGCGCCGGCAGCATCCTCTCCCTACACTAACCTAAGAGCATATGACATGCAGCACTGTGACTCCCTCATATAGAGGCTGGGTCACATGATGCACTGGCCAATGACAGCCATGGCATTAGTAGGCATGGCTGTAATGGCTTCTAGGGAAAACCAGTGAAACGCTTGTTGATTGGCTGCCCTGCAGCTATTCAACATGCGTGATAAAATACCAGAACCCAGAACCCGAACCCGGACTTTTTCTCACACGTTCGGGTCCGGGTTCAGATCACGGACACCCGAAAGTTCGGTACAGACCTGAACGTTACAGTCCGGGTTCGCTCAACTCTACCCATTATGTGTCACTTATCTGCAAACGAAGCCTGCGATGTCCAGCGCTGTCCCCTGTGCAGGCAGCGTCCATCTTCAGCCCCTCTTCCTTCCGGGGCCGTGACTCCGGCTCTGTGACTGGCCAGGGGCACGTGACGTCACATGCGCGCGGGAGCGCGATCTCATTGAAGAAACGGCACAGAGACCGTTTCTTTACTGTGCATGTGCCGAAATGATGTTGGCACATCTACTACACTGCATATCTCCTAAACCATGCAGGTTTGGGAGATATGCAGGGCACCTACAGGTAAGCCTTATTATAGGCTTAGCTGTAGGTTAAAGTGGTTGTCACGAGTTGACAACCACTTTAAGTAAGCAAAATGAAAACTCTGGAAGAGAAACGGTACTGCCTGTTTACTTAGGCTGGGTTTACACTATTGTGAACTGGATGCAGATTTCCCCGCATCCAATTCACATGTCAGAAGATTGTGACCCGCTCTCTATGGAGCCGGTTCACACTTCTCCTGAGCGGCTCCAGAGCAAATTGCACAGGAGTCCTGTGCATCTTCTGGTCTGTTTCAGGTCCCAATTCAGCCAAAAATTTGGACCAAAATCAGACCTGCAATGGTGAACAGGGACGCAAAGGACCCCTGCTGTGAGCCGCTCCATACGGCAGTGTGAACCCAGCCTCACTGTGTTCAGGTGCAGGCACTGGCCCCATTAACTCCCTCTCCCATACTCTATGGGTTCCTGGACATGCCCAGGGAAGATGAGTTTCTTTGCTTCTCTCTCGCAGCAGCTCAAAGGTGCCACACCTGATAAGGTAGAGGTAGCCGTGCAAGTGATTTGCAGCCAGGTGGAGGGCACTTCACTGTCAGAACCAGTGTGTGGGCATCTAGTGCCTAATAGAACTCAGCTTCTCCAAACGACCCAGCTACAGTGTGGAGACCCTCTCCAATTGCTACCAGAACAGTCTCATTTCAGTGGGGTGGGCCTGGAATCCCTTCAGCTGGTATCCTGTGTTACCACAGCTACCCTGGACTTGACTAAGCAAGATGCTGTTGATTAACATAATTAGAAGTATTTTTTGTGTTCTGAACTGTTTTAACGAAATAGTGTTTGACTGTTTTGACTGATTTTGTAACCGAGTTTTATAGAGACAGTGCTATGCAAACTCTTGTCACCCTAATTAAACCAAGTGTGTGCAAATCTTTCTGCAATGCTCATCATTTTGTTTTGTATTATTTTGCAGTTTATGCATGTTTTTGCCATCCTGAACCTCTTACTTCTAAGGTTGCACTTGTTTAGTAAATTGCAAAGTACAATTACTCCTTGTCTCTTCATTCAGCCCATTACCTATGCTGTTACAAAACTAGTTGTAATAGAAATCCTATATATACTCACACCCAGAAATGGAACTTCCGCTTATCTGATTACCCACCCTACATTTGGCACCTTTCGGGGATGGAGGGGAGGGGGTACCTGTTTTCGACAGGCACCCTGTCCCCACTTCTGTCGGACCTCGCTGCAGGAAGGAATGTCACAAGTTTGGCCCCTTCTCCTCCTTCCCCTGCTGCCGGGCCAGTAAGAAAGCGCAGTAGGGCTTCACTGCCGGGTTCCCTTACCGGCAATGGTGGTGGCAGCACCCGACAGCCGATGGAAACATCGGCTGGGGTGCTAACATTGATGGATTCCAGGACAGGTACCGTATATACTTGAGTATAAGTGAACCTGAATTTAAGCCGAGGCACCTAATTTTACCACAAAAAACTGGGAAAAGTTATTGACTCAAGTATAAGCCTAGAGTGGGAAATGCAGCAGCCAGAACACAGGTATTGTAGCCATTACACAGGGATTGTAGCCAGAACACAGGTATTGTAGCCAGAACACAGGGACTCAGTCATTACACAGGGATTGTAGCCAGAACACAGGGACTCAGCCATTACACAGGTATTGTAGCCAGAACACAGGGACTCAGCCATTACACAGGGATTGTAGCCAGAACACAGATATCTTAGCCATTACCACCTGCCCACCACCTGCCCTGGATGGTACTGGCAGGTGGCACTGATTGGCACTGGATGGTACTGGCTGGCTCTGGCAGAAGAGATGAGTATGGTAGATTCACAAAGCACAGAGCGCTTCTAAGCACAAAGCACAAAACACCGCTTCTAAGAGCCGCTCTGTGCATGAAACTGTGATCTAATTACACTGGAATGCAGAGAATGCTGAGAATGCAGAGAGAGCTGTCAGATCTTTACTGAGATCAGGAGGTGGGCGGGACTGAACAGCTAACACCAGCAAGTCCCGCCCACCTCCCGACATCAAGTTGAAAATCTGACAGCTCTCTCTGCATTCCAATGTAATTAACTCACAGTTTCATGCACAGAGTGGCTCTTAGAAGCAGGGCGCTCTGGGCAATGTGAATTTACTCATCTTTTCAGACCACCCACAGACACTGACTCGAGTATAAGCAGAGGGGGGCCTTTTTCAGCACAAAAAATCTGCTGAAAAACTCGGCTTTTACTCAAGTATATACGGTAAGTTTCCTATTATTAAAAGTCAGCAGCTACAGTATGTGTAGCTGCTGACTTTTAATTTTTGGAGGGGGGGGGACCACTTTAAAAAAATATTTCATATATTTGGTTTTGTCCAGACATTGAAATTAAGCGGTCGAATTATTAACAAGAGTACTTGGTAGATATATTTAATGAAATGTAAAGTATGTTTTTGTTACCCATGCTGTTTCTAGGCCTTATATTAGCTACAGGCTAAGATGACAGCAAGCAATGTCAACCTTTCAAAGATCATTCTTAGCAAAGATGTTTCTATACAACAATATTTCAAGGATAACCACACATCGGAAAAATAGCCAACGTCCTTATTCCATTAAATAGACAGTGTCCACAACATGCCAGGAGAAGTGAAGATGTCTTCTTTTATCTGAGATTATCCTCGGAAAATTATTGTACAGTACTACAGTGGCGACCCGAAACAGCATCTGGATTAATATGTGGTAGATTGGCCAGGAACCAACCTGGAGCAGTGCCCCACAATATAGAAAGATGTTTCTATAAACATGTGTAGCGGGTACCCCACCCCCTTGGGAGCTTACCTGCAATGGGGAGAGCATGCATCACTTCTCAGGGTTGGATCCATGGCTACAATGTGGAGTTTTAGAACAGAAACTTGGGCGACAGTCACTTTAGGTATTTTTCATTGCTTTAATAAGGAACTTGAAAGTAGTGAAGGAGAGAGGGTTAGGGTAGGTTTCAGATACCTTGTTGCAGATCACTTACAGACTCTTTGAATCCAGAGGTAAAATAGCTTCTCTCTATAGCAAATTTTGTATACCCAGACAGGCCTCTCACACAGACCTAGCAGCCGGCTGGATTTCTAGCCAAGTCTCTCTCACAGACTTACAGCCAGTAGAACTTCTGGACAAGTCTCTCTCAAAGACTTAGCAGCCAGAGCACTCTTGAATGGACCCCTCTCACAGGCTTAGCATCCAGGAGATAGTTAACACAGTCTAGATTATAAGACAGGATTACAGTACCAGAACCTTTAACCGACGCAGCGATACTGCAATGGAGTGGATTGGTAGAAGTAGATCCAGCTTAACAACGTCAGAACCTTTAAGCCATCCAACATACTGTAAAGGCAGCTTTAGTTGCAGGTGTATCCTTCAAGCGAGTCACCAGACCCTTCTGAGAGACCAATCTTCATCCTTGCTCTCTCCAGCAAGGGTGCTCTCCCGGACCTTCTCAGCTTGGCTCAGCTTCTCCGGCACAGGCAAGACAGCCCCAGGATCACCGGAGATGTAGTAGGCCCCAGACAGGCTTCTGGGCCTACTCCCAGAGCTCACATCAGCACATCCTCAGGTCTGGAGGGCCCCGAGGAAAGAGACAGAGCACATGGCCGCACCCAAATAAATACCCCTCCCCAGAATGCACAGCAGCCAGGAACCTCCTACTGGGCTGTTTCCAGAAAAATAATAATTATTCATAACTTAGTTCAGTTGTATCTCTTATACTGACCTGTGGTAACTTTGACACCTACTGGCAACAGTGAGAAATGCACAACCTCACCGCTTCTGTAAGGAAAAATAACTATCAAGCCTGAGAGTAGGTATCTGAACCCAAAAAAGTGGATGGGAAAGGGGAAGGGGAAGGAAATAAGAGAAAAAGGTGAAAAGTTTCAAACATCAATTAACAGCATATTTACATTGACATGTTGCAGTAACCTCACTACCTATCTAACTGCCCCCACTTCTAGCAGCTTGATAGAAGATCTCTGTTAAATGAAAAGGAACACGGTTACACACAGAAAAACATCTCTGTTACCTGAAAAGGAACAAGGTTATGTACAGAAAAGCACAAATAACAATATCACTGATCAACTGGGAGTAAAGCCTCACTCCCAGGAGAGTGAAACATTCTTCTGCAATTCAAATGCAAAATAAGTTATAGTTTAACTTACAAGTCCATCGTTATCTATAAGTAAATTGGCCACCATCTAGCAGCAAACATTAAAGTTTAACTTAAAAGTCCATCCCTGTCTATGGGTGACTTGGTCACCACCTAGTGGCAGAAAGTTATTATAGCAAAAGTCCTCCTTGGCAAAGTATTGAACACTGTACACATGTGGAAATCTTGGCCACAAAGTTTCCTAAACCCAGCACTGGCTATGCACCCCATAGTCCATTTAAAGTAAAGAACTTTTCTCAGTCTCTGTTCAAAGGACTGAAGACTCCTCTTGCGCTTTAAACAGGAACAAACTGGTATTCCAGAGCAGAGATTAATACTTGTCAGCTTAACTATAACAGTCCCTTGAAAAGGTTACCAGCGAGGATCTGGCAAAGTAACTGGCTTTCCTTGTTTGTTCACAGTGGTGACATAGTAGACAATGTCTTCTTGTCCAGGTCTGTAAATGACCACTTTTTCAGAATGAATATGCCGGCCATAGTTCCACTGAAGCTCAATAACGCTCATCAATGACAGATAAATAGCCAGCTTTTCTGAAAGGCTTTGGTACAGACAGGTAGTCCCAAACAGCTTCACTATACCACTCCTCTCCTTTAGATTCAATTGCCAGCATAGTCTCTGAAGGAACATATGGAAATTCTAGACCATACTCTTTAGCAACTTTTTTATTGAGCACTCTCTGTAAACGAGCAAGCTTTGGCAAGGCCCTGGTAGTTGGGGATGCAGGAAGCACATGAGGATTCCGAGACTGTTGCACCATGGCCTTAGCAGACAGTATCTTCGTTTCAGCTGGACTGTTAACTTTAGGCAGAGGCTCACTAGTAACACTTGGCTCTCCCAAACTAGTTGATGTCTCCCCAAAGTCCAGAGCTGCCCAGTCTGAGAAAGTGAAGGCAGAAGCAACATCTTCACTATTAGCCCACAACAGTTCTTGTGACATGGTTTCAAACAGTTCATCATCACCAGACAAATCAGATAAGGAATCTAGCTCAGACTCCCTTAACTCTTCTGCAGTCACATATTTACACATTTACACATTGACCCCACAGTAGTGTTTGTCCCAGATTTCTCACCAGTTCCTGACATGGATTTCCCAGGAGCGATACCTTCCTCGGGTTCCAGTTCTGGTGGTCTTGGGGGTAGGCTTTTACATAGCCCTCCTTTTTAAGGACAGGTGCAGAGGGCACAGTAGCGGTGGCGATGTCTGCTCATGGCATTTTAGCAACTGCAGCAGCGACATCTTCAGAGGGATTGCTCACAATTGGTGTAGGTTTCACAGCAAAGGCAGCAGCTTCCTATGTAGCAATGCCTGTAGCCCAGTCAACTCTGAAAGCGTGGGGCGGCATGGTGGGGTGGTCCACAGTAAACAGGTACTCTCCACAGTGCAGGTAAAGGACAAACAGCCGGAGATGTACGGCCAGTCCTTCACGCATGTGACACAACATACCCAGCGCATCCTGGTCTCCAATGGTGTACAGCACAAAATGACAATGCGGCTTTAAATGAATACCTGTTTTTGTCAGCAGGGTTCCGGACAGCATGGTACTGGGTAGCGGAGCTAGCAGGAAACATCTTGGACCCCACAGCGGTTTGCATATGAGAAAATTCAGCCATGGCTGGGCTATGATCTTTTCTTTAGAAACAGCAGAAACAGCAAACTTTCTCTTTCTCTTTTCAGTGCCTGACAAACACACACAGCATCTTACGCGGCAGCAGGCAGTGACTCCTCCCACTTGCTCTTCTAATCACGTAACTCCCAGGCTTCTCTCTCTGCTCCCACAGCTCACACAGTCAGGAATGTGATCTGCAGTTAACCCCTGTCTTCCTGGAGAAAGTGACAAATTCCAGGAACCCTCTTAGCAGAGACTCTCAGGGTTCTCCCCCAATAGAACAGTGTAGTACTTTAGAAACAATCTCAAAAGCTTTACTTGTGGTCACGATTCACAAACCTCACGGTGCCATGATGTAATTACTGACTTGCTGTTGGTTGCTAGGGGCAACGAAAAAATTAATTCCGTCAGGCCCCACTTTGGGCGCCAAATTTAGTGGGTACCCCACCCCCTTGGGAGCTTACCAGGGATGGGTAGAACATACATCACTTCTCAGGGTTGGATCCATGGCTACAATGGGGAGTTTTAGAACAGAAACTTGGGCGCCAGTCACTTTAGGTATTTTTCAATCCTTTAATAAAGAACTTAAAAGCAGTGAAGGAGAGAGGGGTAGGATAGGTTTCAGATACCTTGTTGCAGATCACTTACAGACTCTTTGAATCCAGAGGTAAAATGGCTTCTCTTTATAGCAAATTTTGTATACCCGGACAGGCCTCTCACACAGACCTATCAGCCAGCAGGATTTCTGGGCAAGTCTCTCTCACAGACTTACAGCCAGTAGAACTTCTGGACAAGTCTCTCTCACAGACTTAGCAGCCAGAGCACTCTTGAATGGACCCCTCTCACAGGCTTAGCATCCAGGAGACAGTTAACACAATCTAGATTATAAAACAGGATTACAGTACCAGAACCTTTAAGATGACTTCTCAATACTGCAATGGAGTGGATTGGTAGAAGTAAACAGAACCTTTAAGCCATCTGACATACTGTAATGGCAGCTTTAGTTGCAGGTGCATCCTTCAAGTGAGTCACCAGGCCCTTCTGAGAGACCAGCCTTCATCCTGGCTCTCTCCAGCAAGGGTCCTCCCCCAGATCTTCTCAGCTTGGCTTGGCTTCTCCCACACAGTCAAGACAGCTCCAGGATCACAACAGGTGTAGTAGGCCCCAGACAGGCTTCTAGGCCTACTCACAGAGCTCACATCAGCACATCCTCAGGCCTGGGGGGCCCCGAGGGAAGAGACAGAGCACATGGCAACACCCAAATAAATACCACTTTCCAGAATGCACAGTGGCCAGGAACCTCTTACTGAGCTGTTTCCAGAAAAAGAATAATTATTCATAACTCAGTTCATTTGTATCTCTCCTACTGGCCTGTGGTAACAGCGACACCTACTGGTAACAGTGAGAAATGCACAACCTTACAGAAATTAGGGCAAAGCCAGCTAAACTATATATACAATCAATCTGAAATGTTTACAGCTCAGCAAAAAACTAAATTTCCATTATAGCCCACTCGAAGTAACAGGGGGCTACACATGGACAATTGTTTTGGATGGATGCACATGCATATGTACTGACCAGATACCACTGGTGGTGCCCTTATCTGTGCCCTTATCTTAGATCATTTTAAAAAGTCCATTCCTAATGATCTATTTTATGCTCTAAAATCAGTCAGCCAAGGGGTGTCTGCAGAGGTTACAGTGTGTGTCCATAAATATACAATTTTTTTCTTGATCCTGTTGCTATCAGCTGGACAAGGCAATGTTAATCTCATATATATGGGTATCAGTAAGAATCCCCAACAAAGATTGTCAGTTCGCATTTTGACAGCTACATGCTGCTTAATTTTCTGCAAATGGAACACTCCCTCCTCTCCTTCTCCAATCTGTATTCTGTAATGTTCTATTTTTTTTTTTTTTTTATTGTATTTAGTCTTTACAAGATTTTCAAAATCTGGTGAACTTACTGAATGATATTTCCCAATTGTTATAAGAAAGTAAAGGAAATCGTGTATCTGTAAAATATTTATATGTATATATGTAGTGCACATGCATCCATCTCCTCCATGACAATAATAGGAAGTAATGATTAGACCTGTTTGAGATGACATTACTTCACTGGATGACTCATCCCTGAGGAGGTAGCCTCTGGACCATCCAGTGGTAAGTGATGTGAACTGACACCTACTTAAGCCAATAAGCCCATTCTTAGCCAGTATTAATTGATTGCCATTTCACAGCGCACAATCTATATTGATCCAATTGGTCTTAGTTGGTCATTTCAATTTAATCAACTAGTATACTAATTTAGCTCCCATGTGATTGCTGCAGGTTTGAATGGGAATGGGATGGAAGCCAGGGAAAACCAAATTCATATGTCTAACCACAAACAATTTTCCATATTAAAGACATTATCCATTCAGAAACTGACCTATTGTATAATTTTCTACTCACCTTACTTTAGCTTCTACGCTGAGCTGTTGTGTCGCATGTAGCAATCAGTAAACTAGCTGCACTCACCTTTACATATGCGCAAGATAAAAAAAAATGTTGAGGTTTGATTGGCTGTTATAGGCAGTACCTTTATTGTAACTGCAGCTGTCAGCGTAGGCATCTGAAGCCACAGTGTCCTTCCTGGATTCCATGCATGCTGACCAAGATTTTCCATAGATGCTAATGTTAAATGTTACGGGAGCAGTGCCATGTCAAGCTGACCAAAATCTGCTAGGAGCCAATGCAAAGCTTTTGAGCTTTTTTAAGCTCCTATTCTTTCTGCCTGGAAACTTTCTTCCATGTTAGCCAATGTGTCCATGCACACTATGACTTTTTCAGGAGTTTACAGGCATATACTCTTACAGGCAGAAAAAAACCCACGAAACTCACATTTTTGAGAGGAGCTTTCAGGCAGAAAAGGCGCCTAAGTGCCCAATAACGCACAAAAAAGCATGAAAAAGCATGAAGGAGCATAAAAAAGCTAATAAATAGCTAAGAAAATAGGAAAAATGAGCTGAGGGGAGGGTTTGTGAAAAAAAAAGTTCAAAGGAGCTCACAGAAGCTCAATAAAATGTGCAAACAGAGCCCAAAAGGTACAAGCTTCTTTAAGCTGAAATAAAAGCTCAAATGCCTGTAAAGGCAGTTTTTTGAGCTGCAGTGTGCATGAGCCCTAAGAAACTAGTAGGCAATTAAGTTCATCACCCAATACTGAAACATCAGTTTGTATTGATGTAGTCTTAAATTGGGTTAGTCTGTTATATTGATTGGAATATGTACATTTTATTTTTTTATGTACATTTTTTTTTACATTTAAGACTAAAAATAAAACAGAAAGATTAACGGCCGGTAAGTGGTTGCGATATCCTGACTGGGTGTCATATGATGTCCAGCAGAATAACAAGCTGGCATGCACTTGCGGGGGCGCGTAGTGCGGCGATCAGTGGTGTGGTGTGTCAGTCTGACACACCACATCTCCAGTCTTGGTAAAGAGCCTCTGATGGAGGCTCTTTACCAAGTGATCAGCTGTGTCCAATCACAGCTGATCATGGTGTAAAGGAAAAGCCGCGTATCTGCTTTTCTTCTACTCGCGCTGATAGACGCAAGTAGAGGAGAGCCGATCGGCTGCTCTCCTCAGAGGGGGGTCTGCACTTATTGATTATCAGTGCAGCCCTCTGAGGATGCCCACCCAGGACCACCAGGGATACCCACCCAGGATCACCAGGGATGCCCACCCAGGACTACCAGGGATGCCCACCCAGGACCACCAGGTATGGAAATCAATGTCCAATAGGGATGACACTCAGTGCCCATCAGTGATCCCTGTCATTGCCTCCTGATCAGTGCTGTCTATCTCTGCCGCCTATCAGTGCCCATCAGTGCCCACTAGTGCCACCTATCAGTGCCCATAAGTGTCCACCAGTACCACCTATCAGTCCCACCCATCAGTGCCACCTTTCAGTGCCCAGTGTCACCTATCAGTGTCCATCAGTGCCGTCTATGAGTGCCCATCAGTGCTGCCTATCATTGCCCATCATTGCTGCATATCAGTGCCACCTATCAGTGCCCGTCAGTTCTGCTGATCGGTGCCATCTATCAGTGCCCAACAGTGTTGCATATAAGTGCCTCATCATCAGTGCCCATCAGTGCTACCTCATCAGTGCAGCCTCATCAGTGCCCATCAGCGAAAGAGAAAACATACTTATTTACAAAGTTTTGTAACAGAAACAAAGAAAACCTTTTTTTTCCAAAATGTTTGGTCTTTTTTTATTTGTAGCGAAAAATAAAAAACCCCAGTGGTGATCAAATACCACCAAAAGAAAGCTCTATTTGTGGGAAAAAATGATACAAATGTTGTTTGGGTACAGTGTAGCATGACCGCGCAATTGTCATTCAAAATGCAACAGCTCTGAAAGCTGAAAATTAGTTTGGGCAGGAAGGGGGGGGGGGAGTGCCCTGTATTGAAGTGGTTAAATATATAATATTAGTATTAACAAAAGATATAAATGGTCAGTTTAAATATATAAAAAAAATACTCAAACCCATTATAATTTTGTTTTTATTTTTCCTAATGATGGAGAAAGGATCCATTTTAAGGTAGCTTATTGGAGGAACTCATTGACATAGAAGTCTGTGCAGGTACCCTCTGATTGCCCTCTGATGCCTCTACACACAGGTGTTTGAGTGTTCCTATAACTGGAGAAAAGTGGAGGAAGTGAAAGGGCAGTGAATGCAAACTCTGTCAATACTGCTTATTTCAGATTAGGCATTGGTAATTAAACAGATTTTCTATTCTGTACAGTCAATATTTCCCCCCAAAAGCAAGTGGCAAAGAGGCATGTTCTTGCTCCATAGACATGATATAATTGCCCAATATGGGCTAAAAAGAGGAAACATCATGACTTGTATTGTATAGGTATATATAAGTATGTAACTCCTGCCAACATTTTCTTTTATCATTTTTGATAGTGGAGGATTAACTGAGATAGGATTTTAGTGAATTTTCCATAATTGGAATGAGACAGCAATAAATGAGTACAAACCTGAAAGAGGTGCTATCTCTGCCCACTTTAACCAAAACACGTTTGCCTGGAATCCTATTTTGAGGGTGCAGACTAGTAAAGATTTATATTAGCCATATGTACATAGATAAAGATTTTACAGCTTTCAGCCTTCCACGGAGCGTGTGACAACACTATTTTTATTCTGTGCACTTTTTTTAAAATTAGACATAGCATACAACATTACAAAAATTAACACCACATCTATTATCATGCACAGCAATGTA
>BLSH010029916.1:4175176-4203128 GCA_018402905.1 Glandirana rugosa
CAAATAGTTAAAAAAACTAAGGGTTCTCTACAGACGAGTATGTTAATACCCTGTGGGAGGTCAAACGGTACTTGTAACACCTAACTTTTCTAAGAAGGTCTGTATCGTCTCAATTTCTAGAAACACACAAACACAAGGTATGGAAGTCAATATCGAGAGACGCGTGAATGAAGAAATTAAGGTGTTCGAATTACTTATAATGATAGGTTCTTGTTTTTACATTATGTAGTGTCAAGAACCCACACCACCGATGGAATCAAAAGTAATTCTTGTAAAAACAGTCCCGACCCGAGAGTCGTCGAGAGAGGAGACACGAGTCCGACGAGTCGACAACTTATTAACAGTCGTGAGTAGCAAGGTGTCACTGAGTGCACCAGTATTAAAGGATGAGCAGTCAGGTCGGATGTCAGTCGGGGAAGACCGATAAATTTGACGTAACAAGTAAGGAAAGCACGGAAGCGGGACCAGTTTTTATAACACTCATCTCAACTCGCTTGTGGACCTGCAACCCCAAGCCTGCTTGAAACCCTTTTTCAGGCCCAAGCCGTGTTCGCTCAACTCTACTCACAATATTTTTGACCAGGGCGAAGGCACGAAAGGAATGAACAATGCAGTTTAAATAGCCAGAAGGGGCTGACTGTAGGCTGGACTGACGAGTAGGAAATTATGACCACGTGAGTCACTGTGGAACGATGAGTGCTGACAATTATTCAACAGCTGAGCAGCCTGAGCACAGAGGAGAGAGCTGCTGAGAGCCCAGCCCTGACAAAAATGTTCTTAATGAAAACTAAGGTAGCCACCACACCCAAGAACTGTGATGTATTACATTTTTGTTCTTGGATAGTAATATTCATTAAGCTTGTGGAATTAAAGAAGTAAGTGCGCAGAGAGCTATAACTGAAGGTATGGAACACAAACACACAAAGATCTTTAACTCTGCTATGTCTGGAAGAATCTTTTCAATCCACAATGTTCATGGCAAACTGGAGGGTGTCCCATAATTGTATGAGCAGACATCTCTTGGGAATCAAAAACATTGATAAACAATGTGAAGCGCCTTTGATACAGATCATAATAAACAGTATATGTAATTTTTCCTGTAGTAAAGTCCATAAATGATCAAATAGACAAATGAGGAACCGCTGAGCTGCAAAGTGAATTTCTGTCATTTCATGACCACACAGTAAGTTTCCAATAATGATGGCCTCTCACCTTATCTATTCGACCTCATGGAGATCACAAATCTTTACTCATTTATAGCCAATTTACTTAAACAGCATGCAGATGACAACCACCGTGAGATCTAGTGAGACATGCTATTCAATCCTTATGGTGAAAGTGCAGCCCGCCACAAATAGAAATGGCCTCTCACCTTAACCACTCAACCTCCCAGAGTTCACAAAGATTATCTCTTATCAATGATCTTCCAATGTCCAAACTGCTGGCTCTCTGGATTATGGCCGTGTTAAATACAAAGAACAACAGATCGAATGCTCTCTGTGCATACATGTTTATTCAAATGAAAATTAAAAACATTCCACTCACATGAAAATGCACCTAGATGCTGGTACATATTACATGCAAACACTGTTCCTTTATGTTGTCCCAGTATTCCAGGAAGATAACATACCATATACACCACTAAACAAATCCAGTAATGATTTTTTGAACACCAAATTAAAATGCCTTATACGGCCTTCAACACCACCAGTAAAAAAATGAAACTATAGTTACATATTGTAGATAGGGTTTTGTCACTACTTCACCATAAAAAATGATGCGGGAGAAGCATTGTTGGCTATTTGTCTTTCTTACCAAATGTTTCTGCTTTTCAGTTTGCTTTTGCCATTGCCTTTTGATATTGAGTAGAGCTGCTTAGCTAGCTGTTAACCAGTTTTTCCAAGTTCTTCTCAGGGTCTTGCTTCACTGACTGTATTCCATTTAATTCCAGTTATTGATTAAAGCGGTTGTATCATCAAAAGTTTAACTTTTACCTACAGGTAAGCCTATAATAAGGGTTACCTGTAGGTAAAATTAATATCTCCTAAACCTGTATGGTTTAGGAGATATTCCCCCTGCAAGCAGCCACTGACGTCACAGCGCATGCGCAGTGGTGTCCCGGCGCAGGCGCATAGCGCTGGACCTTGCCGGAAAGCCCACCGTAAAGATTGGCTGCCACGTGCATGCGC
This sequence comes from Glandirana rugosa, assembly GCA_018402905.1. NCBI lineage: Eukaryota > Metazoa > Chordata > Amphibia > Anura > Ranidae > Glandirana > Glandirana rugosa. The sequence goes on from BLSH010029916.1 coordinate 4,177,366, forward strand.
GGGACCAGGTGGACCTGTCGGAGCTTCGTTCTGAGGTATTTCATAATGAGCTAGTATGCGATGCATACTAGCTCATTATGCCTTTGCCTTGCAGGTTTTTTTTCAAGGGGATGCAACCGTTTTAATCCATGCAATTAATAATTGTAGCAATGTTCATAAACTTACATTTATTAATATTAAATCCCAGCTCTGATGTCTATGCTCTCCTCCCCTAGTGCCCCCCCCTTCCCCACTTGAGACCTTCAAGCATAATTTTATGCTTTTTTTTTTTTTTTACTTACCTTCTTCCAATGTCTTCTGGACAGTCACATGACACATAGGGTTCCTTTCCTTGATGTTGTTCTCCCTGAGATAAATGCTCATGGATGATGCAGAGAGTGGAACTAACAGGATGATATTAGTACTGTTCTCTGAATCAATACACTGTAAGTACCATGGTATCTGGAACTCAGTCTTCTTTTTGAATGATGACATCATTAACCTAAAAGCCCAAGGGCATCTTGTGGTGAAGAACATGTACTGTAGAGGGACAGCTCCAGACTGAAGGATTGAAGGTGAGTATTGCAGCCATAGCTGTTTTATTTGGGGAGGAGGGGGTATTTAGAAAAAGTTCACACCCAGACCTTACATTTTTATCCATTTTTTCAGGATTTTGTATTGTAAAATGTTACTATCCTGCTGATCTTTAATATTTGTACGTAATTTTGTATTAGCAACAACATTGGCCACAATCTGTTGCATCCATCAGGGAGAATTGGTAAAAAAATATTGAAAGGATGATTAAATACATTGTATTAATTAAAATATATGAACACAGATTTTAAGGATCTACTGTACTCATTACTTTACTCTAGAATTGTGCCGATCTTCATTGATTTAGGGCCTGTTTGACCTGGCTTGCTCAACTATATAAACAGTCAGTAGGGTCCATTTTCATTGCTTTAGTAAGAATAAAAAATCAAACTACATAGAAACATCAAGGGGAAATCTGTAACATTGTTTTCCACAGTCCAGCATGCAAAACTATAAGCAAAGCCATGCAAATCTGAAGCAAACTGGGAACAAATAACTGGTAGATCTATGTCATTCTGTAACGAGAACATTTACAACACACAATGTACTAAGCTCCTTTTTACACTGCTGTGATAAATCCCCAAAGAATCTGAACCTACAAAGAAAATAACTTCAGCCTCTATTTTGGCATAGAAAACTTTTTATCTAATAAGGAGATTGAACTGGAAAAAAAGCACTTTAGTTGGTAGGCAAATCAGGATTAGGCTTCTGTTTGGCATTGTTTACAGGTGTATAGGATTATTACATCTTTTAAATTATAGAGTCTCTTTAAGTGGCATATTTTGCGTGCTCAAAAACTGCTAGCATAGTGTTTTTGGCTGAAAATCACAAGTGCTATCAATTTGAATTTTTTTGGCTGATGTTGCCATTCTAGCAGCTTCAAAGCATATAAATATAACTCCTTTTTAGTGAAGGCCAAGCCATTCCGAACCTCTGTGATGCCATAGTGAACATTTCTAAACCATTACCCACACACACTGGATTTCAGATGAATATTTTACTATGCTCCAATATTTCCAGCATGTAAAATGAATAACTCTGGGCAATCTGCCATGAAATTCAAGACTTTTCTTTTTAATTTTTACACTCTCACATTCAGTGGCTGTTTGCTGTATTTTGTCACAGTGCAAATAATATTTTAAAACAAATCAGGCTTAGATCCATCTTTCTTTCCTTAAAGAGAAACTTGTATAAGATTTTTTTTTACTGATGTAATCACCAAAGCATAGCTGTTAAACCTTATCTTTTTTGAGCATACAGTCCTCAGGTTGGCAAAATGCTAATACTATATAGGTGCTCCAACTTTACGATTCAGACCATTGTCCAAACCTTAATTCCTGTGCGTGTCATAAGAATCTTCTTTAACCGGTTCCTGACTGGCTCGCGTACATTTAATGTTGCAGAGTGGCAGTGTCTATAAATGGCGGCTCACGCGTGTGCTGTAGCGGGCAGGAGTGCAGGCGTGTGGCCGCGGCTCGGGCGGACTCGATCTCCGCCGGCGAGCCGTGATTGCCTGGCAGAGAGGAAGAACGGGGAACCGCCAATGTAAACACGCCGGTTCCACGCTCTGTCAGTGGGCATTTAAAAGGTCTACTGATCCCTGTCACTGGGATCAGTTAGATCTTTTACGCCCCTGGTAGCCCAGCCCCCTCACAGTTAGAACACACCCAGGGAACACAGTTAACCCCTAGATCTCCCCCTGCAGGCTAACCTCTTTACTGCCAATGACATTTACACAGTAATCTGTGGATATTTACATTTCTGATTGCTGTATAAATGTCATTGGTCCCAAAAAAGTATCATAAATGTCCGACATGTCCACCCCAATATCGCAGTCCCCATAAAAATCGCAGATCGCCGCCATTACTAGTAAAAAAAAAAATTATAAAAACGCCAGACATGAATTCTCATGGTTTATAAACGTGGCAACTTTTGCGCAAACCAATCAACAAGCGCTGATTGCAATTTTTTTTACCAAAAATACGAGAAAGAATATAAATCAGCCAAAATCGATGAATACATTTTTTTTTATATATTTTTTTTTTTTTTGGATTTGTATTTTTAGCAAAAAGTAAGAAATATTTTTTTTTTGCAAAATTGTCACACTTTTTTTTGTTTATAGCAGTGATCAGAAATGACGCAGAGGGGATCATATACCACCAAAAGAAAGCTCTATTTGTGGAAAAAAAGGACGCAAATTTTGTTTGGGTACAACGTTGCGCGACTGCGCAATTGTCAGTTAAAGCAACGCAGTGCCGAATACCAAAAAGTGCTCTGGTCTTAACGTGGGAAATCCTTCCGTGGCTGAAGTGGTTAAACATGCCAAATTAAGCACCTTCTCCAACTTACATACCACATCCATAAAACATGCACAAAGACTATAGATATGCGTGCCACTCATTACAGCACTTCAATGTAAAATTTCCCCAACACTCCAGTTTTCCTATTAGAGGTTTTGGAATATCATAATAACTGAATGACCAGTATGACCAGTATAAGGAAATAAATGTTAGAATATAGCTGACCACTTATATAATCCTATCCAGAGGCGATGACCCAATGCTACACTGAAATGAAGGTAAAAAGATTTAGGGAACATTACTGGAAGATATCTATGCAGCCTGGTCAAACTTTCCAAGATCCTTCCATGTTTCTCTAGAAGCAGAATTGGCACTGGATAATGGACAGTTGTCACCCCACCTGACATTTACCCACCTATGGCTAACCTAAGGCACCAAAATTGTTTATTGCATAAAGTATATGGGGACCCTTACCTTGTAAACAACCCATTCAGTCTAAAATAGAAATGAAAGGCAAAATGTTTATATATACAGTGTATACACTCACCGGCACTTTATTCAGTACACCTTGCTAGTACCGGGTTGGACCCCCTTTTGTCCTCAGAACTGCCTTAATTCTTTGTGGCAAAGATTCAACAAGGTGTTGTAAACATTCCTCAGAGATTTTGGTCCATATTGACATGATAACATCATGCAGTTGCTGCAGGTTTGTCGGCTGCACATCCATGATGCGAATCTCCTGTTCCACCACATCCCAAAGGTGCTCTATTGGATTGAGATCTGGTGACTGTGGAGGCCATTGGATTACAGTGAACTCATTGTCATGTTCAAGAAACTAGTTTGAGATGATTTGAGCTTTGTGACATGGTGCATTATCCTACTGAAAGGAGCCATCAGAAGATGGGTACACTGTAGTCATAAAGGGATGGACATAGTCAGCAACAATACTCAGGTAGGCTGCAGCATTTAAAAGATGCTCAATTGGTGCTAAGGGGTCCAAAGTGTGCCAGGAAAATATCCCAAACGCCATTACACTACCAGCCTGAACCATTGATACAAGGCAGGATGGATTCACACTTTCATGTTTATGCCAAATTTTGACCCTACCATCTGAATGTCCCAGCTGAAATTGAGACCAGGCAATGTTTTTCCAATCTTCTATTGTCCAATTTTGGTTGGCCTGTGCAAATTGTAGGCTCAGTTTCCTGTTCTTAGTTGCCAGGAGTAGCATCCGGTGTAATCTTCTGCAGCTGTAACCCATCTGCTTCAAGATTCGATGTGTTGTGCATTCAGAGATTTTATTCTGCATACCTTGGTTGTACCGAGTGGCTATTTGAGTTATTGTTGCCCTTCTTTCATCTAGAACCAGTTTGCCCATTCTCCTCTGACCTCATCAATAAGGCATTTTCGTACCCACAACTGCGGCTCACTGGATATTTTCTCTTTTTGGACCATTCTCGGTAAACCCTAGAGATGGTTGTGTGTAAAAATCCCAGTAGAGCAGCAGTTTGCGAAATACTCAGACCAGCCCGTGTGGCACCAACAACCATGCCACGTTCAAAGTCACTTAAATCCCCTTCCTTCCCCATTCTGATGCTCGGTTTGAACTTCAGTGGTCTTCACCACGTCGAGTTGCTGCATGTGCCTGGCTCATCAGCAATTTATGTTAGCAAACAATTGAACAAGTGTACCTAATAATGTGGTCGGTGAGTGTATATATTTATTAATTATAAATACCTTTTTCTTTTTTTAATAAGTGATCACATAATCTCTGTGTTCAGCTACATAAGGAGCTTGGAGAGGCTGTGGTGGAGACTGTAGCCTGTGTATGCGTGTGTTAGTGATTGTCAGCATTTTGATCTTTCCAGTGAATGGCTGTGCAGGGGGGCTTGTCAACACAAGTCTGACCACCGGAGTGCAGGCAGGAGGTGCTCCCAGGTAGAATGCAAAGAAGAAAACTGACTGTGCTGGGATGGATGAGCTTTCATGCCTGACATGGTCAGTTTGCAATAGGAAATCAGGGGGTCTGGCAGGATCACCAGGTATTTCACATGAGAGAAACAATGTAAAGAGAACACAATACTTTTTAACATAAGTACATGGTACAACAGACACATATGAAATGTTGGGGGTAACAAATATTTTAAATGTTAACATAGCTTTGTCCATACGATTACACTGAGAAAAGTAATTTCAACTTGTATATATAATGGACAAATATTATTGCATGGGGTACATGGTAATTGAGTTTTTTACATTTACCCAATTTACATTACCCTGAATATATATATACTGTATTTGTTGTATTTACCAATAAAATATTTAAAAGCTGTAGATTACCATTACAGTATGTTCATCCCCCCTCCCCATTCCTCCTTTACGCCTGCACCGTTTTTATTGTATTTTGTCAAACTTCCCAATGCCAGCTGTTCAGCCAGCTCAGCATGAAGTTGTTTATTATTGATGGATAAAATGTTCAAACATTTAAGCAAATGAAAATCAGCTTTGCATTCTTAATTAATTAATTAATAGCACCGTAAATGCCAGCAATCTTCTTGCAGGTACCAGCGAAACAATACTGATTTTCTTCACATTCCTGGAATATTAATTTTTTTTTCTCATCCTGCTAATTCTTGGGAAGCCTCTCATGCAAACATATTAGCAAAGAGTAAATATTGAATTTAAAACAAAACTACCAGCTTCATCTTTCACTGTACACAGAGTAGGATTTAAAGCGGGATTTAAATTTTCTTGGCTTCTAATTAAGTAGTGATAATCAGGCTTTCTGCTTAGGGTCACTTCCTGGGAGTGATTTTAGTTATTAAAATGCATGTTTGTGTTTGTTCTGCTTGGTGCGCTAGAACTAGATCTCTTTTAATATCGCTGCAAATATGCAAATGGATGCTTCATATTAGTGTGCAATTTATGGCAATCTTCTCTAATTTTCTGAAAGGGCAGGAGTGGAACCTTGTCACTCATATATATTTTTTTCTTTTTTAGTTAAGCTAAACTAATTATAAGGCTCTTTCTCGTGAAACTCTAAAAGTGTGTGGCGAGTGACATAACAGCGAATGTGACAGATTTGGCTTGAATGTAAGAGCCTTGCATTTAGCTTCTCCCGTTCACGAGGATGGCCTTCAGCAATATTTGAATGTCACTGCTGGTTGATAGATAATTTAAAAATTACATCAGTTAGATCTACATCTGAGGAGCTGACTGCTGGAAACCTTTTCAAATGGCTTTATCAAAAAATAAACAGCTCTGATATATAACACATGTCCAGTGCTTTTGTCAGAAGACTATTTTCAGAGGCCTAATATTTAAAGGGAAAGTGCTAGCTATAACATAACTCCTTTTTTTTGTCTTTTTAACTCATTTTTTTTATTCTTACAAGTGATGATGGTCTTCTATGCTAGCTTATACTTGGATAAAGGATTTTTATTACAAATGACTCTACGTTCGACTTGTGCTAGCTTTCCATTATCCCCATTCTTAAAGTGGTTGTAAAGGCAGAAGGTTTTTTTTATCTTGATGCATTCTATTCATTAAGATAAAACACCTTCTGTGTGCAGCAGCCCCCTAATACTCACCTCAGCCTCATCTAGATCCAGCTATGTTGCAGGAGTGTCTCTGCTGCCCAGGACTCCCCTCCTCATTGGCTAAGAAAGCAGCACGCCACCATTGGCTCTCACTGCTGCCAATCAAATTCAGTCAGCCAATGAGGAGAGAAAGGGGGTGGGGGCCATGCCACGGCTCCGTGTCTGAATGGACACAGGGAGCTGTGGCTGGGCTCGGGTCCCCCAATAGCAAGCTGCTTGCTGTGGGGGCACTCAACAGGAGGGAGGGACCAGGAGCACTGAAGAGGGACCCAAGAAGAGGAGGATCTGGGCTGCTCTGTGCAAAATCACTACACAGAGCAGGTACGTATAACATGTTTGTTATTTTTGACTAAAAGAAATGAGACTATAGTATCAGGTTTAATGCAAAATTCCATAAAATGACTGTAAAAGTTATGATCCTCCTCTTCTGGAGTATCCCACTGGTGCTCTGGGCTCCTATTTTTCTCCTCTTCTTCCTATGGTGGCACATATGTGTGCTCAAAACCCAGAGCCAGGCAGGGGGGGGCTGAATATAATTTTTGTTTACTTTAATACAGAGAATGCATTCCAGGTTAAATCCTTTACAACTACTTTAAAGTAGATCTGTACCGTAATTGGTAGACAGAGACAGAGTATTGCCTGAACAAGGACCTTCATAGCACTATAACCAGGTATTATTTAAATGAAAGGTGTAGATTTAAAAAAGACTGGACATTACTTTTGATATTACATTACCATCTTTAAAATACTATCAGATTTTATTGATTGGGTTTACATTTACTTTAAGTACCCAATATGGCCAAAACCTAATGTACTGTGTATGCTGAATAGTTGGCCAGAACAACAGCATTTGTGTCTTCAATTATTATTATTCTACAGGATTTATATAGCGCCAACAGTTTGTGCAACATTTTACAACGGGGGGCAGACAGTACAGTTACAATACAATTCAACACAGGAGGAATCAGAGGGCCCTGCTTGTTAGAGCTAATAATCTAAAAGGGAGGGTCAAGGGATACAAAAGGTAATAAATGTGGGGGATGAGTTGATGGAGAAAATAAAAGTACGGTTGTTAGGTTGAGGCATAATAGGCTTCTCTGACTAGAAAAGTTTTCAGGGATAGCATAAAAGTGGATAGAGTTGGAGCTAGTCGGACAGATTGGAGTAGGGAATTCCAAAGGATGGGAGAGGCTCAGGAGAAGTCATGGAGGCGAGCATGGGGGGAGGTGACAAGGGAACAAGAGAGCAGGAGGTCTTGGGAGGAAGGATTTGGTTGTTATTTTGAGACTAGGTTAGTGACGTTGGGGGCCAAGTCGTGAATGGCTTTGTAAGTTATTATTAGTATTTTTTATTTAATTTATTGGGTAAAGTGGCAGCCAATGGAGGGATTGGCAGAGAATAGTAGCAGACGCTGAGCAGTTTGTAAGAAGGATAAGTCTGGCAGCAGCATTCATGATGGTCTGAATAGGGGATAGCCTATTTAAAGGTAAGCCAGTGAGGAGGGAGTTTCAGTAGTCGAGGCAAGAGATAACTAGGGAGTGGATTAGGAGTTTTGTGGTGTCATTGGTTAGGAAGGGGCCTATTTTGGAGATGTTGTGGAGGTTGAGGATGAAAGATTTGGAAAGTGATTGAATGTTGCACCGAACATAGAGTTCAGAGTCCAGGACTACACTTAGCACCCTGGCATGCGGGGATGGGTTGATGGTTGTACCATTGTCAGGGGAATGGGCACGTGGGGGAGGAAATATTATGAGCTCGGTTTTGGACAGGTTGAGTTTGAGGAAGTGGTGTGACATCCGGACTGATATGTCAATTAGTAAGTGGAGACTGATGGAGTGAGCTGAGGGGTGGAGAGATAGATTTGGGTTTCGGCAGCATAGAAATATTGAAAGCCATGAGAGGCTATCAGCCCCAGGGAGAAGGTGTAGGCCAAGAATAGGAGAGGTCCAAGAACAGAACCTTGGGGGACCCCGACTGAGAAAGGAAGAGGAGAGGAGAAAGTAGAATTGTAAGTGACACTGAAGGTGCAGTGGGATATGTAGGATGAGACCCAAGAGCACAATCACAGAGACCAACGTTTTTAATAAACACACCCGCTATTTTGTAGTATACATGGTGTCATGTAGTGATAATTGATGCCAGATTTCCACCTGTAATTGAAGAGAGTACAAAATGGAAAAGAGTAAAGATGCAAATGTTTCCACTGGCTTGTGCAATTTTATCCTTCATAGCTCACTTTGCAAATCTTCTTGACAAAAGAATACACAGCTGTTCTGCAGGGTTCAAGAAACTATTACTATACTCCTGATAAAAGGGTGGGGGTGGGAGTGTGTTCTAAAGCTGAAACAAGTTGACTTTTTACTCTACATCTTATAACAAAACAGACATGCACAGTATCTGATGTTGTCTCCTTCTATCATTAGTGCTCCTCTTACTCGCTATACATTGCTGACCAATAAGGCACTCCCGTCAGTCAAGGGCCAGTGGGGAGAGGAAGCAGGACAGAAAAACTGAGACCATCTTAGAAATATAACATACAATCACAGGTACAATTACTATATAAGCCCCTGTATTTAATGCAAAATGTTAGACAGGATAATTTGGTTGGTTGCAAGCTAGTTGATAAGTTGAGCTGGGAATTTTGTTTGGTTTTGTTTGACATGTGTCGCCCTTCCATATGTTCTTTGCTGCAAAGGCCAGTTATAGGTGGGGGCAGTGGCCATTTGTTTGTACAATTACTATATAAGCACATTTTTCGTTTTTGATATCTGATGGGTATGTATCAACTGCATTATTTGGTTTTGCCCTGTACACGGTCCAGCTATTGATATACAGTATTAATCCTCAACTGCAAAGTTATTATTGTTTGTGTGCTTTAAATTGCAACTCCACTTAGTGTGGTGCAATAATGATCTAAGCATGACATGTTAACATCTCAGTCTATGTTGATTTTCTGTCAATGCGGCCTTCAATCTGAGCACTTCCAGGTCTCATGCATTTTCTCCTGGCTGCATCTAGTTTCAGACTGATATACATTCGTCAGTTTTCCAAGCCTAAGGCAGTGGAAAAAGCAGATTAGCAAATCTGAAAACGTTGAGGAATTTCAGTGATGTTTTACATCAGTGTAGCGGGCAATGCTACTACAGTGATCTCTACTGGCTTCCAGGTCCTGTGCAGAGCACCTGCCCTGCTGCATTCTGAACACAGGAGTTTACTGGCTCAGCATGGACGCCATTCAGTGATCTCTTTGCATTTTCTCAATAAATGAAAAGCTTTCTCTGACTGACGAGGGGGAGAGGCGGTGCGATGATGTAATGATTTCCACCTCATCCAATCAGAATTTGTTTTGCATTCAGTGAGAAAAGCATTCCATTCCACCATCTGAATGGAGCTCATGTTCGGTGCGTGACCTTCACAATGCAGCAGGGCAACTGCTTAACATGGGAAGCTATTGTAGATCACTGTAGTAGTGGTACCTCCTGCAGAAATTTCCAACTTCCAGTATAGATATAGATATGATACATACATAGTTACATTGGTCCAAGTTGGACCAATGCAGCTAAGTAAAAATATCCATACCTGGAATTCTTCTTTAACATACCCAATCATGCAAAGCATACCCAGCAAAGATATACTTGTAAATTGGACAGTGAATACTTACCTAACACACTGCCTATGCCACATACTTCTGCTCTGTAAAACACCCCACTGGGAAACAAACACTTCAAAAAGGGTTAATCTACTGTTTTTCAAAAAACAACAAGTATTGGGGCGCAGCTCTGATAGTATAAAAGGATACACAAGATAACAACTGTATCAACCTGTATGAGTATTGCCCGTTAATGTTACATACATAGGGGAGACAACCAGGGTGGGGGGAGAAGGGAGTTATCATAGGACAAAGTCAATGGGGTATGCAGTCATGCACTGAGGACAGCCTGAGTAGCGTGGACCCGGATCCGATAGTTCACTGACACTGTAATAGAAGAAAACAAAGAGAGGCGCCTCTAAGTGCAGCAGCAGGTTAAGACTTTAATCGAACAAGATTAAAAACACTCACAAGATCCTAGTAAAAATCCGCATAGATCGACTACCACTCAGGGGCAAATGGGTGAGCGCCAGTGTCCTCGGTCCAAACAGACAGGAAATCCATCCTATACCGCTCCTGCGGCCGCCGTGTTGTATAGAGGAGAGCCGGCTCGTACGGCGGGATCCAGGAAGAGGCTTGGAACGCAATCCTGAAGGTGTCCGAGGATGATGACGTCACAGTTTCGCTACGCGTTTCCTTAGCTGCAGGTCCGATGTTAGGGATCCTGCGCTACTTCATCAGGCTGGTAGAGGGAGCCGGTGCAATAGCAAATTTACTGTTTTTCCCACATATTTCACTAGATCCTCCTGCTGACTTCCATGCCACTATTGTACCCTGCAATGAGTAGAGATCAAAGGGAAGAAACACTGTGAGGGACCCAGGAAACCAAAACTCATAGGGGTTTATTTACTAAAGGCAAATCCACTTTGCACTACAAGTGCACTTGGAAGTGCAGTTGCTATAGATCTGAGGCGGACATGCAAAGAAAATAAAAATCAGCATTTTTGCTTGTACATGATTGTATGATAAAATCAGCAGAGCTTCCCCCGATTTCAGATCTTCCCCTCAGATTTACAGTGACTGCACTTCCAAGTGCACTTGCACTGCACTTGTAGTGCAGAGTGGATTTGCCTTTAGTAAATATACCTCTCCATGTCGGTATCTCAGCAGACTTGGGACAATTTTATAGAAGTGTTCAGCAATGCAGGTAGTGGAAAGGCTAGGTATTTAGGAGTTGATTTATAAAATGCAAATAGACTGTGCACTTTGCAAAGTGCAGTTGCACTCTGCAAGAGCAGTTGCTCCAGAGCTTAGTAAATGAACAAAAGCTCTGCTGACTTTCATCATCCGATCATGTGCAAGGAATAATGCTGTTTTTTTTATTTTTTTTATTTTCCTTGCACATGATTGAGTATTCTTTGCAAAGTGAAGGTTTACCTCATTCACTATGCTCTGGCAGAGTGCAACTGCATTTTCCCACATACAGTCTATTTGCCTTTAGTAAATCAACCCTTGTCATCTTGTATAGATACATCTTTGCTGAGCATGTTTATAAATCGAAACAGAGGGAGTATTGTTCAAGACATGTCATAGACCATGACTGGGTCGATTAATTAGCATTAATTTGGTGTGTAAATATGACACATAGATTTGTTATAGAAATCTGATCACACAATGCACCCAGGCATGCATGTTATCATGCTAAGAAACATATCATATCGGATCTTCATTTTATATTTTTACTTTTGTATTTTATTTTTTAAATAAAATTAACAACTTAAAGTTACTTCTAATTGAAAATGTCTCTGTTAGAGGGTTTCCGCAGAGACGGTGTAGCGGCTTTGATACTACAATAAGCAAAACGTTGATAGGAGCTGGAATTCAACCACAAAAATTAGCAACTTAAATGTATATTTATAGAGAGAAGACACTTTGGGATTTGGAAGACTCAGGTGATGTCTTCTTCTTTGATGTAAGGTTGTGGCATGTGTCAGGCACAATGCTAATAAGGATTGCCAGTCTCTGTAAATATTTAGAAAACACAGAGTCATTAATAGCTCCTAATTTACATCTTTATGTGCTGTAATTCACCTTCTAATTGCTGACTTAACTATTGTAATGTTGTGGACTGCATCGGCATACGGTGGTGTTACTTTTATTGATTTATTGGTACGTACTATACCTACTTTGAAATTTTCAAAGCATGCTCTTTTGCCTTAGGGATATATGGAAATCCTCTAATTCTCTGTATATATGCATATGTGACTGCAGACAACCAGAATCGACTTGTCTGTGCTATTCTACCCTTTTAAAATGACAAGAAAATATAAGGAGCAGGATAGATCTGTCACTAAAAAAACATAAAGATGAAAACTTTTCTCATGCTATACTTTTTTTTCTCTGAGAAGCAATTGGAACATGTCCCTGTAAACAACAATGCCAAACTATGCATATATCTACGCAGACAAATGCTTGACAGGATGTGTTGTTAGAAATAGAATGGCATGCACATCATTAGCTGTGTTATGAGACAAGATGCCTGGCAATTTTTCCTTTCTATTTCTCTGTGCACTGGCTTTCTGCTAACTCTCACAATGATCTGTCAGTTTGTAAACCATAAATAAATATTTAAATAGGGACAATTAAGTAGGGCTGTCTGGGGTACTGTTGCTGCATTTATCCTTTCCAGAATGGTGCACAAATATATCTATGCATGCGTGTCTGCGCACTGAATGTATTTATATATTTGCATATCTATCTATCTATCTATCTATCTATCTATCTATCTATCTATCTACCTTAACGTAAAATTTAAGTTTTCACTATTTACCTATATTTTCCTGTAAGTAAACTTCAGCTTTAGAAGTTTACCTTAAACTAGCCCCATCTATCATTAATTGGCACCATTGGGTACTTTCAGAGCATGCGCACATTGTCTCACCAGTACCCTAGGAGCCCCTGAATTCATCTGAGAGACTTCTTGGTAGTCTTGGTGACTGGTTGAGATGCCCCTATGTTGGTTAGGTAATTATAATGTGCTAGGTTTTGGCTTTGTGCAAAGTTGAAATTTGGAGAGGACTGCTCAGGGCTTGAAGAGTTCTGCAGATATGCCAGTGTTAAAATGTGCTCCTTTACAAAAACATATAAACATAGAAAAGTGGTTGTCAAGAATATGGACATTACCTTGTAACCTTTTCACTTTCACTTGTTCTTTTATTGTATGCAATGTACATCAAGCACTGCTAAGAAATTTTATACAGAAATGTCTATTTTCATGAAAATAAATACAAATTTTATAGTAAAAACAACAAAAAAAAAAAACGCTTTGACAGAAAAAAGACTGAGTAATCCATCAAGTCTAAAAATGGTGGAATACAATCAGCGCAATCAAATAGTACTAAATGTAGCAGCTGTACACTATAGGTAATTTATCAGAATCCCATAAAGTGTCCAAACAAAAGAAAAGTGCAGTCCATCAAGTCTGTCTATTATTTTTTTTTCTCTTTCTTTTTCATTAATTGTTCTGTCTGAGTATAGATCTATATTTGTCCCAAGCACGTTTGAAGCCATTTTCTGTTGACTGTCTCACTACATTTGCTGGAAGCTTATTCCAATCATCAACTACCATTTCAATAAAATAATACTTTCTAGAATTAGTTTTGAACTTTCCTCCAGTTAGTTTGAGGTCATGTCCCTGTGTTCTTGATTTTGGTTTCATAGTGAAAACACCTCCCTCCTGAACCCTATTCACCCCCTTGATATATTTAAAGGTTTCAATCATGTTTCCCCTTTCCCTTCTTTCCTCCAGACTGTACATATTAAAGAGGAAGTAAACCCTGATGGGGTTTACTTCCTCTATGTTACTCTGGACTGTAAAAGCATAATGGGCTAGTATGCATCGCATATTAGCCCATTATGTGCCACTTACCTGCATTGGAAGCCAGCAATGTCTCCACTCCAGGCCACATCCATCTTCTGCCCCTCTTCCTTCCGGGGCCACAATTTCCGGCTCTGTGACTGATGGAGTCGTTACGTTTCTTCACTGCACATGTGCCCAATGACGTGGGCAAATCGCATTACACTGCATATCTCCTAAACCGTGAAGGTTTGGGAGATATGCAGGGCACCTACAGGTAAGCCTTATTATAGGCTTACCTGTAGGTTAAAGTGGTTGTCACGGGTTGACAACCACTTTAAGTTCCTGAAATCGCTCTTGATATGCTTTATCCTCCAAACCTTTCACAATTTTTGTTACTCGTCTCTGGACTGGTTCTATCTTCAATATCTTTGTGTAAGTGAGGTCTCCAGAACTGGACACAGTATTCTAAATGAGGTCTCAGTAAAGATCTATATAGGGTAATCAGGACCTCCTTCCTCCTGCTGATATTCCCTCTAGTGATGCATCCTACAATTATATTTGCTTTTCCCACTGCCTGGTCACACTGTTTGCTCATTTTACAATCATCTGAAATAAGTACTCCCAAATCTTTTACCTCTGTGGTGCTGGCTAACACTGTACCCCCAATGCTGTACTCTCTCAGGGGATAATTTTTCCCTAGGTGCATTATTTTACATTTAGAAACATTGAGCATCAGTTTCCACTGCTTTGACCAATACTCCAGCAATGCCAAATCATATTCCATGTTACAGACACCTCCAGAGATATTAACCCTATCGCACACCTTTCATCAGCAAAAATACATACCTTGTCCACCAAACCTTTAGTTATATCATTTACATAGAGATAAAATAGAACAGGACCTAGTACAGAGCCTTGTGGTAAACCACTAGTGACTGCTCTCTGTTACCAATGAACCCCATTTACAAACACACTCTGGTATTTATCCTTTAGCCAACTGCATGTCCACTAACCCACCCAATACTGAAATTGTTAACACTGGCATAACCTGCTTTCTGAAACAGTTTTTTTAATCAGAAAAATAGAGTATTTGATAGAGCATTTGATTATTTGAGTCAATTTAAGCACAGTTAAGTACCGTGGCCTGCTGAAAGGAAAGTCTGCTTGGCTCCTGAAACACATTGTATTAATTTCTGCCATAACTCATTTTAACATTATCTCTTTTCACTATATATACATGGATTCTTAACTGTGTGTTTTCCCCCCCATTTCACCGCAACCTTTGAAACAGAATTGAGAGGATATGAAATCCAGTTTGTGTAGAGCTATGGGTGTGTAATAAATTTGGTCGACAAAAATGCAACTGGATACATTTTATGAGAGTAGCGAGGGCCTATAGTATAAGTATCCTCAAATTCAAACCAATCACCTATTCTTAATTGTTTAATAAAGTTCTGCCATTTCTTCTTAGCATTCTGGAATTTAGATGATCTAGTAATTAATCATTTAGAATAATGGGTATAATAGAGTTTTTTTTAAGCCCTCTTGATTGAGAGGTTTTTTGATAGAGAAGGAAATGGCCCAGTTATTTTCAAACTCTACAATAATCTTATGTGATAGTTGCAGATGATGAAAATATGTTGTGTGAAGATAGGAGAAGGTAACCCTGTTCCTGTCCCTAAACAAGTGGTGCAAAAAAATAGGAAGTTTTCCATGCTAAATTGTACTATTAGTATGATTTACTAAATTAGTACATTTTTCACTTACATGCACCTATGTTTTTTTTAACTGAATGGGGACACGACGTAACCTCATGCAATGCACACAGTTGCAGTGCTGTGGTGTGGGTTATTAGGGGTTAAAACAGGTGGCGAAGAAGCAACATACTGCCTCCCCACTGCCTGTCAAATGTCCTGGTGCCCGGGTGATACCAGTGTAAAACAGCCCATAGTAAGCTTATCTCATCAGTCTAAAGCTAGCCATACACTGATTTTTTTGGTTTATCCTAAAGGCTGCATGAAAGAATCTAACATATGCTTTCATTCATGGTAACAGCTTTAATGGAAGAACCCCTCCTACCATGCTATTGTATTCTGACAACCCCAGCCAGTGACTGTCAGAATACCCAAATTGTGTCTGCATCTTATTCACTTAAACATTTCTGACCGTAACCCTCAATATTTCAATTGAAGAATATTGGGTGGGAAGGGCCAACAGGGCCACCCCAAAGCAAGGCTGGTTCATCAGGAACTGGCCAACATTTTTACAGTGTATGCCCAGCTTTAAACCGGTTAATGATTTTCTGTTACTTTGCTCATTAAGGTCAGAATGACAAGTTCCCTTCTATGACTTCAATCCCCCTCCACCCACCCACTAATACTCGCCATTCCTGTACTTTCCTTTAGTGCTATTCCTCCATAAGAGCATGAAGAAAAATTATCTTAGAGCTTACACAGAGTTAGCTTTTTCTTCATCAGGTGACAGTAATAGAGCCTGGCTATTGACCACTGGGACCCAATCAATGTATTCTGTAAAGAAGACACATGCTCCACCATACTTGGTAGCAACATGCATGTAGCAGAGTTGATGGTCGGCATTCAGCCATGTTTCAGGATCAGTGTTTTTGTTATAATGTAAAAACAAAAACAACTTTCATACTTTATAGTATATTATAGCTTATATTATATCATTGCTTCTGACAGCCTGTGCTTTTTTTCTGCATTAGAAACAGACATTCTTTGTCCTATATATGTAGCAATGCCACCTGGAGTTCCTTAGACTCTGCACCTCTCTTGTTTCAAGATTTTTTTCTAGTCCTTTATCTATGAAAACAGGTATTTTTTGGCCAAATTAAAATTGGTCTGCTCTACCTTTGAAAGGAAAATGGACACATGGGTTAATACTTAACTTTGGTTAACTCCTTGAAGAGGATTGACACACAATCAACAAAGGCATATGACAAAAGGCTTTAGGGAAATAGATATTCAATGTTCAGTGCCAGGTTGGAGGCTTAACTAAGTCTTTGTTCAGCTGCTTAGGCCAAATCTAAAATGAAGAGTTCCTTCACTATTATTAATCAAGTTGCTTATCTTCAGTGCAGTCATGCCTATTTTTCTCACGGAGCACAGAAATTTGTGCATCACGCATATTTATTAAGAATGCAAAGTCATGTATGATCTATTGTGTATAATAATGTAACTGAATGCATGAGCAGGTCTCATGGTCTTATACATATAGGTGATACTCAAACAGCTGTAATATTTAAATTAAGGTATGTGGTTCTACAAATATTCCTTTTTAAGGGAGATAAAAAATGGCTTCATACATATTCAACATTGTTGTTATTCATCCTATGTCCATAGTACTACTGCAATTAGAAGAGATGTGGGCAGCATGCTATTTACTATAAGGATTTTTGTCCAAAACCTATTGCAGTATAGTAGGAGGAGACAGTATCATATCTCAATACTTATTGTTTGGGATAATTATTCCTTTTATTTTTCAATGTTTGACAACATATAACTATTGGCTGGTGAATTCTGTAAGCCAGGGCCAGACTTGTGATTAGGCTACATAGTCAATGGCCCAGAGGTGTCAACAAACTACTCACTTATCATGCTACTGCTATACAGATATTTTACAGCCAGCCTACTTGACTGTATTGCCTCCTTATTCTCCTCCTTACTTCTTTGCACAGATTGTGATTTATCATTCTGGCATGGTATACTTAGATTTTATCTTGTTCTAGGTAAATGGACTTAGAGCTGCCAAATAGTTTGTTTTTCACCTCCAACCCTTGCATAGAGCAGAACACAGCCGCTCAGAGCCTGGAAAGATGTAAAAGACATAATTTATGCTTAAAGCAGCCTGGGCTGTTAATAAAAAGTTATCTAGGATCCACTATCAACAGGTCATAGCCAATCCCATAAGGGCAAAGTCACATCGTTGCTCATGTTATTATTTTCTTAATGTGAACCTTTGTCTTAACTAAACATTCAAACTGCATAGAGCAGTTGCTGAGGCCTAGCATTGGGCAGGTCAGGCACATCATGGGAGGAAGGACAGACATGCTTCCCCATTAAACACTTGCTGTGCGGGCCAATTCTAACATTTTTACATACATGTAAATATCTGCATTTTTTTTTGCTAGAAAATAGCTTAGAATCCACAAACATTATATATTTTTTTTAAAACAAAGTCCCTGGAGAATAAAATTGTGTTGTTGCACTTTTTTATATTGCACAATATTTGCACAGCCATTTTTAAAACACTCATTTTTTTAGGAATAAATACACTTTAATGAATTGATTTTAGGGCATACAAACACACACACAGTATAATACCCAACATGCAAGGCTTTAAAATCGTGCACACCTGTGGAATGGCGACAAATTAGAGTACATTTAAATATCCATAGGTGACGCTTTCAAAGCCTTTACAGGTTACCAGTTTAGAAGTAAACAGGAGATTTGATGCTAGAATTATTGCTCTCACGCTGACGTTTGCAATGATACCTCACGTGTGGTGTGCTCACCATTTAAATTGCGCGTCAGCATGGGGGTGGGTAACTTTACATTTTTTTTAAATTGTATTATTTATTTCATTTACTTTTTTATACTCTCGTTTTTTAAATCAACTTTTTATGCTATCACAAGGAATGAACAAAGAGAGTAGTGGTCCCAGGGGTGAAGGGGGTGGGCCCCTTCCATTCTCGGCGGTTGCTGTTTAGATCCCTCCTACAGGAAAGTCCATTGCTAGCTGCAAATTTTGATACAGGTGTCATGGCTGCCTCAGCAGCCATTCTCGTAGTATAGCCATTTCAGCTCAAGTACATACAGATACTTCATATGGACATAAAGTTGTTAAAGTATGAAGTATTTCTCATTGCTCTGGTTGGAGAATAGAACTGTGGGAAACTAAAGGGTAGGTCAGTATAAGCAGAGGTGAAGCAGGCAATTGGGTGAATCTCTTGCTTTGTTCTGCATGGGCTAATTAGACACCTGCTTTAAATTAGAACCACAACATGCAAATGTATCACTGTATTGATTAAAGCGATTGTAAAGCCTCAAAAACAATCATGTTATACTTATGTGCTCTGTGAAATGGTTTTGCACATATCAATTTTTTTTTTTATTTACCAAATCAAAAAAAGAAAACAAACTGCTCCTCCTATTCTAGTCAACTGTATAAATTTATTCATGGGTAATCATTACATGACATGACTGTTTCGTATCACCCCATGTGCATTGTGTCCAGACCCTTGATTTCCCTCCCCCTCCCTCCAAACCCCATAACCCTCTGGTGTACCCCCCGAGGTCCATGGGGAGTTGTTCTGCCTGTGTATCCCGCCTGGGTCCTCCCCCCTGTTGATGGGGGATCAGGGGACCCCCGTGGGAGACCTCTCCCTTTGCAGCCTCCCCTACTCCTCCTTGCCAGAGATGTTATTCCACCCGCTCCCCTCTACCCGCCGTGCCCCTGTCGTGTGATATGTGGCAGTCCCAGGTGGCAGTCCTAAGTCAATGGGGGCATCAAATATGTTGCAGTATAACTCATAGTTTGATGTTACGTGTGGTCCTTGACAGTGTTCTTAGAAGGTATTGGTGGGGAGACCTGTCTCCTGGGAGGTCTCTACCCAATAACCTATCCTTGGTTTTGAAATTTAGATGATATGTAAGGGCTCTCCTCAAAGACCCTTGTATCCACCTGGATCTTGAACCATAATCAAGGTGACGGATGTTGTATATCCAATGATGTCTTGCTCCTGTGGTCCCCTGTTGGGTGGTTGATCTCTACCCGGGGGGGTTTACTGTGATAGGTGGAATTGGACTCACTGGTAGGATGTACACTCCTCCGCCATGAAGAAGCTTGTGCGGCTGCTGCTAGCCTATGCTGGGAGTGCTCTGTGTTGAACCAATGTTCAGCTCTTAGCCTCCCTGGAAATCCACGATTCCATATCCCGCATTTAAAAGTTGAAGGTGGTCATACACTGGAAGTGTACACAGTGTATGCGTTCGCTTCTGCACGCGAGCTCGGCGGGACGGATCACTTAAAAATTTTTTTTTTAATTATTTATTTTGCTTTTTACTTTTTATTTTTACACTGTTCTTTTTTTTTTTTTTTAAAGATCACTTTTAGTCCTATTACAAGAAATGTAAACATTCCTTGTAATAGAAAAAAGCATGCCAGGAATTCTTAAATATGAGATCTGGGGTCAAAAAGACCTCCGATCTCATATTTACAGTAAAATGCAAAAAAAAAAAAAAAATTATTTGAAATTGAAAAAATGACAGCCCAAAAAAAAAAAAATGGGCCCTTTAAGACTGTTGGGCGGAACTGACTTTTGACGTCATTTCCGCCCTGCCGTACTATGGGGCAGAGTGAGCAGCTTCAGCTGCTCACTCGGCTCACGGACACGGGGGGGGGGAGGATACGATCATCTCCACCGCTGCCGGCGGGTGTGGTAAGTGGCAGAGATGATGGGAAAGCGGCGGGAGGGGGGGTCGCCTATCCCGCAGCTGATAAATGTCATCTCGCGGCGAGTCCGCCGCTAAGACCACTTTTATCTGACGGGGAATCGCCAGAAGAAAAAAATGGTATCTGAATGGTGCCTGCAGGAGGAACTGCAGGCACCATTCAGATATCACCACTCAAACCCAAGGACGTCATATGACGTCCAGCGGTACGGAAGTGGTTGTAAAGGCTCAATGTTCCATGCATGAAGGTAAAAAACCTTCTCTGTGCAGCAGCCCCCCAGCCCACCCCAATACTTACTTGAGCCTGATCATTCTCCAGCGCTGTGCATGGGAGCCTCGGCTCTGCTGGGTCTCTCCCACCTCATTGGTTGAGACAGCAGAGGGAGCCATTGACTCCCACCATTGCCACTCACAGTCAATTAGACAATAAGGAGAGAGAGGGGGGTGGGCTTGAGCCAGAGAATACATTTTGGCCTACATTTATGATTTGATTTTACTGGATATGTTTTTTTAACAGAAAGTAGAAAATATCAGGGTCATTGGAGGTCGTATTTAAAAAATAAAAATTTTGGTGATCAAATACCACCAAAAGAAATCTCTATTTACGTAAAGAAAATTATATAAATTTTTTTTGCGCACAGCGTTACATGACCGAGCAATTGCCAGTTAAAGTATTACAGTGCTGAGTAGCAAAAAAATAATGACGACTTAGAAATGCTTCCTCTTGCCTGTAGCAGATTTATGACATCATCACAACCTGGGAAATATCACTTCCCTGGAACCTAAGAACTACTTTTTTATTGATGGATAGCTAAATATTTATAAATATTATACTGTTAATGTATATTGTAATAAGTCTGGAATGTATTATGCTGACTTGCAAATTACTGATACATTTTAGATTTCAGTTAACAGAATATATTTTGAAGAGATATATGATTCCTTGAAAAAAAATGAAATTCCTCTTCCATGTCCATGATCTATTAAAACAGTACATCTAGGATCAACTTCAGATAGGGATACAGACAGGTATATTTTTTAAACTTGTCCTAAAAATGAGACATCAACGCCAACATTTTTTCCATACTACACTTCTATACAAAACCACTGATATGCTTTTACAATTCTAACATCACTCCTTACAAAGTATTAGAAATATATTTTTTAGAATACTTTATATACATTTTTTATTACATTTATATTACTTTTGTATTAAATTGTGTCTTTGCTAAAAAAAAAATATACTAAAAATAAAACCTTGACATTTCAAGTCCTTAAAACATTAAATGCTAAAGTTCTCGTGTAACTTCACTGAGTGGATAATGTAGCTGCGGCATTTAATTTAACACTTTTTTGTGGCTGCTTTGCACCATCTCCTCATTTTGCTAGAAGCTCAGGATATTCCTTTGGCTTCCAGTACATTTATACCATCTTGTACTTACACAAACTCCTAGATCAGCCAAGCGGCTGAATTTTCTTACTTTCCATCTTGTAAGACAAAACCACCTGGTAGTTCTCTTTCCTGCTTTGCATCACTACAAATGTATCATCTTATTCAGACATTGATGTAATAAAATGCTCTCTCAGTCTCAGCCCTGGCAATTCTTTGTGAGCCTAATTCACTTTCAAGTGTAATGCTATTGCGCCATGCATTGCTTAATTAACGCCAAGCTAGAGATGGTCTTTGATAAATAATGCAAAGTCGTTTTAAAAATCTGTGGATCCTTTTAATTGTTGTGCACTTTTCTTGTGCTAAATATTAATACGTCTCCAAAATGATTGCTGAATAAAAATATTATCTGTGCAATGAAGCCTCTATAACAAGGTGAAAGGTAAGCATTGAAAAGAAGATTGGCATGTATTTATCTCTAATGCACTTAATCAAGATCTACAAGCAAACTGTGCATGGCGATGGAAGATACTTAATCTTTTATTATTACATAAATTTTAATAGCAAGTTTTGGTAATCAGTAGCTTAGAAGTACCTATTAGAAGTGAATAAATGCAAGTGCAAAGCAAGAGGGTAGCCCTTTTCTGTTCTTTTATACATTTTTACAATTCTAAGGAACTCATCAGTGGCAGAAAAACTAGCGTACGGTCTTCCTTGGCTCATATATATGTATATTATCTTCACCTACTGTGGCATATCAACTGCCAAGCTTGTTATCTGGCTCTAGCCTCCCATTAGCAGAATCCCTGGTGGAAAGCCGTTTCTCTACATTATATTGTAATGCTCTTGTTAATGATAAATTGATGAAGAGCTGCTTTTTTAGATTAGGTGAGTGGTCCTTTGATAATGGGGTTGGACTCAAGCCAGGGGTTTTATTCAACTTTGCCTGGAGGGTGAGAACTAACTAAAATATTCCTTTCTTGCATTCACTTAGAAAGTGAGACAGTCAAAGAATTTGTGCTTCACCTTTTTAGATGAGAAAATTAAAAGTCTATTCGGCAAAGTCTTGCATTTTGTTTCCACTTGTCTTTTTTTAAGGCGGCATGTAATTAATTTAAAATGGATGTTATGTACATTATACTTTAATTAAACAGACTTTTTTTCAGTATTGACATTGACAGAGAAAAATGGTGTTAAATGCTGGTTCGAATTCATTGAGCAGGAAATGTGAAGCTATTAAGCATTGAAATTATTATTTTAATGTAACTTAACTTGTAAAGGATGATTATGCAGGGGGATGTTATAAGAAAATGCAGCACCCAGTGTGAACAGGCAGCCTTGAGTCAAATATATTTTTGTAATGCATTTTTTTTTTTACTAATATTTTATTAACACACTACTTCAGCTGAACCACAGAGACTATTACTTTTTTTTAGCCTTGCACCATAATTTATTACCGTTTTGAAAATCCTCCACAAACCGTGATTTGTTCTTATGTGGGGAACATTTAATTAACCCATAAAATTGACTTTTAGATTTTAGCAATCAATATAAATACTTCTGTTTTTAACCTAATGCTAATATATAAATGTTTATATGTGTTACATTTGCATTGCCTGTTACAGGCGGTGCATCCAAAGTAACAATGGTCACCTAAAACTTTACATGTAGAATCAGACTTCACAGTAAAACCATCAGTTTCCTGCCATTGCCTGAAAGGGACAATTTGCTTCATTGATGAGCCAAGTTCACTCAGTAAACATGTAAAGTAGTCCAAAGACAGTAAAATCACAGTGCTGCCACACCAGACAGGAGCATCACCTGTATGACATTACCACGTTGATAAAGGAGTATTAT
Source organism: Glandirana rugosa (assembly GCA_018402905.1). NCBI lineage: Eukaryota > Metazoa > Chordata > Amphibia > Anura > Ranidae > Glandirana > Glandirana rugosa. The sequence goes on from BLSH010029916.1 coordinate 4,201,006, forward strand.
ACTTTCTTATTAGTATAGTAGCTAATTTGGAAGGATACTATTGCATTATTGGGTCACCAATTTCTGTGAAACAAGGCAATGGCAGTTGGACAGGAACTCTTAACCCATAAACCCATGGCGTTAACAGTAGGGTCCCCATTGAATCCATCAGGTGACTAAAGGTTGGGGTGGACCACTTTGCAGTCTACATTTAATAGGGATCTGGTAAGTGGTTCTTTGGACCAATTTTTACCAGTCAGCAAATAACACCCCATAAAAATGTACAGGTAGGGTATGGTGGGTTTAATCTACCCCCTGATAACTTCTGGTCATTTTAGGTAGTCTGATGTGCTAGATCACCCTCCTTATTTCTTTTGTTAGGTATAGATAGAATATGGTGCGATAAATTTTCCACCTTATATCTCATGGTAGCTATGAGTAGAGTCTGGAGGGGTACATTTCTTTCCTTATATCTAATGGTGACTCCAGCAGTAAGCATTGGTTGCTATATTTCCTCTTCTATCTTCAGCAGGAGTGTCCTTGAGGATTTCTTATTCCTCTGGCTGCACTCTCTGTAAAATTAAAAAACGTGAAACTTAGGGAAGGAGAGACCACTCCTAACTGACTTGGCAGATGTGTAGGCCTTAAGACTCAAGTACACAGTTTTCACTGGAGTGCCTGAGAGACAAAATAAACCATCAGTCAACAAGTGCTTCAAGCAGGACCTTAAAAAACCTGCTTCTGAAAATAGTAGTCATAAGGGTATGGAAAGCATATCATGGGGATCTTCAAATATCCTGTGGCCCACTCAGTGCTATGAATCTCAGTAAGCTTATTGGGTTTGGAAAATGGTCAACCTGGTGTAGATTTATTCATATTAAGGTCGTTACAAAGGACAAGGGGGCACTCTTTATATCTGGAGGAAAAGGGATTTACCTTGCACACATGAAAAGTATAGTTGAGCGAACCCGAACTGTAAAGTTTGGGTTCGTACTGGACTTTAGGGTGTCCGTGTCCCGAACCCGGACATTTGAGAAAAAGTCTGGGTTCGGGTTTTTTTTTGCTCCTGTTGAATAGCTGCAGGGCAGCCAATCAACAAGCGTTTCACTCATTTGCCCTTAGCAGCCATCACACCCATGCCTGCTAATGGCAAGGCTGTGATTGGCCAGCGCATCATGTGACCCAGCCTCTATATAAGCTGGAGTCACGTAGTGCTGCATGTCACATCATCTCATACTAGTGTAGGGAGAGGATGCTGCTGCTGCTGTGAGGGACAGATTAGCTTTAGAAAATCGGTTAAAAACAGCAATTTATTGGTGGGTGGGTGCTAGAGGAGATTTTTGTTTGCTAGAGTACATTTTGTTTGCTAATCAAAGTGCCTCATATAAAACCTAAGCAATTTTTCTGTTTGTTAGGTGGGCGTTTTTGCGGCCATTTTTGCAAGTGCAGTGCAACTGCTTGTGTGTCAGGGACACTACTTTAATCGTGTTCTGTTAATTCAGTTGGCAACATTTTGGCATATTTAAATACTGCTTATTACATTGCAGTTAGACAAATTAAAAAAAACATTTTTTTTGTGCAAAATATTACATTTACGGCCAGCTGGGCATTTCTTGTACAAAAATAAAAAGTGCGTCTACATTGCTGGTTTTAAAAAAAAAAAATTCTAAATACTACATTTGCAGCCAGTGGTGCATTTCTTGCACAAAAATAAAAAGTGCGTCTACATTGCTGGTTTTAAAAAAAAGAATAATAAATAGTGCTACATAGTACATTTGCACCTTGCTGTGCATTTCTTGCACAAAATTAAAAAGTGCGTCGACATTGCTGGTTTAAAAAAAAATAAAAAATAGTGCTACATAGTACATTTGCACCTTACTGTGCATTTCTTGCACAAAATTAAAAAGTGCATCGACATTGCTGGTTTAAAAAACAAATAAAAAATAGTGCTACATAGTACATTTGCACCTTGCTGTGCATTTCTTGCACAAAATTAAAAAGTGCGTCTACATTGCTGGTTTAAAAAAAAGAATAATAAATAGTGCTACGTAGTACATTTGCACCTTGCTGTGCATTTCTTGCACAAAATTAAAAAGGGCGTCGACATTGCTGGTTTAAAAAAAAAAAAATAGTGCTACATAGTG